>PVIA01000353.1:0-476080 GCA_004024845.1 Tonatia bakeri | reverse complement strand
GCTCCACCTCTAGGGTGATGGTCTTGCCAGTCAGGGTCTTCACGAAGATCTGCATTCCACCTCTCAGGCGCAGGACCAGGTGCAGAGTGGACTCTTTCTGGATGTTGTAGTCAGAAAGAGTGCGGCCATCTTCCAGCTGCTTGCCTGCAAAGATGAGCCTCTGCTGGTCAGGAGGGATGCCTTCTTTATCCTGGATCTTAGCCTTCACATTCTCAATGGTGTCACTGGGCTCCACCTCCAGGGTGATGGTCTTGCCAGTCAGGGTCTTCACGAAGATCTGCATTTTGACCTACAGCATTCAAAAGGCAAAAAAATAGTCTATCATTTCAGGACTTTCACATTTATTACTTTTACATCTAATCAATTCTTCAAAATGCCTTTAACTACCTATATCTCTGACAAACTTTCCATTTTCAGTAGACTAATGAAAAATTAAAAAATAAATAAGTAAAAACTAAAAAAAAAAAAAAAAAAAAAAAAAAAAAAAAAAAAAAAAAAAAAAAAAAAAAAAAAAAAAAAAAAAAAAAAAAAAAAAAAAGGCCAGCCATGGCGCTGACTGGTGTGGCTCAGGGGATTGAGTGCCGACCTGCAAACCAAAGGGTTGCCAGTTGGATTTCTGGTCAGGCCACATGCCTGGGTGGCAGACCAGGTCGCCCTTGAGGGGCACGTAAGAGGTGATTACACGTTGATGTCTGTCTCTTCTCCCCTCTAAAAATAAATAAAATCTTAAAAAGCAAAACAAAACCATATTTATTGATCTTAGAGAAAAAGAAACATCCATCAGTCTCCTCCGACACGACTCCCGGGGACGGAACCAAAACAAGTACGTGCCCTGACCAGGAATCAAACCTCCAACCCTTTGGTGTAGGGAACAACGCTCTAACCAACTTAGCAACCCCAGCCAGGGCCCAATACTAAATTCTTTAGTCAAGGCTTCAACTTACACTGGTTTAAGGATCAAATGTATTTTGTAAATTTACCAGTCAAAATTTTGTTCCTTCACTGTACTAGTTAACGGTAACAATTTCCCCAATACCTAGGAATAACGAAACAAGAGAATCCTACAAGACACGGAAAAGTAAGCATTTCCGTTTAAATGGAGGCGAGATGCGCCATTTTCTGTATGTTGCGATTCCAAATTAAAAGGTTTCTACAAGACGCTCTACCTTATTCCCGCGTTGCCCCCATGAAACAAACACGACGGGACCTCCATCTGTTAGGCGGCCGTTAACCTCGGCGCGCGCGCCAAACGCCCCCGCTCCTCATACGTAAACAAGGCCCACTCTTCTGTAAACTCCCCGCGGCGCGTCACGTCGCTACCCCTCCCCCTTAATCCTTTCATAGAGGCCCACCCAGCCACAGGACTTAGCCCGTTCATCTTCTTAGGCCCCCCATATCCCTCCCAAGACTCGTTGGCTGAGAGCCAGTACCTGCTAGCAATCGAGAAAACGCCAATCACGTCGGAATACTTCAACCCAACACCACCCTCGAACAATGCCAGTCGCTTCTGAAAGTTCCGGCTCCGCAGCACTGAAATTTATGCAACGTCTGTTGCGTAACCTATCACTTCTACGTAGCAGCCAGGTCGATGCGCCGCTGAAAGTAGTTCGGCAGGCCCCCACCTCTCGCGATGACTTAGACCTTTCCACCAGGTCCCAAATTCCTCAGAGCCGGAATAAAGGATCCTAAAAATTCATCTGCCCCCTATTCCAGGCTATCCTTCTTTTCCTTTAGGAAAAAGTAGGAAAGTTATCAGGCGGATGAATTTGAGTTGACGGAACCTTCCACGAAAGCTCTGGAAACTTCCTTGCGGCGCCGGCGCTGATTGGCGAAGCGCGTGAAGGCGAGGCCGTCGGTGATTGGTGGGGCACGGCGGCTCGTCTGTTGCTAGGCTCTTGGCTAGAAGAGCTGACGTTGCTAAGTGACTGAATGCGCGTGCGCCGCAGAGACTTGCTTTCTGGAGTGAAGGGTGTTTCCGGCGGGTGTTTCCGGCGGGTGTTAAGGGAGGGGTACTCGGTTCTTGCCTTTCAACTTTAAACATCACAGTCTCGTGTTTTAAGGCCTCAAGAAAAGGAAGCAGGGGGTCTGCGCGGCGACTTCCCAGGGAAGGTTGTCCCAGTCCCCGTCTGGAGGTGTTTAGAAGCGGGGCGGCGTGGCAGGCAGCTGTTTTTCCTGTCGTTTGCGGAGAAGCACAAACCCACCTCTCCCAGATCTCGAAAATCGCGTGCCACTCACACACTGGCAGGTTTTTATTTTTGCTCTTGATTATGGAGCTTTTATCACGCTTCTTTATAATCAGAGTGGTTTGGTCGTACGCGATAATCGTAAGAGCCCTGAAGACTGTCATTAAATCTAGACTCTAGTAGTGGCACTCTTTGCGGGGCCCCAACCCCCACCTGGCATTCAGGCTCAGAGCTGCGTGGCTCCGGCTGCCGATGACTAGGCGGCCGGGCTTAGATCCGGCTCCGGCAAAACCTGCAAGTCCCTTTGCCTCCTTGCTGTTTCTCCAAACTGTGGTAAGGAGAAAGAGAAACTCTGGTAAGGAGAAAGATTAGTGGTAGGGATCTGAAAACCTTCTTCGAGAAACGGGGGGTTCGTGTACCAGAAGGTAAACAATATTTCTACCATTAATGAGTTTGTTGTGCGACGCTGAAGGCGGGGTTATCCAGCTAGGACCAGCTCGTTTCCCTGACCCTGGGTGTGTCCACTGGTCCCTCCGACAGAGAATTCGAAGAACGTTCGTGAAGCTCGCTTGTTTGGGTCTGGTTGCCAGCGGTCCGCCGTCTGAGTCTTGGAGGTGGGCGTGTAAATAACATGCAAATTGCTGTCATGTAATACCTACCTTCTTAAGTGAGAAGTAGTGTAAAGATTTGCATTAATACAGTTAGGTATCAGAAAAGGTCATTAGTTATTAAATTACAACATTTCTAAGCATACCATCAAGAAACGATGTCGGTAACTGTCCAATATAGACAGGTATGTGAGTTAACACCTAGACAACTTTAAGGTAAATTTATAAAAACTTGGTAAGATCTACTTGCTTGAATAAGCAGGAGATAGAAATAAAATTTAAGATAATTTTTGGACTTCAAGGTAGGTGACAAAATATTAATTTTACGAAGTATGAATTTTCATGTTTGTAAACCCTGCAGTGAATCTGACCTTGTTTTTCCTAGTTTCTCCTGAGTCATACCTGTTGATTGGTAGAATGATCTAGAGTGGACACTCATGATTGATGATGATGATTTTGCTGGGAGTTACAGCAGTTCCCAGAAGTTAGTCATACAGCTTCCTGGTTTAATATTTTGCCAAAGTGGGTCATTTGGTAACCTCAACAAAGCAAAATGTTTTCAGAAGGAAGGTATGTGCTGTACAAGAGGAATTCTTTGTGGTTTGTTTATAAATGAAACTTAGTACTGTCATGTCTGGTGACAGAAACAAAATCCAGAGGTCAGGAATTTGGTAATCTTCACAATATTTGACATTGTGCTCAAATGTTCAGTGAATGAAGTGCAATTTTCCCTTTTGTTCAACTGGGAAAACCCCCCACAACTTTATGACAGCCTTAGGGCCTAAATTGCAAAGCAGAAAGTACTTAATCTCCATGGCCAAATAGTTTTTGCCTTGGTAGGTCCTTTCAAAGAAACAAAGAGGTATTGATTCTGAGATTTTAATTGATACGTATTTTTTTTTAATTTTATTTATTTATTTTTAGGGAGTGGAGAAGGGAGGGAGAAAGAGGGAGAGAAACACAGATATGAGAAAGAAACATTGATTGGTTGCCTCTCACACACCCCAACCAGCTGGCCTTCAACCCAAGCTTGTGCCCTGACTGGGAATTGAACCTGCTACCTTTTGGTCTGCAGGCCAGCACTAGGTCCACTGAGGCACACCAGCTGGGGCTTGACTAGATATCTTAATAAAAATCTGTGAAGCACCTGGCAGGGTGTCTAAGTTGGTGCATTATCCTATACACCAAAAGGTTGGGGTTCCATCCCAGGTCAGGATGTGAATGGAGGTTTCTCAGTCCCTCACTGTCTCCCTTCCTCTTTAAAATCAACAAACAGATCCCTCAGTAAAAAACTGAGAAAACTATGGTTCCAATTACAAATTTGAAATTGTCTTGATATTATGAGTTGAATTTTAATATATGGAGTTAGTTTGTGGTTTGTCACATTCTCATTTGTCTATTTCAACAGAATTATAAGATAAATTTATTACCAGCAAATTAGAAACTTTAATTTTGAATGCCCAAATGAACACAGAGCAAAATTCCATGTTGTTTTTATATTGGGCCTCAAAATTATAAAGTAGCTACCCATTTAAAAGTAGCTACCATATTTTTCGGACCATAAGACGCGCCTAGCTTTTAGAGGAAAATAGGAAAAAAAATTTTTGAAGCAAAAAATGAGGTAAAATATTTAATAACATGAATAACATAGTATGTCACCAATGTAAATGTAAACAGAACTCAACAGCAGCATTAACAACCATTATTCCTTCCAAATTTGGTGTGTGGGAGGGTGCGTCTTGTAGTCAGAAAAATATGGTACTTAAAAATATTTTATTGTGAAATGTTATAAACATGTGAAAGTTGGAGATATAACAAATGCCATAAAACTACCACCCCACTTTAATAAGGCTTAACATTTTGCTATTTTGCTTCAGCTTAAAAATGTGTTAGTATAGTAAAAAATACAGTATAAAACTTAACCATCTTGCCATTTTTAAGTCCAGGAGATGTTAACTGTATTCACAATGTTGATCTCTGGAACTTTTTTATCTTGCAAAACTGAAACTCCATACTCCTGAACCACAACTCCCCTCTTATCTCTCCCCTCAGTGCCTGATGATCACCATTCTACTTTCTGCTTTTATGATTTTAACTTTGATTAAGTGGAACCATACAGTATTTGTCTTTTTTGTCACTGGCTTATTTCACTTAGCCTAATGTCTTCAACAGTCATCCATGCATTTGACAAAATTTCCTCCTTTTCAAAGGCTCATTGATAGTATGGATATATATATATAATTCTTTTTTTTTAAAGATTTTATTTATTTATTTTTAGAGAGGGAAGGGAGGGAGAGAGAGAGAGAGAGAAACATCAGTGTGCGGTTGCTGGGGTACATGGCCTGCAACCTAGGCATGTGCCCCGACTGGGAATCAAACCTGCGATGCCTGGTTCGCAGCCCGAGCTCAATCCACTGAGCTACACCAGCCAGGGCTATATAATTCTTTATATATATAAAATCTCACATTTTGTGTTACCCATCCGTCTGTCTGGATATTTGGGTTGCTCCCACCTCTTCACTATTGTGAATAATGCTGCAGTGAACATGGTGTGCAAATACCTTTTTAAGAGTCTGCTTTCAGTTCTTTTGGATATATACTCAGAAGTAGGATCAGTTCTATTTTTAGTCTTTTTAGGAACATCCATACTGTTTTACATAGCAGCTGCACCATTTTATATTCCCAACAGCAATGTACAAGTGTCCCTGTTCTCCACATCCTTACCAACATTTGTTACTTTCCATTCTTTATTTGTTCATATAGTGTCCCTCCTAAGAGTGTGAGATTATATTGTGGTTTTGATTTACATTCCCATAATGATTTATTTTTTGTGTTTCAATGATTATAGGTACACAGTAAAAGTAGTAAAAATAGTAAGAGAAATTTCATTGTACCCTTCACCCAGTTTCCCCCAATGATAATATATTACATGACTATAGTAAAATATGAGAACCAGGAAATTAGCATTGGTATAATCCACAGACCTACTCAGATTTCAACAGTTTTACATGCACTTGTGTGTGTGTATAGTTCTATGCAGTTTTATCACATGGGTAGACTCACATAACCACCACCATGATCAAGACATAGAGCTGTTTCTTCACCACAAGGATCCCTGTGTTATGTCTTTATAGTCACAAGCTTCTCCAAGCCCAGGCAACCACCATCTATTCCAATATCTTTATAATTTTGTCATTTTGAAAATGTTATAAAAATGGTATCATATAATGTTTAAACATTGTATGATGTATACATTTAATCATATAATGTATAAACTTTTGATATTAGGTTTTTTCACTCAGCATAATTCTTTTGATATTTGTCCAAGTTGTTGCATAGATTTTCATTCCTTTTTGTTGCTGGTAGCATTCCATAGTGTGAATGTACTATAGTTGGTTTATTCATTCACCTGTACATGGATTTTGGGGATGTTTCCAATTTTTGGCTATTGCAAGTAAAGTTGCTATAAAGATTCATGTACATATTCTTTTTGGTGTGAATATGTTTTAATTTTCATCAGATGAATACCCAGTAGTGTAATTGCTGGGTCATGTGGTAAGTATATGGTTAGGTTTTTAAGAAACTGCCAAGCTGGTTTTTAGAGTGAATGAATATTTATATTCCCTCCCTGAGTGTATGAGAGATACAGTTTCTCTGCATCTTCATGCATTTGTATCGTTACTTTTTTCTTTTCACTGTTTTAACATACAGGGGGACCCCCCCAAAAAGAAAACAGGAATTATCTTCTTGAGGGCAGGCCCTTTGTAGTACAGCTTCCCATGCTAGGTGAGTGTTCTAAGAACCCATTTGCATCAGTGTACCAGCTGGAGTTGTTGTGAGAGGCTGAATTTGGCTTCAGTGAGTTTTTTTGAAGACTCTTTCAGTGCAACACATTAGCCCATTTCCTGATGGGTGATTTATGAGTGCACACACAGCACTGACTATTCAGCAGTTTTTGACCAAAAACAGCATGCCCATCATGCCCATCATGCCCCACCTTCCCTATTTACCTGATCTAGCCAGAGCAACTTTTTTTTGTTTCCCCAGATGAAAAAAAATACTCAAAGGAAAACATTTTACCAATTTGTAAGAGGTGAAACAAAAATGGCAGAAGCACTAAAAGGCATCAAAATTGACAAGTTCAAAAACTGTTTTGACTGGTGGAAAAAAAGTCTTGATAGGTGTATTGCATCCAGTGGCAAGTGCTCTGAAGGTGACTGAAGTTTAAATATATAAGGATAAATACACAACTTTTAACAAATACGTTCTGGGTATTTTTTGTTCCCCCCTCATATGTAGTGATATTTCCTTGTTCTTTTAATTTGCATTTCCCTAATGGTAGATGGTTGAACATGTATTTTATGTCCTTACTTGGCATGAGTATATCCTCTTTGCTGAAATGTCTACTCACATCTTTTGCCCATTTTATGATTGGATTGTCTGGCTTTTTGCTGTTGAGTTTTGAGAATTCTTCATATATTTACAGATACAACTTCTTAGATGTGTGTTTGCAAATATTTTCTCCTGTTCTATGTTCTGTGTGTTGTCTTTTCATTTCCTTGATGGCATCTTTTGAAGTACAAAAGTTTGTTATTTCAATGAAGTCTCAATTTTCTGTCCTACACTGCTATTCCCTGATCTCTTCAACCATTACCTCTATTTCACTTCAGCAATGAGCCTTGCTATCACCAGAAGGCGATTGAACTCTGCTTTCTTAAGCCCCATTATTCTGTTCTCAGAGTCCAACCTCCCTTCTAGCTTCTTTCTACCTTGTTTCTACCACATCTGCTTTTGTAAACCTTTTAAGACTTCCACTTCTCCAGTTCTCTGTTTTCTCCTCTTAACATCTTTCACAAAAATTTAAAATTTTTGATGAAGTTCAATTTGTTGGTTGTTTTCTTTAATGGATTGTGCTTGTTGGTGTCTTGTATAAGAACAATTCACCTAGCCCTAGGTCCCAAAGATTTTCTCCTGTGTTTTCTCTACACTTAAACTATGATTCACTTTGAGTTGATTTTGGTATAAGATGTGAGACTTAAGTTAAGGTTCCCTTTTTTTCCTTTGGATGATCAATTGCTCCAGCACCATGGAAATACTATACTTTCTCCATTGGATTGCATTTTCATCTTTGTCAAAACTCAATTGGCTGAGGGGAGTGGGGCAGTGATGGAGGACTTGGGTGCAAAAAGTGAACGGATTAAGAAATAAAAATTGGTAATTACAGAATAGTCATGGGGGTGTAAATTACAGCATAGGAAATATAGTCATTAACATTGTAGGTACTGGAAATAAAATATGGAGGGGGTCACTTTGTAAAGTATGATTGTCTAACCAATATGCTGTACACATGAAGCTAATACAAAATAATATTGAGTGTAAACTGTAATTGAAAAATAAAGTAAAAAATGTAAATTATGTGCTGTGTTAGTTTTTGTTTTTTTAAAGTATTCTCTTTCTAATACCAGTCCTTTCTTTTCCTAGAGGTAACACAATGTCGAATTTGATGTTTGTCAACCTAGGCACCTTTTAAAACTAATAATATGCCCTGGTTGGAGTGGCTCAGTGGATTGAGCGCTGGCTAGTGAACCAAAGGGTTGCCCGATTGGAGTCTCAGTCAGGGCACATGCCTGGGTTGCAGGCCAGGCCCCCAGTAAGGGGTGTGTGAGTGGCAACCACACATTGATGTTTCCCTCTCTTTTTCCCTCCCTTCCCCCTCTCTAAAAATAAATAAATAAAATCTTTAAAAAACAAGAAAGAGAGAAAAGAGAATTAGACTAAAAAAATAAAACCAATAATATGCATTTATGGATTCATAAATATTCCAAGTTGTTATAGACTGAATGTGTCCCCAAACTTCAAACAAGTGTTGAAACCTAATCCCCAATGTGATGGTATTTGGAAGAGGGGTGTGGGAGAAGTGATCTGGTCATGAGAACAGGCCTCAAGAATGGGATTAGTTCCCTTATAAAAAAGATATCTGAGAGCCTCCTTGCCCCCATGTGAGGACATGGGAAGTGGGTCCTCACCAGATGCTGAATCTGTTGGCAACTTAATCTTGGACTTCCCAGTCTCCAGAAGTGTGAGAAATAATTTTCTGTTTACAAGCCACCCAATATGTGGCATTCTGTTAAAGCAGACTGAACATACCAAAACACATGTTTTTAGACTTTATATAAATGATATATTCTGCATGTCATTCTACAACTTCCTTTTTGTTTTAATATTGTTTTTGAGATTTAGCTGTGTTGGCAGTAGATCTAGTTCAACTGCATTAGCTGCTGTATGGTATTTTGCTATGTAAAGGAACCACAATTTAATGTTAAGGTGTTCCCAAGTTTTTACTTTAAAAACAAAGCTGCTTTAAAAACATTTTTATCTTTTTTTTTGAGGTCTCAATATCTCTTTTTAAAAAAAAAACTTAAATTTTTCTTCTAAATTTATTTTATTTTTTTTAATTGCAGTAAGAGACAAAATTTCAATCTTAACCATTTTTAAGTGTATAGTTCAGTGGCACTAAGTACCTTCACATTTTTGTGGAACCATCACACTATCTAGTTTTCAGAACTCTTTTCCTCTTGCAAAAATGAAATTCTGTACCCATTACACAATAACTCCTATTCCCTCCTACCCCAGGCCATGGCAGTCATCATTCTACCTTCTGTTCCTATGAGTTTGACAGCTATAGGTATCTCATATAAATGGAATCATACATTATTTGTCCTTTTGTCACTGGCTTATTTTACTTAGCATAGTGGTCTCATGGTTCATCCATCTTGTAGCGTCTATCAGAATTTCCCTTTTCAAGGTGAAATAATATTCCATTGTATGTGTATACTACATCTTGTTTACCCACTCATCTTCGATGGGCTGTTAGGTTGATTCTGTCTTTTGACTACGGTGAATAATGGTGCTGTGAACAGTGGTGTACAAATATATGTTAAAGGCTGTACTTTCAAATCTTTTTAATTTTTATTAATTTGAGAGGGAAGGGGCAGGGGGAGGAGAGAGAAAGAGAAAGGGAAAATGTTAATTTTCTGTTCTGCTTATGCATTTACTGCTTTGTTGTTGTGTGTGCCCTAACCCAGAGATCAAACCTGCATATCGGATGATACTGTAACTAACTGACATACCTAGATATAACCAGAGTTAATTTCCCTGTCTGTAAAGAAAAAATGTGGGCCAGGTGTCATCCTACTTTGTCAATTTGTCGTAAATCTAGTTAAATCACTTGGCATTTAGTAGACGTTGAACAAATGTCCCTTCCATTCCTCAGTCTTTGCCTTTAAAGCCGGCCTTTGAGAGACTGATATTTTCTTTTTTCCAATTAATTACCTTTCTAAGAAATTCTCAAACCTAGTCAATGGATTAAGAAACTGAGGCTTGCTGTATCAATTTTCTCAACATACAGAAAATTATATTAGGTATCCAAAACTGATAAGGCAGTAATAGGTATTATTTGCTTGGATAAATAATTTTGTACCATTTCCTTAGTCTTAAAGGAGTTATTCTTTTTCTGATTGGATTTATTCTGATATTTAAATATTTTAAACTTTTATTTATTGTGTCTAATATTTTCTGTCAAAGTGAAGGATGAGAAAAGCTAGACAAAACATGGCTTTATATATTGATATGTTATTTTTGTTAGCCATGTTGCAGTTAAACATAGACTAGGTTTATTATGGGAGCTGTTGTGAAAGCAGTTCTTTGCTCATATTTTGCTGTCAGAGGAGGTTAGTACATCTTCTAATGCACAATACAATCTCTGAATTCCCTTATCTCACATTTGAAATGCAGAGACTATGTGTGTTAAGCCAGCCTTTATATTAATCAGTTCCCAGTATGTATTTACAACAGGTTTATTATTCATTACCATAATTTTCTCCAAGCCAGCTACTCTTGGTCACTGTATACTCTTGAAGTTTGAATCCTGAGCCAAGCCAAAGGTCTGCTGGCTTATTCATTCAATTAGCAGACATTTATGGAGCAGCTCCAGGTTTGAGAGGTGTTGGGATGGCTGACTGGGATGGGCATGGACCCCACCCGAGAGAGTCATGGTCTTAGCACCAATAGGTGGGTTGTTGTGAGGACTGGGAGGGTCGACCTCAAAGAGTTGTTGGAGGATTCAGTGTGTTCATTTGTGTCAAGAGTTAAGAAGAAAGCCAGGCATGTAGGGAGTACCTAATAAATAAATGTTAGTCACGATTATCAATCTTGGAAGACAAAAAGGGGCTTAGTAGTGAAAGTACCAACTGGACAGTCTTGGTTGAAATCCTGACTCAATTATTTACTTATTGTATAACTGTGGGCAACTTCTCTGGGCCTCAGTTTCTTCATCTATATGGTAGAGATAATAATGCTTAGCTCATAAGAGTTTTTGAGGATTAAATGAATCTGCCTCATATGATTGAGTTTATATAGGCTAAGTACTTAGAACTATTCTGGGCAGATAGAAAGCACTCAATAAATGTTAGCTGTATAAAAAAGTAGTACTTATAGACTTCTGTGGAGGCACAGAGATGGAAGTAGCAGTCTGGCCGCCTGGAGGAGGGTGGAAGAGGAGCCCAAAAGTTGCATGAAGGTGTTGTTTGGAAACCCAACCACAAGCAGGAGTAGGATTGTCCGGGAGGGAGGAGCCAGTGAACAGTGAGAAGTCATGGTGTGTGGAGGAACGGCGAGTAGCTCTGCATGTGTGTGAGTTAGGGTGGCTGCATGGTGGCCTATGGTTTGCAGAAGAAGGCTGGAGAAGTAGGCATAGCTCAGCTCTTCTGCATGTTCACTACCTCCAGCCACACTGGCCACCCATGCTTTTTCTGACTTCTGGATCTTTGCCCTTGATGTTTCCTGTGCCTAGACCTCTTCCCACGACCACTTCTGTCTCATCTTTTGGGCAGCATAAATGTTACCTCCTCAGAAAGGCCTTCTCTGACATCCACCCCTGCTCTAGGTCTTGATCAAAGCACTCTGGCTATTTCTTTAGCAACAATTTCATGTTTATCCAATCCATAATTATATTGCATATGTGGTAGTTTATCTCTTTGTCTCCCTCATTAGGATATAAATTCCATGAAGGTATAAACCATGTCTTTCTGATTTATCATCATACCTCCACACTTAGTCAGGTTGCATAGAGGTTGATACATAATCAGCACTTAGTAAATACTTGTTGAAAGAATGAATGACTAATGAAAGATTTGCCTTGCTCTGCTAAGTACCTTCAGCTGTTCCTGTAGGTGTTCTACATGGCAATGTCATGATTAGATTTCTGTTGTAGAATGATAACTTGGTGACATCACAGCAGGTGGATAGATGGGGGATAAAATTAGAGACCAAATCTCCAGAGATGGTGGCAGTTGTCCAAGCAGGTTAAGATGAACATCTGTAAGTGGCCAGGTTAACAAAATTCATCCCTAAAGCAAGCAGAAGGAAAGAACTAATAAAGTCAGATTGAAGCAAAGCATTGTTTACTTGTATTTGGTCCTTGTTTCAGAAAATATCCAAGGCCCTGGCTGGGTAGCTTAGTGGGTTAGAGTGTCATCCTGATACACCAAAGTTACAGGTTCAATCCCAGGTCAGGGCACTTACAAGAATCAACAAATGAATGCATCAATAAATTAAACAACAAATTGATGTTTTTCTCTCTTGTAACAGGGAATAAAAGCTTTATATTACTTTGACTTATCATGAAATAAAGTTAGAATAAAATGTACTGACAAGTTGATAAAAAGAACTCACACTGACAGTTTCTTTGTAACCACATTGCAAGCACCAGCAGTTCTAGTTCCTGCTTGTACAAGAAACGCTGTGACCATGACTTTGGGTGACACAGATCCCCCACGTGCAGGAACTGGCACTGGCACTGACCAGCTCCAGGAAGCTGACATTAGAAATCCATCTCAGGACCAGCAAGGACAGTGCCTGCATGTCCACAGCCTCTCCCCCTGGTCTCTTTGCTCTTGTCCCTCTCCCTCTTTATAAAACCTCTGCCTGCACTGAGGTGTGGAGATGGGCTTTGAGACATGAGTCCCCCATCTTCCAGGTGTCTGGCACCTGAATAAAACCATTTTCCTTTACATCAGCACCTGCCACCTGAGTACTGGCTTTCGAAGCAGCAAACCTGTGTTCAGTTACTCTCTCTCAAATCAATAAATAAAAATTTTAAAAAATACCCAAGGTGACTGACTTAAATGTAGATAGTATAATACAATATAGTATAATTAATATAGCAAAATGAAAGACAAGTGGATGAGGAACTTACAACAAAAGGAGAGGAAAAAGAAGACAAAGTTGGAAATGAGATTGGCTTTGAAATCTGTCCTTTTGCTAGAAGTGGGCCATAAAATCTATGTTTTGGTGTTCTGTTTTCTCAGCATGGAGGGAGACAGAATCAGTTACATAATAAGTTCATGTGGTAAAGATTGCAGTATATCCACACAATGGAATGCTTACTACTCAGCAATAAAATTAAGTGACCTATCAATGCACATAACAACATGGATGAATTTCAAAACAATTATGCCGATTGAAAGAAGCCAGACAGAAAGGAGCCTTACAATCTATACGATTTTGCTCCATATAAAGTTCTAGGAAATACAAACTAATCTATTAAGAGACAAAGAAGATCAATGGTCATTTGGGGGTGGAGGCAGAGAGAAGTAATGAGGTGCAATAGATTCTAAGAGGAGAAATTTTGTGGGGTGTGTGGGAATGTTTCTTATTTTGGATTTTGGTGATGGTTTCATGGGTATAAGCATATATCCAAACTTATCAATTTATATACTTTAAATGTGTACAACTTATTGTGTATCATTTATACCTCAATAAAGCTATTAAAAAGTTGAAGTAGACAAACATTTGCCCTAATATAGCTCAGGTAAGTCTTTGATGAGCATGAAGTTATCTCAAAAAGTGAAAGTAAAGTTACTTCAACAATAATTAAAAAAAATTTAAATATCAGAATCTCCTTTTATAAAATATAAAGACATATTTTACACGATTTGAGACTTCTCAAATTGTGTATCAGACATTAGTATCACCTTAATAGGTCCCCTTTGAATTTATTTGAACCCAAGTGGAAACTAAAGAACAGATTCCTTAATTACTTTGGAATTTAATGCTGCCCTTTGAATCCAAACAGATATCTTGTCAGAGGGTATGTCAGAAGACTCCAATAGCAATGAACCTGTGATGACCGAGGGTAGTCACAGGGTAAATTCATTGCCTAAAGATGAATGCCTCAGGCAGGATGCACATCTTGCCCATGCTTCCCTAAGCCTGAGAGGCATAAAAACTATGTTCCCTTGCTATCCTGTGTTGAGAGGGTGAACCTGTCACATGCCAATTTAATTACTATTATGGCAAGCTTTCCAGAGACTCTTATCTGTAGGATAAATAAAGCAGATTTTTAAAAATTTATTTGTTTTTTGAGGGGCAGAGGAAGGGGGAGAGCGAGAGGAGAGAAACGGATTCATTGTTCCACTTATGCATTAATTGGTTGAGTATAGCAGATTCTCAAAACATTATAGTTAATCAGTTCAACAATTCTGAAGCAGAAAAGTGTGTGTGTGTGTGTGTGTGTGTGTGTACCTTGTGTACCTTAGGGACCAGAAAATAATAAAAGTCAGAGAAATTTGAACACGCAGAACCACTTATCATAAAGTGAAAATGATTATAATTGTATTGATTGTTGTGTCAGGACTTCCCTTAGCATTGTATCCTATAATCTTCCCAACAAAGTAACTTCCCAAAGTAAATATTGTGATTGTGCCCATTTTATAAATATTTGGGGGAGAAAGCTAGGTCAGTAGTCTACAGTCACTGCTAAGAAGTGGGAGAAGTGAGGTTTCAGCTCAGGTTTCCCTGACTCCAAAGCCCAGCGTCTCAATCCACATGCTGATTGTCTCCAGTGGTCCCTTTATGGCTATTAGAAATAGGCTGCAAATTTAGGGGTAAACTACTTAAGTGGTAAAAACAAAGAGGAAAACATGATTAGACATACACTCTCTCTAAGCCACAGACAAGTCGATGACTATTCAAGAGAAACAGAACTTTTTCTGAGAGAAATGGCTTGTTCTTATAAAGAGTATGCTCTATGATGAATGGAAAAAGCCCACCATTGCATCCCTCCCATGCAGAGAATCAGGAAATTTACTACAGTAAGATGAATAACAACTGGGGGTCAAATATAGAGCATAGTGACTGTTGTTAACAATACTGCACTGTACACTTGAAAGTTACTAAGAGTATAGACCTTAAATGTTCCCACCACACACACACATAAAAGTAACTATGTGAGGTGATGGATGTGTTAAGTAACCTTATTGTGTTAATTATTTGTATTTATACATGTATTTATACTATATACATGTATATGATTATGTTGTATACCTTACATTATGTAATTTGTCAGCTATATCTTAAAGCTGGGGGAAAATGAATTTTACTACAGCTATTTCCTATAATGACCCCTGATGTAGATTTGTGCCCAGCTGTTCTATGAGAATCCAACCCAGTTTGTCCAAAATCTCAGATGGCATGGCTTGCATGGGTAAAAATATCTAAACTAGATGGGCCACGTTCACATTAATGGTCAATCCACCATTAATACTTTGTCTCAAAAGCAGTCTTTGTCAAGGGTGGAACAGCAGTGAGTTCCTCCAGGAAAAAATCCAAATGCCTTAGGCATTCAAGTTTGTCCTCTGTTGCATCCCACACAGATACCTCACCTAGCCAGTCATTTGTGTCCTCAGCACACGGCCAAGTTGAACGACTTGGTGCCTGTCTCAAAGTAGCTTATCATCCAACTAAATAAGAAACATTAAATAATAACTCCAATGCCATATGGGAAACACTATAAAAAGAGGAGTTTGTAAGAAATAATGGTGGCATAAACGGTGTGCTCAGCCCTAGCTGGTATGGATGGGGGAAGTTTTCCATGGGAAGACCTATGAGTTGGATTCAAGAGAATGCCAAAGTAAGGTTTAAATCTCCTAGCTCAAAGACTCAGTTTCATGCATGCTGAGATCCACACTTCGGCTTTGGATCTCCCTGTTTATTGGGAGGCCACCCCGACCTCACCATTGTTGGACGTCACAGGCATGCAGGTGATAGTTTTTCTGATGTCTCTTCTGCATTTGGGCCTCCCAGCCCCAAGCCAAACATAGTGCAATCTAAAATGGGCAAGTTCCATTGCTGGGGAATCCAGGAACTCAAATTACATCACTCACCACCTGTCATTTCCTGCTTCCTATCACATCTAGAATAAAATTCAGATTCCTTACCATGGCCTACCAGTCCAGCATGGTCAACACATGCCTCCCTCTCAACTTCAACGCCCTCCACTTCCCCTTTAGTCACTTGAATCCTGCATGACAACCCTCCATCCATCTTGATGGAGATGGTCATCAAGAGGATGTGACCTTTGGTTGACCCTTGAGCTGGACCAGAGCAATCAGAGGCTCCTCCCTCAACCCCTGTCTTTGAAATGTATGGTCCACACACTGTTCCTGCACTAGGAGCCATTTCAAGGACACCTTGGGCTGAATACATGACTGAACCCAGTTGAAGCCTCTATGTAAACTTTGCAGATTCAGGCAGGCAGGTGCAGAGATCTGCTGGTCTTGCTGCACCTAAAACAAGTCTCATATGTAAGTTCCTGTGCTTATTAAAACTGCCATCTACCAATCTGAAATGGTCTGCCTCTTCCTTTGGTCTTTCGCTGCCCTCTGTGTACAGGGGCCAGTTTTGATTTTCACCCAGAGAACCCCTAGAGTTTTGAACCAACACATCCCCCAGACATGGCAAGCTCATGGCAAGCTCACTCAGGACTTGTGTTATCCCTTCTGCTTGACTGTTCTTCCTGTTTTCCTTATCATTCAAGTTTCAAACCAGGAGTCCCTTCCACAGAGAGGTCTTCTTCGACTGTCCTGTCATACTGCACTGAATTATTTTCTTGCCTTCAGAGCACTTACCTATCTGATATTATTCAGTTTGTTCATATTTTTATCCCCTGTGCTTTGGAAAGTCCATGAGGTCAGAGACTCATGGCTGCCCAGAACAATGCCCAGCACAGGGTAGGTGCTCAGTGAGCATCTGCTGCTTGGCTAATGGAACCCTCTCCCAGGCTTGCCAGCAGAGTGTTCCTTCCGCAAATGGGTCCGTGTTGGACTCCAGGAGAGGGCGCTGTGGCACAGGACATTGTGACACAGGACAATGTGAGGTTTCCTGACTATCCTGGAGGAGAACTCCAATACACAGGTGTTCTCCCTCAGACCCCAGGGCACATCAAAGGATGACAGGGACCCTTTTGGTGCAGAGAGGCTGTCCCTTACTCCAAGGAGACAGATCTTGCCCCTCATCAGTAGTAGCCCTTCTCTGGCTCACTGGAAGGTCCTGCCCACCCCCCAACCCCATGCATCCCAGAATGAAAGAAACAGTGAACAAATAAGATGGATGTTCGAAGGCATGATGGTGGACAGAAGGGCTTAAAGCACACTTTCCGCAGTACTGAGAGCATCAAAGGCCATGGTGACTGAATGGTATAGTGTGGAGCAGAGAAGCAGATACCCAGGGAAGGCTCTGGGCTTGAAAAAGATCGGATCACCAAGGGGCAGAGTGGAGGTTCGGGCCCCAGGATGGCTCCAGAGAGACTCCGGGAGCACTAAGAAACAAGGTGTTTCCAAAGGAAAAGGAAACTTTGGCCTGTTTTGAGGTTTTTCTTTTTTTTAAAATAACAAAACCAAACATTCGTTATTAGACATCTATCGAGGTTAGGGCTGAAAAAAGAAACAGTAATGGCCCACCAAACCATACCTATTAGGTCCTAAATAAAGTAGAATAGGAATAAGACAAATATATATATTAATCCCCAAATGGAGAAACATACCATGTTTATGGATTGAAGTATTCAACACTATTAAGATGGCCATTCTCCCCAAATTGATTAAATTTGATGCAATCGCTATTAAAATCTCATCAGGCTTATTTTTTTTAAATTGGAATTAGTAAGCTGATCAAAATTTATATGAACATGGAAAGGACCTAGAATAACCAGAGCTATTCTTAGAAAAAAAATGAACAAAACTGGATGCTGACATGATTTCAAACTTACTGTAAAGACACAATAATCAAAATAGTGTGGTGCCAGCATGCAGGCAGTCATGTAGATCAACATAAAATGAGTCCAGAAACAGACCTTTCTCATTTATTAACAACTGATTTTTTTTAAAGTACTAAAGAAATTCAATTGGGAAAGGATAGTCTTAAATGAATGGTACTTGAGCAACTGTATATCTGTATGCAAAATAAATAAATAATAAACTTACACCTTTGCCTCATATTGTACAAAAAAATTAACTCAAGATGGAGCATAAACTAAATATAATGAAACCTATAAATGTAAATAAAAAAATTTTGTGACCTTGAGTTAAGCAGAGACTTCTTAATTATGACACACAAATGCAATCATAAAAGAAAACATTGATAGATTTGAATTAATTAAAATCAATCTGCTCAAACCCTCATAGAGAAATATGAGATAACATATTTGCAAATAAGATTCTAAATTCATTAGGTGGTTAAATACTATTTTCCTGGGAAATCTTTGAGGATTGTGGCCAGTTTGAATGGAGTTTTTATTATAATGGTTAAGCACTAGCCAAATATTTCTAAGACTTTAGACAGCTGTGACTACATTTACCAACTCAGAGATCTTAGCTGACTTTTTTCAAGCCTCTCTATCATTTGTCTGGTCTTGCTTCTTTCATTCAACCAATTCATTAATGCCTACTGTGTTCCAGGCACAAATCAAGGCCCTGAGGACATAACAGTAAACAAGACAGAGTTTCTGGTTCATGGAGCTTATTTTCTAGTAGACAAAAACAGAAACAAACATTATATGTTAGGTAATGATGAGTGCTATGGAGAAAAATAAAGCAAAGATTAGAGAGATGTGTTGCACCTATTTAAAAAAATAATTTCTTAAAGACTTTATTTACTTTTAGAGAGGGGTAGGAAAAGAGAAAGAGAGGAAGAAAAACATCAATTTGTGGTTGTTTCTCATTCATCCCCTCCTGGGAACCTGACCCGCAACCCAGGCATGTGCTCTGACTGGGAATCGCACTGGTGACCCTATGGTTTGCAGGCCACTCAGCCACACCAGCCAGGGTTGTTGCAGCTATTTTAGGTAGAGTGATGGCCTATCTGAAAAGGTGACTATTTGACCAAACACCTGCTTTAAGTGAGGGAGCCTGTTATACAAATATAGAACAGGGTATGGAGACAGATTCCAGCAAAAAATATAACTGGAAGAGAGCTTGGGGAGTTAGGAATGTGAAAGATGGTGTTATTGGAGCACAGAGAAAGGAGACGGTTGGAGATGAGCTGAGGGTGGGGAGAAGTATAGTTTATGTGTGGAATGGTTTATAAAGGAGATAGGAAATAGGTTAGATTTCCTTTCAATTTTGATGGGAAGGTCCTTTGTCTGTCTTGTTCACTGTTACCCAGAGCCATGCAGAGTATTTAGCACATAGATATCAGTTTATCCAAATTGATCTATAGATTTAATGCATCACCAATCAAAAAAAAATTTTTTATTTTTTTGTGCTGTGTGTGTGTCAGGGTAGAAGCTCATTGCCAACAAAAGGGAGAAGTATATGGGCGAGCCAGTGTGTTAATAAGCCCCTCACACTGCTGACTAGGACTAATGAAAAAGAACAGAGCAGGTGGCGGTTTCACTCAGTGGCATTTCAGTAGGGTAGAGGGCAGTGGAACAGCTCCCCCAGTCCCATTTCTCCTTCAGCAAGGACAAGAACAGAGCAACTTTAGCCACTGCAGGAAGCATTGAGGTCAGACACAGGAATGAAATGTCAAGGGCAAAGGGGTCCTAATCTGGAAGGGGTAAGACAAGGCATCTGGGGGCAGAGGCCAGATAATTGGGGAGAGAATTTGAGATCCTCTAGCATCATGATCCTTTTCCTGCCCTTCCCTGATTTCTCCTTGTTGACTCCAGAGACACTCTTGGCACTCAGAGCTGTGACCTCTGGCTGCCCAAGTGCCTCTTGACATCTAACTGATACCTGCAGAGGGCTGTGAGGGGGCTGTTGGGAAAGGCCAGTCTGTGCCCTTCCCATGGACAGCCTGGAGAGAAGGCCCTGTTTGGGGGCATTAACTGGGTGTCTAGAACAGGGGTGTCCAACCTGTGGCCCACATGCCACATGGGCCCAGGATGATTATGAATGTGGTCCAACACAAAATTGTAAATGTTCTTAAAACCATTTATTCACTCATCAGTTTTCATTAGCATTTGTGTATTTCATGTGTGGTCCAAGACAGCTCTTCTTTTCCCATTGTGACCCAGAGATGCAAAAAGATTGTAAGCCCCCCGCCCCTGGTAGATATTAATGACCCAGGGAGGCCTGGCAGGCCATGAACAGGAGGGGACTGGGGTAGGGGAGGACCTGGGCATCAGCTGGAGGCTCTCTTGGTCCTCCTGATGGCAGCCCCTGTCCTTGTGGCAGAAGCAGAAACCCTGAGAGTCGGCAACTTCACCCACCCTCTGTGCCAGTTTAGGCAAGGGCAACAACTGCCAATCAAAATTTTAACAGGATTATATCGGGAACTTGAAAAGCAAATCTAAATTTTATATGAAAGTGCAAAGGGCCAAGAACAGACAGGACACTCCTGAAAAAACAAAACATCAGGGCATTACTATAACATTATAAAGTTATAATAATTAAGACAATGTGGTTGGCTTGGGATTAATGAAACACAGTAGGGAGTTCAGAGAATGAGCCATGTATGTGTGAAAATCTAATATATAAAGAGTGGGGAAAGGAGGGTCTGTGGTCCTGGGACAGTTTTAAAAAAGTCAAAATAGATCTCTACTCTGCACCACACCCAAAACTGAATTCTGGGTGGATTCGAACCTGGAATTTCAAAGCCAAAACTTTGTATTTTTTAGAAGAAAATGTAGGCAAATATTTTTATGACCAAAGTAAAAAGGTTTGGTAAATCTTTCATAGATTCCACTACACTAAAATTAGTGACACAAGTTAATGGTGCCTCTACAAATGCTCAAAAAACAGAATTAACACCCCAGCCTGTTAGTAGTAGTAATGTTGGTATTAAGATAAATGATATTAGTAGGGAAAGAAATCAGGGCTTTCACATGAGCTGAGAAATTTGGGGACACCTCCTGTAGACAGGGAAGCCAGTTCACCCTGACCTCTGTCAAATGCTTTCCTCACTTAGAAGTAGCTGGAGTTTCTATAGGCCTCTCAAACTGGAGGGTACAAAATGGTGCCTTGAAGAGCTTGAACTTGTTTCTGCTCCCTCAGGATCTGTATGACACAAGGGCTCCTGCCCCCTGGTGGTCAACTTGGACTCTGCACACGCCCAGGAGCTAAACACAGAATTCTGTTTGTTGGGAGCAGTACCAAGGACTATGCATCTCAAGTAGTGACAAATCATATCTGAAAATCACATTTACATAGGAAGGTACCATTGTTTACTCTCTTATGAGTCCATATTTCTAGCAGTCCTGTCCCAAACCATGGTAACTTACGTACAGTGCTTTGTGTTGCATGCGGTTGAGTTGGCTCCAGCTTCTGGCAATTCTGTGAGTGAGTGATGTTCACAGTGTCCTGTCCTTAGCAGCTCAGCTCAGCTCCTGTAGACTCATGCCTATGGCCTCTTTTATGGAGTCAGCCTGTCACATATTTGGTCTTCCTCTTTTCCTGCTGCCTTCTGCTTTCCCAGCATTATTGTCCTTCCCAAAGAGCTCTGCTTTCTCATGATGTGCCCGAAGTAGGACAGCTTCAGTTTGGTCGTTACAAAAAATGTTTTTTATTTACTTATTTTAGAGAGAGAGAAAGGAAGTGGAGGGGGGAGAGAGAGAAAGAGAGAGAGAGAAACATCAATTTGTTGTTCCACTTACTATTTTTTTAATACTTATCAGAGGACATGTTCATTGACTTTAGAGAGAAGGGAAGGCAGGGAGAAAATGAGGAGAGAAATATCGATGAAAGAGAGAAACATCAGTCAGTTATGTCTCATACACACCCTGCCCAGGGACCGAACCTGCAACCTAGGCATGTGCCTTGACTGGAAATCAAAACCAAGACCCTCCACTTTACGGGATGAAGCTCCAACCAACTGAGGCACACCAGCCAGGGCTGTTCATGCATTCATTGGTTGATTTCTGTATGCACCCTGACTGGGCATCAAACTCACAACCTTGGAGTATCAAGATGATGCTCTAACCAACTGAACTACCTGGTCAGGTCTAGTTTGGTCATTTTTGTCTCTAGCAATGTTTCAGGTTAAATTTTCACTAGGACCTGAGGGAGAATAGGAAGAAATTAAGAAAAACTCCCGGCAAGGGGAATGAGGAAGGAGTGGACATCTCAGGCCAGTAAGCCAGGTAGGTCCTCTCACCAGAGCCCCCATCTTTGAGCATGACCAAAGGGAAACAGCTTATGGCAGGAAAACCCTTGCTGTGGTCCCGAAGCCAACAACAACTAGGACTGGCTAAAACCAGATCAATCCAAGATGGAGGAAAAATTGACCAGGGACTGACCCCAAAGCTCATTATACCAACATTATAATGAAAATGACACCACAAGTAGTAGAGGGCCAAGGGGGTGTATAGCCACTTCTTGAGCAAACCATATTAGGAACAAGAGCCCTTCCCCCAACCAGCAGATGGAGTCAGAATTTGACACCACAAAGGAGAGAAATGATACCCTTGGAAACGCATAAAATCCCAAGAACTGACTGACACAATGTGCAACTCATGAGTTTGCCTGCATCCACTCCAGCATGTACTTCTGCTTCTTTCACACTAGTGCATCCTAGCCTCTTTTTCTCTACCTGAATAAAACTTGCTTTCACTCTCATTTGGACTTGTTCTTGAAATTTTTCCTGCATGAGTCAAGAGCATGGAGGTCCCTTCACCATGCCTGGGCAGGGTGCAGAATTGGTTTGGTGACAGGCCCACCCAGTTCTTTACCTTTTGGGTGGTCCAGATTATCTGTAGAGCTCTTTTACAACACCATATTTCAAATAGATCAAAAAGCAAATTTGGCCCTGGCTGGTGTAGCTCAGTGGATTGAGCTCAGGCTGCGAACCAGACATCGCAGGTTCGATTCCCAGTCAGGGCACATGCCTAGGTTGCAGGCCATGTCCCCCAGCAACCGCACACTGATGTTTCTCTCTTTCTCTCTCTCCCTCCCTTCCCTCTCTAAAAGTATATAAATAAAATCTTAAAAAAAAAAAGCAAATTGGACACACTATACTATTTTCAGGTTCCATTTTCTTAAAATCCTGTACAGATTTGCCAGGGTTTTTGTGTTTTCCTTTTAGAGTTGAGTATTGCATTTTTTCTCCTCCTGTGAGTACATTGCATACTGATCTATTTATCCACATCCTGAGTCACCAGAAACCTCATCATGTTCGTTTTAGGGGCCTTAACTGGAACCAAATACCTACTTAAAAATTTAAAAAATCATGGTAAAATTTACCTAACATAAAATTTATCACTGTTGTCATTTTTAATTGTTCAGCTCAGTGTCATTAAGGACATTGACATTGCTGTGCACCACCACCAACAGCCATCTCCAGAACTCTTTCTCATCTTCTCAAACTGAAACTCAGTACCCATTAAACACTAACTCCACATTTCCCTCTCCCCAGGCCCTGGCAATCACCATTCTACTTTCATCTCTATGAATTTGACTCCTCTAGGTACAAAAACGCCCACCTTTGATTTTCATGGGAGGGCTTTTGTAATGTAAATTTGCTACTATATTATATATACACACTGCACAAATGATAAAGAATTGTTTCCTTTATAGTTCCAGCCTAGATGGAGGCGTAGGTAGATATGCTTCACTTCCTTGCACAACCAAAAGGACAACAACAAATTTAAAAACAAAAAACAATCAGAACTGCCAGAAAATTGAACTGTATTGAAGTCTGACAACCAAGGAGTTAAAGAAGAAACACTCATCCAGGCTGGTGCACTGAGACAAGGAAATATGGCCCAAATGAAAGAACAAATCAAAACTCCAGAAAAAGAACTAAGTGACTAGGAGATAGCTAACCTATCAGGTGCAGAGTTCAAAACACTGGTAATCAGGATGCTCACAGAAATGATTGAGTATGGTCACAAAATAAAAGAAGTGAAGGCTACACAAAGTGAAATAAAGAAAAATACACAGGGAACCAACAGTGAAGAGAAAGGAGCCAGGATTCAAATCAATAATTTGGAACAGAAGGCAGAAATAAACATTCAGCTGGAACAGAAGGAAGAAACAAGAATTCAAAAAATTGAGAGAGGCTTAGGAACATCTGGGACAACTTTAAACATTCCAATATCTGAATCATAGGGGTGCCAAAAGGAGAAGAGGAAGGGCAAGAAATTGAAAACTTACTTGAAAAAATAATGAAGGAAAATTTCCCCAATCTGGCAAAGGAAATAGACATGGAAGTTCAGGAAGCTTAGAGAGTCTCAAAGAAGTTGGATCCAAGGAGAAATTTGTCTTGCTGTCAAGACACATAATAATTAAATAACCCAACATTAAAGATAAGGAGAGAATCCTTTTTAAAAATATTTTATCTATTTATTTTTTAGAGAGAGGGGAAAGGAGCAAAAAGGAGAAGGAAACATTAGTGTATGGTTGCCTCTTACACAACCCCTACTTGGGACCTGGCCTGCAACCCAGGCATGTGCCCTAACTGGGAGTTGAACCTGCGACCCTTTGGTTTGCAGGCCTGCATTCAATCCACTGAGCCACGCCAGCCAGGAAAGGCTCTTTTTTTTTTTAAACCCTTACCGAAGGGTATGTTTATTGATTTGAGAAAGAGAGAGAGAGAGAGAAACATCCATTGGTTGATTCCCGTACTCTTCCCGACTGGGGATTGAACTCCCAACCTGGGTATGTGCCTTGACTGGAAATCGAACCTGCAACCTTTTGGTGCATGAGAAAACACTCCAACGAAGTTACTGGGCCAGGACAAAGAGGAGACTGTATTTAAAGAGCGAAGTAAATAAAACTAGCATTAGAGTTCCCATTTGCTACAATGAAACTGAAAGACAGTGGAACAAATGCTACAAACTGAAGAGAGAAAGTGCAACTAATAGACAAGAATACTGTTACCAGACAAAATGTCATTCATTTTCCAGGGCAAAAGATAAAATTTTAGACACTCCAGGGCTTATATATTGCCCATGGATCCTAGCTGAGGAAAAAATTCAGACATCTTTAATCAATTGATAATTATATTAGAGAAAAAAAAGGTCTTAATATTGGGTAGCTAAAGAGTAAAGTGCTTGTGGTGAATAATTTACCTTCTAATACATATAGTTATGTCTTAATTCAATAAACATTTTGAGCACCAGGTTCAGCAGCAACTTTTTGGAGCTGACAAGTATGGTTATGACACTAATGAAATAAGAAATACATGGTATAGCCCTGACTGGTGTGTCTCAGTGGGTTGAGCATCATCTAGCAAATCGAAAGGTCACAGGTTCAATTCCCAGTCAGGGCATATGCCTAGGTTGTGGGTGTAGTCACAAGTTGGGGGTGTGCAAGAGGCAACTGATGGTTATTTCTCTGTCACATCAATGTTTTCTCCCTCTCTTTCTCCCTCCCTTACCCTCTTTTGAAAAATAAATAAATAACATCTTTTAAAAAGAGAGGAATATATGGTATAAATGTTCAAGAAGGAGACTTCATATAGAAGATATGCTTTGGAGGAGTTGGGCATGGGGCTCTATGGGAAAGTGGGGAAGTAAAGTAACAATTTCTAAAATTTCACCTAAGTGAAGGGATAGGTATGTGAGCAGGTGAAATGTTTTGGGAAACATGTTTATTGGTCAAATTTGAAATATTACTAGAAGAATACAGGTTTCACCATAACTACTAGGTATGGGAAGAGAAACACCAGCGTTATGGAGACAGATTAGAACTTCCAAATTAACAGGAGGGCAACAAGGGAGTGAAGAGAAACTTTCCCAAGCCAATACAAAGAAAAAGAATCAACATCAAGGTAAAGTAGAAAATAAACATAAATTAATGGGCAAACAAAAACAGAAAGATTCCAGTCTAATAATTGCAAAAGAGCTAATTTCCCCTGTTTAAAATCAAAAAGATATATTGAGGTATTAAAAACCACCTATTGATCATTTGCATTTGGAAGTTAAAGAGAAAATGAGAACAAAGGGGTAGAGGTAGCTGTTGATTATATAAATACAAAGAGAAAGCAGGAATGGGGTATTGTCATCAGGTAAAGTTGAAATCAAGGCCAGATACATTAACAAGTGCTAAGAGGCTATTCTATATAAAAACACATAATTTTAATGTTTATGTATAATGTAAAATATATACTTTCCATACTTGTAGTTAAAATTCATGATTATATATAATCTATGAAGACCATGAAGTCATTGATGTTTTGCACCAAACATGGCCCAATAAAATTAGAAATCAACCACCAAAAGATTTTTAAAAAAATTGCTTGGAAATAGGAAACAGTTTAACATGCCAATTTAAGAGGAAAGCAAAATTATTAGGACAAAAAAGTGATTTTAGCAAGGTCAGTGGGTACAAGGTCAATATACAAAAACCAGTTGTTTTCTATGTATTAGCAACAAACTAGTGAAAAAATAAAATTTAAAAATACAATTTGAGCAACAAAATATCAAATATTTAGGGATAACAAAAGATACTAAATTTATTACAAAACATTGCTGAGAAAAATTAAATAGGATTTCATAAATGGAGAGATATATTTATAGATTGGAAGATGTAATACTGTTAAGTCAGTTCTCTCTGTGTTGATCTACAGATTCAATGCAACTTCAAGCCCAAATCCCAGCAGATTTTAAAACTTTTATAAGAAAAAATACCCAACAACAAAAACACACAATGGCAAAATTTCCATCTTGTAGAGTAGGTCTCTCATTTTTGGTACTCTGAGCTGCTAATTATTTAAAAAAAAAAGTCTGAATTCTCTGAGGCTACCCAAGGAAGTCAAGCCATATGGAGAGGCTTGGGGTAGTAATCCAGTTGAGGGCCCAGTGGATCTCCCAGCTATCAGCCAGTATCCACTGTTAGCCGTGGAAATGAAGCCATCTTAGAGAGCCAGCCCCTTGCCACCTCATATGACCACGGTCTCAGTGACATCGCAGTGGAATTGCATGAGAGACCCCAAACAAGAACTGTCCAGCCAAGTTCTTTCTTGTTTCCTGTCACACAAGATCTTGAGGAAAATAAAATGGTTCATTGAAAAAAGTCATAGCACCCTTACTATAATAGCCCCAAACTGAAAACACTCTAAATGTCCTTTGACGATAGAAAGAATAAATAAAATGTACTATATTCATATACTGAAATACTACATGTCAATGAAAATAAATGAACCATAGGTATATGAACAACATGGATGAAACTTACAGACCTGACACTGAGTAAAATAAGTCGTACGCAAGAGTACATATTGTATAGGTGCATTTATATGAAGTTCAAAATCACGGTGGTGAAGCCAGAGTGGGCACCCGTGCAGAGGACTGACTGGGAGGAGGATGAAAGACCCATTTATGATGCTAGAAATGTGCTGTTTCGATCTGGGTGGCGGTTGTGAAGTCGTGCATACATGTAAAAACACTCCAGTCTATGTAAGGTTCAGCCCGATTTAGAAATGAAAAACATGAATTAGAATTTTATCTTAAAGATATTATACTGTTAAATTGGCTTGAAGTGAAGAAAACTGCTGAATCAAGTTATTGCATACACCAAACCCAAGCAGGCAATTAAAAAGGTATGTACCTGAACAGTATGATTCTAGGAATTAAGTTGACCTGATTCCATCAAATAGTAACTAGAGTAATATGAAAAATATTAGTTGGTCTAATTCTGAGGAGGAATGAAAGAATGAAAAAAAATTTAAAGGAATAGGCGCATGCGCAAAAGAGAGCTGGTACAGGAGGCGGGGTAGGGGTAGTGGAGAGGGGCTTGCCTCGGCCAGGCTGGCTCGAGCTATTTGAGACAAAATTCAGGACCCCAGGGCAGACAGTGAGTGGAATGACATCTTATGCAAAAAATAGGGCATCTTGCCCACAAAGGAAAGTTTAAACGAACTGGGAAAGGAGGCAGAAGAGGAAGAGCAACGAGTCCTTCAGCAGTCAGTTGTGAAAACGATGACAGGACTTTGGAAGAACTGGAGGATCGTAAAGACGCATTTAATGAGGAAGACCAAGGAGCCATTGAAATGTACAGGTAGCAGAGACTGGCTGAATGGAAAGCAACTGAAATGAAGAACAAATCTGGAAAAGTTTTGCAGATTTCGGGAAAGGATTGTGTTCAGGAAGTTAGCAAAGCTGGAGAGGGCCTGAGTGTGATCTCGAACCTTTACAAACAAGGGGTTCCCGTCTGTGAGCTGATCGATCAGCACTTCAGTGGACTTGCCAGGAAGTTTCCTGAGGTCAAATTTATCAAAGCCATTTCAACAACCAATATACCCAAGTATCCTGGTAGAAATCTCCCCACAGTATTTGTTTACCTTGAAGGTGGTATCAGGCTCAATTTATTGGACCTCAGGTGTTTGCTGGCATGAACCTGATAATAGATGGGTTGGAATGGGAATTATCTGAGTATAGAGTAATCAGGATAGACATGCAGGAAAACCCTAAGACACCAACTGAAGATGTGTTTCTGTCCTTGGTGCGGTGCTCATACCATGAGGAAGGGCAGTGATTCAGAGAACAACTAAGGCGGTGGCCGCGGTAACATTTTTTCCCCCTAAAGATGTATTGATTGATTGATTGATTGATTGATTTAGAGAGTGAGAGGAAGGGGGGAGAGAGGGAAGGAGAGAGAGAGAGACATCAATTTGTTGTTGTTCCACTTATTTATGCATTGATTGGTTAATGCTTGTACATGCTCTGGGGGTTGGAACCTGCAACCTTGGCATTATGGGGGTCAAGCTGTAACGAGTTCAGCTACCTGGCCAGAGCCTGAACTTTCCCTTACTCCCTAATGGATACAGCTAAAGCTATAATTAGAGGAAAATTTATAGTTATTAACATTTTATTACTAAAGACACTGAAAATAAATGAATTATGTATTTAGTTCAGTAAACTATTAAACTAAAGATAAACACAATAAGGAAGAAAGTTGAAATTAAATAGAAAACAAAAAAGGAGAATGAGTTAGAGAAAATGTTATTTCTTTGAATATATGAATAAAATATCTACGTTTCATCACTGGTTCTTGTGATTTTGGCTTCAAACTTTGGTGTTGTGTTCAATGAAACCATAATCATGTAATTTAGTCAGGGTTTCATTCGTTCATTAATTCTAAAAAACCTGTTGTCCATGGTAAACAGGTTTTTTTAGAATTAATACATTGTAAAACACACGCACACACAGAGTTTTTATGTAAAGTGGGAGAGACGAAGTTTAAGTACTGTGGTTTCGGCTGCTCTTTGTCCAGCAGGTAGCCGGTGCCAGGACATTTACACACATTAGCTCATTTCAGGTGCACGCTGGCTCCAGATAAGTACTGTCCTCTTCTTGGAGTCGAAGTTACCGCAGGTTCCCCTCTGGGATGTGGCTATGAATTCAGGGCTGACCCACGACCCCTTAGGTCAGGAAGGAAAGAAGCAGCTCTCTGGATTTAGAGGAGACGGAGGCACCTCTGCTGGTGCAAACAGGCTCTGGGTGTCGGGAGCCGAGGCCTGAAGCGCGGTCTCGTTTGGCCTGCATGATGCAGCTGGCAGGTGCAGGCCCGGAGGCAGGCGAGCGGGCGAGCTGAGACTCCGTTTAGTACGCAGCCGGTGGGGAGGAGCCAGGTGAGGCAGGCCAGGGACAAGGGAGGCCAGCCGGAGGCCAGGGCCGGGGCTGGCGGGCGCAGCGCCCCCTGGGCGTGCAGGTTGGTCTGCGGGTAAGGGCGCGCGCGGGGCAGCGGGGACGCGCGGGCGGTGAGGCCTAAACGCGGGGCTGCGGGAGCCATGCGGCAGACTAGGAGCAACGCGTCCTCCGAGCCACGCGGGCAGAAGAGGCCTGGGGCCTCAATGGCTCCCGCCGCCGCCTCGGCTCCCGGCGCCACCCGCGCACGGCGTCCCACAGGCCAAGCGGAGAGCAGGAGACTGGCGGCGACTTGGAAGCCGTCGGCGAAGCAGCGGCCGAGGCAGTCATCGCCGTTGGCCCAGGAGGCAGACCCCGGGGAGCCGGAGCCCGCGCTGCTGCCGCCGCCCCCGCCCCCAACCCCGGTGACTCCGACATCTTCGGGGGCCACATTGGACCTGGGCGACCAGAGGGAGCGCTGGGAGACGTTCCAGAAGCGGCAGAAGCTCACCTTCGAGGGTGCCGCTAAGCTTCTGCTGGACACCTTGTGAGTGCTGCTGGGCCGGGCGCAGGGGAGCCGGGGCCACCCTGACACCTCAGCAGGGGAATCGGGTCACCGGCCTACCATGTGCCTTTGCTTACTTGCGGGTTTGGGGCAGATTTTAGGTTCTGTGTTTTACCCGTAATGTGACCGCTGCGCTTTTCCCCGGTGGCACTAGGCTCATTCCTAATTGTAGCGGCCTTGACTGGAGTTGGGGCTTCTTCTCGGGAAGGGTTGGGGTGCCGCCTTGGATCTTGTAGAGGGTCTCAACGGCGCCCTGGGACACGAAGGGTGTTTCCCGGGACAGCCATAGCATCTCTTGCCTTTGGCGGTTAAAGGGTGCTCGGGTCTTTCCTAGTGAAAAGAAGATAAATGCCACGTCTTTCCTCATACCTGAGTTGCTTTTTATATTTATGCAGGTGTTTTTGGAAGGGCTGGGAGGGAAAAGGTATGGGGATGAGAAAAGCTTAATAGAAGTTTTGAATCAACTGGGATGCGAGATCCCGTTTTTGTTCCTGGCGCTCCCTGGGAGGGAGCGGGGCGGCGGGGAGTGTTGCTGCATCCCGGATCTGAGCGCGCACGAAGAGGTGCTGGAATTCCGGAGCGTGGCGCGGGTCTCTAAGATAGGGGAGCTTCTCTGTTGTCCATCACAGATGTTCCTGGGCGGCGCACTCTCCCTGCGCTCCCACAGCTTTGATACTGAAGGAAAACACCCCCAGGTCCTTAGGTGGCCAAAGGAGGATATCGAGTATCCATGGTGTTGGGAAGGGGCTATTAATATTATCTTTGGCAAGGTCGGCCTTGTTTTCTCCAAACGTGATAGCATATAGATCCCTGCTCTGGAGAACAGCTGTGCTACAGAGAAAATATTTTAGCTCCCTAATAATATCTCCCAGTGTCGATTATTTTATGAATTGGAAAGAACAATCGAAACGCTGGAGGAAACAAGAACAACCTAACAATTGCCTAACAACTTGAGGATTACCAATTGAATAAAAATGTTCCTTGTCTTTGTTCCAGAAGAAATTCTCTTAGTGAGAATTGCCCCTCAGAGACACACTGGATTTTTGTGTACCTCACTTTTTATCCCTTTGGACTATAGACTGAATATTTTTTTTTACCTATAAGAAACCAAAACTCACCATATTAACTTATGTGCAAAAGGAATGTAAATTTTGCACTGTTTTTGTTAAAATAGTGTATGAAAAAAAAGTCTGGAGGACTATGTAGCAAATAGTTAACTGGATTCCTGCAGGTGTTGGGATTATAGGAGACTTTCATTTTTAATGTTACCAAATGCTGTAATGTTTTAAGTTTTTACAGGAAGCAGTAATTGTATATGCAGAAAAAATTTACATCAAATTAACTGATTCAGCTTGTAAAGAAACATGATAAAGCATTCAGTCTTTAAATTTTTTAAAAAGATTATAGCTGATACACAACGTTATCTTAGTTTCAGGTGTACAAGGTAGCTTATGACGCGATCACTACAAGTCCAGTAACTGTCACCACACAGGGTTGGTGTGTTCTTACGGACTGTATTCCCTGTGCAGCACCTTCCTAAATCCCTGTGGCTTATTTTATAACTGGAAGTTTGTACCTCTCATTCCCCTTCATCTTTTTACCCATCCCCCCATGTAGTCTTAATAACCAAATAAATACAGATTAAAACCATGGCAAGCTGTTTTTCCTATAATTATTGCTTGAAAGGTACAGTGCAATGCTTTCTCATTGATGACTGATAAGAGTGTCCAGCCGTTTTGGAAAGCATTTTGATGATCGTTATCAAATCTTAGTCATGTTCATTTAAGGGCTTGCTTATATATAGTAAGTTTTAAAAGGATTAAAGTTGTATGTAGTTTGTATGTATGCCTCTGCAAAAAATAATGTATATGTGAAATACTGGAGGGGAATATATAGCAAAATTGTAAGGGCCGTCGTAACTTTCTCAGAAGGCTTTTGTCTGAACCCTCAGACTTGGTTTGGGCCCCCGTGTCTTTCTTTTTCATCGCGGCCTGACCACCTTTATCACAATCGTTTGAATATTATTTGGGTAATCTGTGTGATGGCTGCCTAAGGCCCGCAAGGCCGGAACCGTGCCTGCTGTATCTTGGTTACTGCTCTTTCCAGTGCAGTGCACTTGGTTCGTAACATTTTTTAGTGAATATTCGACATGTAAATAAAAATGTGTGAGTGGTGGGATTAAAATTCCCACCAGTGCTCCCACCCTGCCTTGTCCCAAATTTTTGGAATGCTCTCTCTTGCCATTTAACATATAAGGCACGGAACTCATGCGAGTTCTCATGTAAGCCGAGAGCTCATGGACAAAGAAGGCACCTTTCTTTTATGAATTCACACACAGTTCCTCCTCAAAAGCAGGGGCATCTGTTGTCATGTAGAGAAGTTTTGTCCATCTTGCTGCTTTCTTTCCACGACAGAAGAGAGAAGCAACACACACTGCGCAGTGGGGACCTGCTGGAGTCTTCGGGAATTCTTACCCTCCTGATGTTCTGTTTTATGTAGTGAGTACCAGGGCCTGGTGAAACACACAGGAGGCTGCCACTGTGGAGCAGTTCGCTTTGAAGTCTGGGCCTCGGCAGACTTACACATCTTTGACTGCAAGTGAGTGTTTCCTCTTCCCAAGCTAGTGGAAAAGGACTTCAACATCAGCTGGGGTCTGGGGTGTAGATGAATCAACATACAGCTGGTAATTGTTGGGGTCGGGTGATGGGTATTTAAGGGCTCGTTGTTCTGTTCTTTCTCCTGTAGCATATACTAGAAGTTTTAATAATAACATTTTTTTTAAAAAGATGGAGGCTAAAAATAACTGAGTCTGTTGTGTGTGTGCATAAAAAACACGGGGAGAGAGCTCATTCCTATAGCACAGCCCCAGGTGACACAGAGCAGAGTCCTATGGCTTGTGCCAGGGAGAGTCACCACTTAGACAATTCTGCTGGTGGGTGAGGGAGTGGTTAGCTGGAGGTCGGTCAGTCTGGGCACTGAGTGAAACGCCTTGGGCAGAGTCTTCAGTGTTGGGGGGATAAGGATGGTAAATGAGCGGGTGTGTGCACCTGGAGCTCACCATTCTCCAGGCCTTCTCACTCCATCCTTCAGGTTAGGCAGACAGCACTTCCAGGCTCTGGGGAGGGGGCCTGCTTTTTAGTACCTTCCCTGGCATTGTGACAGAACCAGGACTACAGGCTCTGGCCTCTGTACCTCTTGCCCGTAGCTGGTACCTGAATTATGTATGAAAAATACATCGTGGAATTACTCAAATGGGGAACCGACCAGGCTACTAAGAGTGGAGTCCAGATTGGAGAAGCACCATGGGTTCTTTTTTTTTTTTTAATTCTACAAAGAGGGGGAGGAAGAGAAACATTGCTCAGTTGCCTCTTGTATGTGCCTTGACCAGGGACCAAACTGGCAACCCAGGCATGTACCCTGACTGGGAATTGAACTTGAAACCTTTTAGTTTGTGGGACGATGCCCAACAGAGCCACACTGTCCAGAACAGCACTGTGGATTCTATACAAGAGGATTAGAGGATCCTCTAGATAGAGGATTCTGTACTAAATTAGAATTTTTTTGAAGGTGGACTGAAAAGAGGTGACTTAGATTGAATTCCAAAGATGGCGATCCTGAGGACCTGTTTTCCCTGGAGCTAGGCTCTCTGTGCTGTGTGGATGAGGAGAGAGGGAGGCGGAGCCTTCCCTGTCCACCTGTGGTGTGGCTGCCCCAGAGGTGTCAGACTGTGCTGTGCCAGATATAGGTGTTTTTAGAAAGCAGTGGGTCCCTTCACTGTAATGAGCCAGGGGCAGGCAGGGCGGGGTGGGGGGCAGGGTGGGTGAGGCAGAAAGGTGGCACTCTTCGCCCTGGTTTTCCAAGGTCGCATGTCTTAACTGCTGGCTGTGAGACCTGTGGCAGAGACCCCAGGTGGCCCCTGCATTTGCCTGCGCTCCCCCTTCCCTGGATAGTGTTGAAAGGAGCTTCACTTCTGGGGTCAGCAGGCTCTCAAAGCCAATCAGGTTGGGCCCCTCTGGCACTCAGAGGGTGCAGATGGCTGTTCACAACCTGGGACTTGCTCTGTCTTTCTGTAGCTGCAGTGTTTGCAAGAAGAAGCAAAATAGACACTTCATTGTTCCTGCTTCTCGCTTCAAGCTCCTGAAGGTTAGTGCTAAGAGCAGGGTTGAAGATGCAGAGCCCATGGGTGAGTTCCCCACCAACAGCACACCCCCTGGAGTGCAGCGGGAAAGGAGCACAGTAGGGCCGCTCTGGGACTTTAATTTCCTTGGACGCCAGGTGTCATGTTTATTTTTTAAAGGTTGTATTATTTTTTCCTTTATATTTTGGATGCTTATTTGATATTACTGAGGAAACATTTTCAAGTAAATTAGATCACCCAAACCCTATCAATCAAAGGTAACCACTGCTAACATTTTGATGTATAGCCCTGACTAGTGTGGCTCATGCCTGGGTTGTGGGTTTGGTCCCCGGTCAGGGCATCTGCAGGAGGCAGCTGGTTGACGTATTGTTCACACATCAGTGTTTCTCTCCCTCTCTTTTTCCCTCCCTTCCCCTCTCTCTAAAACTAAATAGACAAAATCTTAAAAAGAAAAGAAATAACATTAAAAATATTTTGGTGTATATCTTTGTGCATTATTTTCTACACAGATAAATACATCTATATATATTTTTTTATCAAAGTAGGATTTTACCTTTCTTTCTGTTTTATAATTGGCTTTAGCATTTTCCAATGAAAAATATATTTTAAACTTTATTATTGTGGGAAATTTTTTGTGCTTGGTGCAATGTTTGGAAGGTACAAAAGGCCATATATACAGTGAAAAGTCTTCCCTCCACTGTTCAGTCTCTTCCTCCCCCACCGTGTCTGAGTTTACTGACCCCACTGTTCCTGTGTCCCCACCGTGTTTCGTTATATGGATCTACCATAAACGAATCTCTGTATTTGAACTTAGAGGTTGAGTGCAATTTTTTCCCAATCATAAACAACACTGTGGTGAACCTTCCTGTGTATAAATCTTTGATAATTTAGAAAATATTTTTTCAGGCTCAGTTCTCTTAGAAATAAAATCTGTGGTCAAGCAGTAGGAACTCTTTTAGAAGGGCTTTGGCACACCGTTGCTAATGTGAGGCGGGGCTTTCATCCCATCCTTGGTTCCCCTGGTTGCCCCCGTTGTGGTCTGACATATCTGTGCTTTGGGGTAATCATCCGCTTCCGCATTTGTCTCCTTCACTAGACTGTGAGGGTCTCCAAACACCATCGTTTGTCAGGGCTGCCCAGCTCCTGGCCTCATAGGCTTGGCATTAAGGAGATACTCAGTGTCCTTCAGGAAAGACTAAGTGAATGAATGCGTGAGTAATGGTCTTTCTTAGGTAGTGAGAGACTTAATCCCAGATACTTTGGGCTATCTGTCTTCTATTCCTTAAAAAACTTTTAAATAAAAATGGAAAAAAATACTGCTTTTAGAGAGAGAAGAAGGGAGAGAGGGAGACAGAGGGAGAGATTAATTTGTTGTTTCACTTATTTATGCCCTCCTGGTGATTCTTATATGTTCCCTGACCAGGGATCAAACTGGCAACATTGGCACATTGGGACGATGCTCTAACCAACTGAGCTACCCGGCCAGGGCCTGTGTGCTATTCTTTATCAGTTCCTTGATCTTCCATGTGACTGGTAGGGGAGGTGGGACAGGCGGGCAGCATGCCTGTCTCGTCTTTCGCATAAGCCCAGAGGACCTCCAGTGTGTTCTCCTGAGATGCCTGCTGGAGGCTGTGGCCCCAGGTCACCTTTGCTCCTGAGCACCCAGGACAGATGGTTTCTGGACACCACCGGGTGCAGCCTTGGACTCTAGGGTCTTGGAATTGATATTTTTTTCCTTATTTTTTCTTTGTGGGCCTGCTTATCAATGCATTTTTTTGTGCTCTAGAGCAATATTCTCCTTTTTGGCTCCATCCTGTTGAAGGAGCAAGTTTTGGCCATTTGTTTGTTTTTATTCATTTATTTTAATTGAGATATAGTTGACATACAACATTATATTAGTTTCAGATATACAGTATAATGATTCATGATATATATATTTATATTTATATATATTTCGTACTTAGTTTAAAAACCCAAATATTTATATATATATAATGCTTATATATTTTGTATATATACAAAATACACATATATATTTTGTATATATACAAAATACATATATATATTTTGTACAAATACATATTTTTTGTACTTAGTTTTTAAACAAACATATATATATTTGGTTTTTTTAAGTAAGTACAAAACTTACTGATTCATACAACAGGTATTTATGGGACACCTACTGTGTGCCAGGCACTGTTCCACTGAAGCTCAGCAATTAACAGGACAGACAAGGAAGGCCCTTCTTAGAGTTTACATTCTACGGCAGGGAGGCAGAAAAATGAATAAGAAAAAATCCAGTAGTGCTGTATAGGAAGTTAAAGGACAGCAACATGCTAGATTGCCAGGTGGCTGGTGTAGACTGCTCAGGAAGGTCCTCTGGTGTTCTGATCTGAATGGTGAAGATGGGGTCTGTGTGCAGGAGTGCCCCAGCAAGGGGAACGCAGAGTGTGGAGGGTGTGAGGAGCACAGACTCAGAGTGTCCGAGGAGCTGACCCACGGCTGGTTGGGTGGAGGTGATGGAGGAGACTAGGGCAGGTTGGAGAGAGGCAGGAGCTGACAAGATTTTATTTTTTCTGTAGTGCGAAGCTTGTGGAGGTCTTCAGCAGGACCATGAGGAGCCTCCATCAGTGTTTTCAAAGCGGTCTTTGGCTACTGTGTGGAGAGTGGGCTGTAAGGAGGTGAATGCAGAGATGGGGTGAGAAGTGATGGCAGCTTGGATTAGGATGGCAGTCGTGGAGATGGGAAGAACATAAAGGATTGGAGCTATGCTTTGAATAGGTAATTGGACAAATGTGTTACAGCTGTGGTTTCAAACCTAATGTGTGCACAGTCTCTGTGTGGAAGCAGACAGCTGAGCCCCATTCCTGGTCCTGTGGGTCTTGGGACAGGGTGGGGGGATAAGAATGTACATTTCTTACATGTTCAGGTGATGCTGCTGGCCGAGGACCCCACTCTGAGAGTCACTGTTCTAGAGAAACACTGACCAGAACTCTGAAGGGTTGGGCGTGCAGATGAAGGGTTGGGCCACAGTGTTGGGCCTAAGCAACCAGGTGAATAGAGATGCCAGACCCTGTGGGAGACACAGGTGGCGGTGCTGGAATGAAGAGCTCTGTTTTGAGAAAGTTCAGTTGAAGAGGCCTGTTGGACAGTCATACAGAGAGGAAGTGGGCAGCTGCGCTAAACCCTGGGGCTGTCGAGAGAGATCAGAGCAGGAGCTTTGGTTTGGCGGCTGTTGCCTTGTTGATGGAGCATAGAGCCAGGAGACTAGTCAGCTGGGTAGAGACGTAGCCAGAGGGCAGGGACCAAGGACAGAGCCCTGGGGCAGGCCAGCAGTCATCTCTATGAGAAGGAGGGAAAAACAGGAGAGTGTGGTGTCCTTGGACAGGTGTTCAAAATGGATGGAGTGGCATTGAGAGGTCACGTTAGGAAGAATAAGAATCCAGTGGTCAAGAGATGTGACCATTACACTTGTCAACATGGTGGACAGTGGTGATTTCTGACTTGGCACAAAGACGTGACCAGAGACAGTGAGAACATAGCAACTGGATGATGACAGGCCATGCATTTTAGTGAGGAGCAGGAGGCTGCGGTCAGTTGGTGGACGCACAGAGTAACCAGGGAATGAGGACCTGAACGTCACTGGGTGACCTCCAGCAACAAAAGAGGTAAAGCAGGGTGTGAGGCAGCTCCTGGTTCCTCTCCGTAATTTCCTGGGGCAAAGTGCGTACTCAGAAAACTCTGGATGGTTCCAGACCAGTTGGCAGTTGTTCTTTGCTGCTTCTCTGTGGTGGAGTGGCTGTGGGGTGAGACCAGGCCCCTCGGGGAGCTCTGTCTCTGGAAGGCACAAGGCTCTGAGGGAGTTCTGGTGGTGGGGAGGAGGGATGCAAAGGCCTCCAGCCCAACCACTCACACACACACACACATACACACACACACACACACACGTATGTACCAGCATGTGTGCCTTTTTATTTTATTTATTTTCCTTTTTTTGTGTATCTTAAAAAAATAGAAATGGTGCTATACTACATAAATGCTTTTATGCTATGCTTTTTCACCTAACTTTGTAACCTTGTAGGTTGTTCCGTATTAGTCTTTGTAAATAGAACTACCACATTCTTTTCAAAAGTTGCAGAATATTCCATTTTATGAGTGTCCATAATTGCTTTAACTAGTCTTCTATTGATGGAAATTTTCGATTTTTCCAATCTTAAGCCAAACAGTGCTGTAATATCTATATACATATGACATTGGATACGTATGGAATTTTAATTGAAGGGTAAATTTCTAGAAGCGGAGTTGCTGTGTTAAAGGGTATGTTCATTTAAAGTTTTGGCAGATGCCAGATTTCACCAGTTTATATTCCCGCAGCTGATACATGAGAGTGCATGTTTCTCCTCATACGCCTCAATGCTCGGTTAAACAACATTTTTATTTTTTGCTCCCCTGGCCGTGAAAGTGAGAAGTATCTCATTGCAGTTCATGAGTGTAGAGATCATTTCACAGGTTAAGGAGCCATTTGTTTTTTCTTTTCACTATTTGGTCATGTCGTTTGCCGAATTTCCCATTTGTTATTATCCATTTAGGAAGTTAGCCCTCTGTCTGTAATGTCTAGCAAATATTCTTTTCTTAGTTTGTCTTTTGTAGATGAATTCAAATACAGTTAACAGTTTTCTTATGACCTTGAACAGTTCTGTGTGTGGACAGGGAGAGCCAGCCCCTAGCGCAGCCCCTGGGGAGCAGGCGTTTCTCTGCCTGCCACTAACAGGGCATTCTGTCTTCTTAGGGACCAGAGAAGGCATGAAGCTGAGTTGCTCTGTGTGCAACTGACCCAAGAGAAGGTGTGAGCTGCCACTTCTCTGGTCCGGGACTCACCTGCACTGATGCATCTCCAGGCCGTGTGGGCGGTTCCCTGCCCCAGAGAAGCCTCTAGTCTCTGGGAGATTGGATATGTCCTCATTGTCCTGAGAGCCCTCCAGAAGGGCTTCCCAACCCACTGAGCCTTTTAAAAGATATATTTTTTAAATGACCCCCCCAAGAAAAATCTCTTTGTAAAGAGTGCACCCGTCTGTCTGTTTCCCCTCAGGGAGCCGAGAGCATAACCACGTACACATTCAACACCCACAAGGCGCAGCACACCTTCTGTAAGAAGTGTGGTGTGCAGAGCTTCTACACACCCCGCTCCAACCCTGGTGGCTTCGGTGAGTGCAGGCCTTGGCCACAGCCCAGGGGCGCACGGTCGCCTGGGGTTGCCCTGGGTGGGCATGCTGCTGAGAAAGGTGGGCACTGGCACCCTTGGCTGGCCTCCTGCTTGGCGAGGCTTTTCCACATGCATGTTTTGGGTGAACAGAGTTCTTTGGTGGAGTCTTTTTGAAACAATGGGATGTAAGACTGGCTCTGGTCACTCAGGTACCAGCTAGATCCTGATTCTCATTACTGGTACTGCTGGCACTGCATGCCACCTGGCCGGCATTGAGAGGTGGGGAGGAACGGGGAGAGGATGGGGGAGGGAACTTTAACAACAGTGGCTAAAGGGATAAAGAAAGCAAGAATGAGGAGCATTGATAATGCCATTAAAAATTTTTGGTTAGTTCACAACACAAACAGGAGAACTCCCCACCACAAGTCCCTCTTCAAGTCTGACTTGGATCTGGAGGGAGAGAACAATCTTTAAACATTTGTTCAGAATGAAGCCAATTGCAGGGCAAATTGAGCGGAAAGCAGCGTTGAGAACGCTCCTGCGGCATCTGTACAGAGCACCCTCCAGAGCTATGCTGGGACAGCTGTGGCCATGACCTTCCTGTGGCAGGCAGTCCCACATCACCCTTGTCCTTCTGGCCCATTTCTTTAGTAGCCCCTGTGTGTTTCTCATGTGTCACACAGAAACTCCTTTTCACCTCCCTTGAGGAACAGGAAAAGCTTTTAGAAGGTGTCATGTCCTATACTGATGTGAGGTATTTAAGGCTTAGAGAGTTACCTGTCTTAGCCCTGGAAAAGGCCTGTCAGTCTGAGATCGCTGTAGGCTGAGTCTTTCTACTCTTTTGTGCTCTCAGCTTGGTGCTGACTGCAGTCTGGCCTTGGCCACCCCTTGGCTCAGGATGCCCACTCCCCAGCTGGGAGATGAGGATGATGAGCCCCGAGGCTGACATTGTAAACTCCAGTGTATCATTCAGAAAGCCTCCCATGCAGTACAGTGATGCTTGCAGGTGTGGACTGTCCCACAGCTAGTACAGCACCTGGTCTCATGCATCCTGGGGACCTCTTTCTCTGTGCCGCTTTCCCCCAGGAATTGCCCCACACTGCCTGGATGAGGGCACCGTGCGGAGTGTGGTCATTGAGGAGTTCAACGGCAGTGAGTGGGAGAAGGCCATGAAGGAGCACAAGACCATCAAGAACATGTCCAAAGAGTGATCTCCTGCTTCCTCCCTTCCTGAAAAGGAGGGTGATTGGGGCCGGCAGTTTGCTGTCCCCTCTGCTCTCGGTGGTGCCGTGAACCTGGTTGACCCCGGCTGCGGCTGTGCCGAGCTCTGCCCCTTGTTCCAGCTACCAGTTTCTTTAGGCAGCTCTCTGTCCTTCGTCAGCTCAGATCTTGATGCAGGCTAGTTAACATCTTTCCTTCCTTCCCCAACTTTTGTGTGATCTTTTAGAAAAATAAATACTTTAATATTAAAGCAGTTACTATGATTTATCATTTTCTTTGCACTTTGATTTTGCTTCTGAGGCCAGTCAATCAGTAGCAGATGTTTACTGAGTAAGGTGCTTCGCCGAACTGGGAGGGGAAGATGAGCCGGTGCACAGTTACTGGGAGTGTGAGAATGTGGGGGACGGTGAAGCCTTGTGAACTGCAAAGACACCACAAGCTCCAGGGCTTCAGAGGAGGGAGCAGGTCGGTTACAGGAGATGTGGGGAGTGGGAATGGCGTGGTTCAAGTTTTAACGTAAATTAGCTTCCAGTTTTTTTAAGTTGTGGTAAAATACATGTAACATAAAATGGACCATCTTTACCGTTTTTAAGTGTACAGTTTTTTAGTAGTAGTAAGTACATTCACACTGTTATGCAACCAATTTCCAGAACTCACCATCTTGTAAAATTAGCCCCTGTGCCCATTAAACAACACATTTTGAGTGTATATTTTTAAAGGAAGCCAGATTTAGCAAGGGAGAAAGAACTGTGAATACATAGGGGCACATGCTAATGTCATGCTGAACTGGGTACTTGTGATGGGAAGAATAAAAGAGATCAGAAAATATGTTGAGGGACTTCCAGCCAAGATGGAGGCATAGGCAGACACACTGTGCCTCCTCGCACAACCAAGATAGGGACAACAACAATTTAGAAACAGAATAATAACCAGAACTGACAGAAAATTGTATGGAAGTTGGACAACCAAGGAGTTAAAATAGACACATTCATCCAGACCAGTAGGAGGGGCGGAGTTGGGCAGCCTGGCACAGAGGGGTCGAGAGGCACAAAGAGGGTTGGGACCAGGTGTGTAAGACTGCAGCGGGTGGACCCTGGGTGTGCAAGCAGTGGCTGACAAACCCTGGCCGTGGGGTGACAACTTGCAGGCCCAGTGAGGTGGCAATTGTGAAGCAAGGCACTGCGCACAACCCAGGATCCCAGTGCTGGGAAATAGAGCCTTGGGGTACTGATTGAAAACACCTGTGGGGGGTTGAGGCACAGGGAGAGACTCCCAACCTCACAGGAGAGTTCGTTGGAAAGACTGACAGGGTGTACAAGCCCACCCACACAGGAATCAGCACCAGAAAGGTCCAGTTTGCTTGGGGGGAGTGGTAGAAGGGACTGAAGTCCACAGAGAGTGGAGCAAGCACCATTGTTCCCTCTCAGACCCTGTCCCCACATACAGCATCACAACCCAGCAACTGGGTTGCCCCACCCTGGAGAACAACTAAGGCTCCGCCCCTCATACGTAACAGGTGCGACAAGACCAAAAAAAAAAAAAGAGAGAGAGAGAGAGAGAGAGAGATGACTCAAACAGAAGACATGAAAGCCTCGCAACTAGTACTTTTAAGCGACCGAGAGATAGCCAACCTATCAGATGCACAGTTCAAAGCACTGGTGATCACAGAATTGGTTGATGTTGGTCACAAATTAGATGAAAAAATGAAGGCTACAATAAATGAAGAAAAATGCACAGGGAACCAATAGTGATGGAATGAAAGCTGGGTCTCACATCAATGGAGTGGACAAGAAGGAAGAAAAAAAACATACAATCAGAAAAGAATGAAGAAATAAGAATTCAAAAAAGAAATGAGGAGAGGTTTAGGAACCTCCAGGACATCTTTAAACATTCCAACATCCGAATTATAGGGGTACCAGAAGGGGAAGAGGAAGAGCAACAAGAGGAAAACTTATCTGAATAAATAATAAAGGAGAACTTCCCCAATCTGGCAAAGCAAATAGACTTCCAGGAAGTCCAGGAAGATCAGAGAGTCCCAAAGAATTTGGACCCAAGAAGGAACATACCAAGGCACATCATAATTACCTTACCCAAGGTAAAAATGAAGGAGAGAATCTTAGAAGCAGCAAGAGATAGGGAGACAGTCACCTACAAAGGAGTTCCCATCAGACTGTCAGCTCATTTCTCAAAAGAGACCTTGCAGGCAAGAAGGGGCTGGAAGGAAGTATTCCAACTCATGAAAAGCAAGGACCTACATCCAAGATTACTCTATCCAGCAAAGCTTTCATTGAGAATGGAAGATCAGATAAAGTGCTTCTCAGATAAGGTCAAGTTAAAGGAGTCCATCATGACCAAGCCCTTATTAAATGAAATGTTAAAGGGGCTTACCTAAGAAAAAGAAGATAAAAGATATGAACAGTAAAAAGAAAGCAAATTCACAGTTATTAACAACCACACCTAAAACAAAAACAAAAACAAAAACAAACTAAGCAAACAAGTAGAACAGGAACAGCACCACGGAAATGGAGATCACATGGAGGGTTAGCAACAGGGGAGTGGGAGGAGGAGAGAGGAGGAAAAGGTACAGAGAATAAGTAGCATAGATGGTAGGTAGAAGATAGTGGGAGGGCAAGAATAGTATGGGAAATGCAGAAGCTAAAGAACTTACGACACATGGACATGAACTAAAGGTGGGGAATGTGGGTGGGAGAGGGTGTGCAGGGTGGAGGGGAGTGAAGGGGGAAAATGAGACAACTGTAATAACATAATCAATAAAATATATTTAAAAAAAAAACACTGCTAAGTTGCCCTCAGAGTGTATACCAGCTTCCAAAATACCCATTAGCCCTGTCGGTGCCCTCACCCACATGTGATGTTTTTAATCTTTTTAATCATGACCAAGCTGTTGGGCAAAACATTTCATTTTTTAAGTTTCCATTTTTCTGATTACCTGTGAGACTGAGCATCATTTTACGTTTTGGGGCCATTTTTATTTCCTGTTCTGTCAGTTGCTTGATCATGTCCTTTGCCAGTGTTTCTTTGGGGCTATTTTTCATCTACCAATTTAAAAATAGTAGTAAAATAAAGTGTTTCAGCCCCGGCTGATGTGGCTCAGTGGACTGAGCCTTAGCCTGCGAACCAGAAAGTCATGGTTTGATTTCTGGTCAGGGCACATGCCTGGTTTTCGAGCCACCAATTGATGTTTCTCTCGCACATTGATGTTCTCTCCATCTCTTTTTCCCTCCCTTCCCCTTTCTCTAAAAATAAATGATATAAAATTAAAAAAATGTTTCAGATACTATTTTTTAATTAATTTTTGGAGTTCCTAATGTTGCTGTTAATAAATTTTACAAATATTCTTTTCCAAACTCAATTGTTCTAATTTTATTTATTAGAGTTTTAGATTTTGATGGGTTCAAACTTATCAGTCATCTTTACCATTATGGTGTTCTGACTTTTTTCTGGTTTTCTTGTGATTTATGTCTTGTTTGAGAATACTTTCCTTTTGAAGTGTATCAGCATATATGCCTATATTTTCTTTTACTACTTTCATAGTTTTGTATTTTTACTTTTTTTTTTATGTAGCCCTTTAATTTACTTAGATTTCTTTCCAGGTAGTTTTTAATTTTTATTTTGGTCAGTGGGAGGAAGTAGGGGTTTAGATCCCCACCCACAAAATGGAAAACCATTGCATCCAACTTTTCTATTGATAAATTCAGCCCTTCCTTACAGGTTTAAAATGCTATGTGTACTAAGTGGGGTTGTTTGTGGACTCTTCATTTGTTCTTTTAATCCATTTTTCTGTAGTTCCACAAATACCACACTATTTTTAAATCCCTCAGGCTTTATGATGTGCTTTAAAATTGCTCTGGCCAGGTAGCTCAGTTGGTTAGAGTGTTGTTCAGTTAAGGTGGAATGAATAGCCAGGAAGGAAATAAAGGAAGGGCCTTCACCATTGTAATTTAACAAAGAACTTAATACAGGGGGTGAAAAGCAAAAGCTCACCTGCTGACTCAGTAATCCTGAGCCTGGTCCGATAAGGCTGCCAGGCATCCCAAACAAGCAAAACTATGGTAGTGTAGGAGAGGGGAGAGTCCTTGAAAATCTGTGTGTATCATCTCCACTAGCTGGGAAAAGGGAAACCTTGAGACTGTGTATTCATCAAAGGCTGGAAGGGGAAAGGGGAGGGGTCCTAATTCCCCAAGAAAAAAAACCCATAAAACGATTTTGGTTAACTGCCTGCCTCCTATCTCTTATGCAAAATGAACAAATAGACTCTAGATCAAGATAAGGATTCAGGCTAACAGACCCCTACCCATAACTACTTTTAGATAGTGACATCGCCCTGGGAAAGTTGGTGCCACCTTTACCTGTCAATCAATATATAACTTCTTTACCCCCACCCTGCCAACTATATATGTCCTCAGAATAAAGGACTCTCTTGGAGCTTTCTTGCCACACTGGGGACCTCTGGCTGGGGTCCCCTGGCCACCTCTCTTGCCTCTGGCCACCCGGGTGCCAGTCACCTGGCCTCTGGCCACCCTTGCTCTAGCCACCCTTGCTTTTGCTTTCCTATTTGAACTTAGCATTCATAAACGTTGCTTGAATACTAGTAGGCTCGCTGACCTGTAATTCTTTACTGAGTTGGCAAGAAGAACCAAGTTTCTGGGAGTTCCTCCTGTAACATCGATACTACAAGGTTGTATTTTCCAGGTTCCATCCCAGTCAGGGCATATATGAGAATCAACAAGTGAGTATATAATAACAACTCAGCAACTCAATGTTTCTCTTTCTTACTCTCTAAAAAATCAATAAATTGTTATAGATAAACATTTATATAAAATTTACAAAAAGTTATAGAGAGTGCTCCGGCTGGCATAGCTCAGTGGATTGAGCGCAGGCTGCGAACCAAAGCATCACAGGTTCGATTCCCAGTCAGGGCACATGCCTGGGTTGCAGGCCATGGCTCCCAGCAACCGCACATTGATGTTTCTCTCTCTTTCTCTTTCTTCCTCCCTTCCCTCTCTAAAAATAAATAAGTAAAATATTTAAAAAAAAGTTATAGAGAGTAAACCCCCCTCATTTTTTATCATTCATTTTGTGTTCCAGATGACTTTTAGAATTAGTGTATCAAGTGGGATATATAATCATGCTTGGGTATTGATTGAGAGCATATTGACTTTATAAATTAACTTGAGGAGAATAAATTTTTATAGTATTGAGCTTTATCATCTAGGAAAGTGGCATGTTGCACCAATTTGATTTGTACTTTTAATGCTCCTCATTTACATTTCATGCTGTTCTCCATATGGTAGCAGTATAAATGGTACAGTTTGCGATGACTTTGTCTGGCTAGCTTTTTTTTTTTCCTTGCAAATGGGATCTATTTCTGCACTTTGTGATTGGTTATTGCTGGTACAGAGGAATTTTATTTTTCATGGTGTGTTAAACTTTTAACCAGCCACTCATTGAATTTCCAGTGGCTTCCTAAACTAGTCTATTGAAAGTATCCCTTGACAGGAGGTCACTGGCAGCAGTCGGAAAAGGTAATGGGCTGAGTGGAAAATCCCAGCTGGAGTCTCCTCAGCCATCCTCTCAGAGGGTGGTGTTTTCACACTTGTTTCGGAGGAAGCAAGGGTCTGTACCAGCTGTGCATCTCTGTGGCTGAGGCTGAGTGGGCATCAAATGCCGTCAATGGCAGCCTAGTGCCCCTGGAGTGAGCTGGCACCTGGATGTCAGACCAGTGGGCATCCCTCCACATGGCACCGCTTTCCCTGCTGGTCTGTCAGGCAAGAAGCTACCTCACATGATATTTGTGTTCATTCTTTCTTAAGGGATTTGAGGGGGTATTTGCTACACCTTTGTTTTATATCTTTTGAATTCATAAAGGAAAGAAGCAATTCTAAAGCCTGTGCAAACTTCCCAAAGTTACTCAACTAACTATAGTTAGTGAAAACCCAAGTCCTTTCAACTGTCACTTATCTAAAGCCTTGGGCCTTGGCCCAAGGACAGTGCATGCTTTTGTGGCTGATGGGAAGCTCCACGGATAGGATAAATCAGCTCCAGGATGATTTATTCAATGGTCCCTCTTTCTCCATCATCCCTCCCAGGGCTGGGAGAACAGCCTGGGTGACAGGATGCTGCAGTTGCTCCAGTCCCAGGCTAATGCATGGGTAGCAGGAGAAATAAAAGTTAATTTTCAGCTCACAGGCTCTTATTAACCCTTTAAAGATAACTAGGATTCTTTCCTTTATGATCTTGCCTCTTCCAAAGTGAGAAGACCTTCTCCCAAGGTGCTCTTAAATAGACCACGTGTCTTCAGCTTTTAATTACTGTTGGCTTCACTTCTATGTGGCTTTTCCTTTTCAGACTATCATCATGGGACCAGATCCCCACTAGTGGGGAGGTGAGGCAAGGAAAAGAGCGAGAAGGTGCATGCAGGATTCGGCTGTGACCAAGACCTTAACACACTGATCAAACTAGATCTATGTTTTCATTTCCCCACCTCTTGTGTTCCCAAGAACATAAACGTTCTGTAGTTCTTCCAGACTGGTCAGCCTGTCTCTCTATAAGGTTTGACTGCTTCACTTCTCACTGAGTTCACACGTTCCCTTCGCCCCAGCTAACCTCAGACACTTTCCCCAAGGAGACTGCCTGTGGTCCACAGGGTAAGCGGTGTATCCTCCCAGAAGTGCTCAAGGTGATACACTGATGTGTGGGAAGAAAATGTTAGAATTTCTAGTTATCCTTATAAAATATCTTTTTAAAAATATCTTTTTGGGGTGTATGCTTTATACTGTATATATTAGCACTCAGAACAAATGTATTATTGAAAAGTCAAAGTCAGGAGATCATTGCTCTAGCCTGTTGATTCTCTGTTTCCCCTCAGATCTGTGCTACTCATCAAACATCTTTCTGTGCATCGCAGAGCTAGTTTCTGTTTCCTGAGGATGAATGCACACACACAGAATTGCAGAGCCAAGGGATATGTGCAATTTCATGATTTTTAGCACATTGATTTCCAGAAGGTTGTACCATCTTATGTTTCATCCATCAGTATATGTATGTGTTTATTCTCTCATCTAAAGAATTATCAAATTCTTTACAAATTAGATGAGTGAAAATTGTGTTTTTAATTTAATTTGTTTCTTTTTTTCCTTAAAGATTATATTTATTTATCATTTTAGAGGGAGGGGAAGAGAGGGAGAAAGAGAGGGAGAAAAACATCGATTGGCTGCCTCCCACATGCAACCATCCGGGTACCTGGCCTGCAACCCAGGCGGTGACCCTTTGGTTTGAGGGATGTCACCCAACTCACTGAGCTACACTAGTCAAGGCTGACTTGTTTTTCTTTATTGAGCAGTGTGTTTTACTTTCCACATTCAGTGTGTGTGTGTGAAGGCAGAGAGGGAGGGAGATTGCCAGAGAGAGATGGGGTCCTCTTCTAGTCCTCTGCAGCCTGACTGTCCTCAAAGCCAAACTTCTCTGAAGCCCTCCCTCACCCTAGTTCAGGCACCAGCTTCACTGAAAAGTGGGTTTTCATTTTTGCTTTGGGGTGTTTGCATGCCCTGGCTGCTACTGAAGTTGAATAGTTTTTCATACTTATTGGCCATTTGGATTTCCTCTTTTATGAATTTTCATCCTTAATCCATTTTGGGGGAATGTTTTCTTATCAACGTTTATATGCATTTTTAGGGATATTACATCTGTTATACCTGTTGCAACGTTTGGAAAGCTTGTAAAATATCTATCTCTTTCTTTACATCTTGTGGGTTTCCAGCCAGGCTTGGTTAGGTCTTGCCCACTCCAGATTTCTTAAATGATATTTTAATTGTTTTGATTTTTATATGTAAATCTATGATTCATCTAGAATATATTTTTGTATTTGATATAAGGTAGAAAGTCTGTTTTCCTTCAAATGCCTGACCAGCCCTACTGAATCCACTACTTTCTTCCTAAATTAAAGCACCACTTTATCATAAAGTTATCAGGTAATTTGGGCCTGTTCTGGATTTTCTCTTCCTTTTTTATTCTTTTTTAAAAAAATATTTTATTTGGGGAGAGGGGAGGAAATAATGGGGGGAAAAGAGTGAAGTGTTTCAGGAACAACTATAAAGGACACATGGACAATCCAAGGGCGGGTGGGATCGAGGGAGGTGGGGATGGCTGGGGTGGGGGGAAAAGGCAAAAAACTGCACTTGAACAACAATAAAATTTTTAAAAAAGTATTGGGGGTAACCACAAATGAAAATGTCCCTAGACATTGCCAAATGTCTCCTTACGAGATGGCAAAGCATAGACAAGACATCAGGCATTGTAACTTTTTATATTCTACATGATGGAGACATGATTCATTTTGATTTATTCCAAAAATTATATGAGAGAAAAATATGTGCCCTACAATGTTCTTTTTTTCAGATAGATCCTTAACTAAAATATAATTGTACAAAAATATTTTATTTATTTATTCTTAGAGAGAGGGGAGGGGAGGGAGAAGGAGAGGGAGAGAAACTGCCTCTCGCATACCTCCAACTGGGGAGGTGGCCCACAGCCCAGGAATGTGCCCTGATTGGGAATCAAACCGGCAGCCTTTTGGTTTGCAGGCTGGCACTTAATCCACTGAGCCACACCAGCCAGGGTTAGATTTCCTCTTCTGTTCAACATCTTTTTACTTTGATGCCTGTATCTTACTGCAATAAAGCCACTGCAATAAGCATTGCAGTAAAGCCATACTGCAATGGCTTTATGTTTTAATATATAGAAAGGCAGGTTTCACATCTCTGTCCTCTTTAATATTTATATTTTGGCTATTGGGTATTTCCTTTTCTAATATATATTTTTTATTTTCTAATATATTTTAAAAATAATTTATCCATGCCCTTGCTGGGTGGCACAATTGATTGGAGCAGTGTCCCATACACCAAAGTGTTGCAGGTTCCAGCCCCAGCTGGGGCACATGCAGGAGGTAACCAATCAATGTTTCTTCTTCACATTGATGTTTCTCTCTCTCTCTCTCTCTTGCTCCTTTCCTCTCTCTCTAAAATTGAAGGATATATCCTCGGGTGAAAATTTTAAATAATAATAATTTATCCAGGTTCAAAGATAATAATCCATTGAGATTCTGGCTATATCTACATTAAATTTGTGTTTAAATATAATATAAATGTATAAATTTATACATTAGAATTAATATACTATATATATTTGGTAGTATTTATTTATTTGTAAGGATTTTTTTTTAAGATTTTATTTATTTATTTTTAGAGAGGGAAGGGAGAGGGAGAGAGAGAGAGAGAGAAACATCAATGTGCGGTTGCTGGGGGACATGGCCTGCAACCTAGGCATGTGCCCTGACTGGGAATCGAACCTGCGACGCCTGGTTCGCAGCCCGCGCTCAATCCACTGAGCTACACCAGCCAGGGCTAGGATTTTTGTTTTAAATTTATAAAGGAATATGTTACCCTCTCCATTTACTCAGTTCTTGTTTTAGGTCCTGCATTGCATTTTTAAAATTAACTTTTAAAGACTATTTAAAAGAAAAGCAGTAAGCACTAAAACTGGATTAAAATACAATATTTGTACTCTGTGGTATTAACTTTGTATTTGACTAGCATGTCAGATGAGTGTTCAGAAAGCTATGCTACATTTATTTATTTGGGGTGAGGTGAGTGGGGTGAAATGCTCTAAAAATAGAAATTAATCCATTCAGTTTAATGTGTCGCTTATGGCCACTGTTTCTTTGTCGATTTTCTGATCGGAGGCTCTATTCAGTGATGTCAATGGGGTGTTAGAGTTCCCTGCTGTGGCTGCATTACTGATGATCTCTTCCTTTATGTCCGTCAAGATTTGTTTTATATATGTAGATGCTCTCACGTTGGGTACATAAATGTTTACAAAGGTTGTATCCTCTTGTTGGATTGATCCTTTTATCATTATGTAATGATAACCCTTAAAGTGATTGTTGATAGGTTTGTAGTTTTTCTATATTATTCACATTTCTGTTTCTTCTATCCTCACCCAAGGAGATTTTTCATTGCGTTTAGAGAAAAGAAGGGAGAAAGAAACACTGATGTGAGAGAAACATCAATTGGTTGCCTCCTGTGTGCGTCCAGACTGGGAGTCAAACCCACAATCTTTCTGTTACAGGACAACGCCCCAGCCAACTGAGCAAACTGAGCCACCCGAGCCGGGGCTCTTGCTCTTTCTTTCCTTCTTTCCTTCTTCCTTCCTTCCTTCCTTCCTTCCTTCCTTCCTTCCTTCCTTCCTTCCTTCCTTCCTTCCTTCCTTCCTTCCTTCCTTCCTTCCTTTTACTGTTCATATTTTTAATGTATTTTATTGACTTTTTCTTAAAGAAGTCCCTTTAACATTTCTTGTAATATTGGTCTGGTGGTGATGAACTCCATTAGCTTTTTCTTGTCTGGGAAACTCTTTATTTTTCCTTCAATTTTAAATGTAGTCTTCATGGGTTTAGTAGTCTTGATTATAGGATGCCAAATTTATCATATGTATGTCCTTATGGTAAACTAGCCATTATAATGTAATCTTACTTTCAAACTATTTTTTGAATTGAGATATAATTCACATATTATAAAATTCACCCTTTTAACTTGTAGGATTCAGTGGTTTTTAGTATAGACATACATTGGAGATAATGTGGGTTTGGTTCCAGACCACCGTAATAAATATCACAATAAAGTGAGTTACAGAATTTTTTTGGTTTTCCAGTACATATAAAAGTTATGTTTATAGTATTCTGTAGTCTATTAAGTATGCAATAACTATGTCTAAAAAAAACCCCCAATATACATACTTTATTTGAATAATACTTTAGTGCTTTCCAGGCAAGAAAAAGCTGAAGGAGTTTATTACCATCAAACCAGTTATTACAAGAAATATTAAAGGGATTTCCTTATATGAAAAAAATTAAACTATGAGTAAGAAAATATCACAAAGAAAAAATTCTCACTGACAAAGGCAAACACAATAAAAGCAGTGAATCAACTAAAGTTAAAGCAAGTACAAAGGTTGAGAGACAAAAGTAGGAAAAATCACGTGTAATTATAAAATGAAGTAAAAAATACTGACAAAAACCTGAACATGAGGGGGTAAGTAGAAATGATGGTGGTTTTAGAATGTGATTGAACTTAGCCAAGTGATCATTAACTTAAAATAGACTCCTATAAACATAGCATGGTATATATTGCCAACCTACAGTCATTGGTGCCAAATTTATGCTAATGGGTATCCCCAACTTGGGGTGTGGTGAAGAAGGAAACTACTCAGTGCAAAACAGGTCAAATGCAACATAGTACAGCATTGGATCTCTATGAGGCAGCCCTGGGTCCAGGCCCCTTTATGGCTAAACAACTCTGCTCTGCTCCATGATGGTCTGCTCTGGCCTGTGTTGTCTGCTCCTCTCTGCTCTGCTCTGGTGACACATCTTCAAGGTTTGAGCTCAGCTCGGGAAACACAGCCTTGTGTCATAGGGGGAAAGTATGTGGGGGCTCTTCTCAGAGCCCCAAGGGAACTGTTTTTTTATATAGACAGGAGTCCTCACTCCTGGTTCCTGATTGGTCTGTTCTCATGCAAATAAGGATTCTAAATCCTTGCAGTTTGATTGGTCTAGAAGACACTTTCCTGATTGGGCAGAAAGTAGCTACTCTGATTGGTCAGGGAAGATATTGATGGGGATATAGTGGTGCAACATCAATTAGATGGGGAAAGCCTCAGTCCTGTTGGTTGAAATAGAACTCCAGAAACTCCTTTATAAGGGCTGCTCAGATGTTAGGGACACGGTGCAGGCAGGCAGGCAGTGCAGGCTTCTCTGTGAAGAATAGTTTGCGTGAGAGGTCCTGTATAGAAATGGCTGCTAGCCTCTGTTTTTAAAAATTTGAGCCACCAGGAGCCTTCTTAGTCAGTGTCTTCTTTCTCAGGGTCCACAATATGAAACACATGTAATCACATACCAAAAATTGACAGGAGATACAGTCATACCTTGGTACTTGTCAGCTTCAGAACTTGTCAAAGCCTGCACTCATTGCTTTTGATGAGAAAAAAAATGTTCCATCACTTGGTGCTTGCTTGCCACTCTGTGCCCCTCTCTCCCAATGAAACAGGTGTCGATGTGTCAGTATCATGGTAGCTTGCGAACAGTTCGATACTCGTCAGTTTCAGCACTTGTCACAAGTTCCAGAACAAATTACAATGAGTACCGAGGTGTTACTGCAAAAAATTAAGAGAAAGGGATCCAAATACAAAGCTACAGAAAGTCATCAACATAGAAGAGACCAAGAGAATAAGCAAGGAATACAAAAGAACTACAAAAACCATCAGAAAATAATGAATGGCAATACCGACATACCTATAAATAATTACTTTAAATGTAAATCGCTTAAATGCTTTAGTCAAAGAGGAATGAATAAAGAGGAATGTATATGTGTTGTCCATATATACAATGGAATACGACACAGCCATACAAAATGAAATCTTACCATTTGCAACAGAGCACGGATGGACCTAGACAGTATTATGCTAAGTGAAATAAGACAGACAAAGACTAACACCATATGATTTCAGTTATATGTGGAATCTACAAAAACAAATGAACAAAAAGAGCAGAAACAGACTCAGATACAGAGAACAAACAGGCTTGCCAGATGAAAGGGGTGTTGGGGGCTGTGTGGAAAAGGTGAAGGCATTAAGAAGTAAAAATTGGTAGTTAAAAAATAGTCACAGGGATGTAAAGTACAGCATAGGTAAGGTAGTCAATAATATTGTAACAACTATGTATGGTGTCAGATAAGTACTAGAATTATCTGGAGATCACTTTGTAGGTTATGTAATTGTCTGACCACTATGCTAGACACACAAAACTAATATAAAATAATATTGAAAAAAGTTAAGGGGATGTTAAGTACAGCTTAGGGAATATAGTCAATAATATGATAATAACTATACATGGGTGCAAGACTTACCAGAGTATCACTTCATAAGTTTTTTTAATATATTTTATTGATTATGCTATTACAGTTGTCCCATTATCCCCCCTTTCACTCCTCTTCACCCTGTACACCCTCTCCCACCCACATTCCCCACCTTTAGTTCATGTCCATGTGTCGTAAGTTCTTTAGCTTCTGCATTTCCCATACTATTCTTGCCCTCCCCCTGTCTATTTTCTACCTACCATCTGTGTTACTTATTCTCTGTACCTTTTCCCCCTCTCTCCTCCTCCCACTCCCCTGTTGCTAACCCTCCATGTGATCTCCATTTCTGTGGTTCTGTTCCTGTTCTACTTGTTTGCTTAGTTTGTTTTTGTTTTTGTTTTAGGTGTGGTTGTTAATAACTGTGTTTGATGTCATTTTACCGTACATGTTTTTTATCCTCTTTTTCTTAGATAAGCCCCTTTAACATTTCTTAGACAAGCCCCATATAATAAGGGCTTGGTGATGATGGACTCCTTTAACTTGACCTTATCTGAGAAGCACTTTATCTGATCTTCCATTCTCAATGAAAGCTTTGCTGGATAGAGTAATCTTGGATGTAGGTCCTTGCCTTTCATGAGTTGGAATACTTCCTTCTAGCTTCTTCTTGCCTGCAAGGTCTCTTTTGAGAAATGAGCTGACAGTCTGATGGGAACTCCTTTGTAGGTGACTGTCTCTTTTTCTCTTGCTGCTTCTAGGATTCTCTCCTTCATTTTTACCCTGGGTAAGGTAATGATGATGTGCCTTGGTATGTTCCTCCTTGGGTCCAAATTCTTTGGGACTCTGATCTTCCTGGACTTCCTGAAAGTCTATTTTCTTTGCCAAATTGGGGGAGTTTTCCTTTATTATTTGTTCAAATACCTTTTCCACTTGTTGCTCTTCCCCTTCTCCTTCTAGTACCCCTATAATTCTGATGTTGGAACGTTTAAAGATGTCCTGGAGGTTCCTAACCCTCTCCTTATTTTTTTAATTCATGTTTCTTTATTCTTTTCTGTTTGGTTGTTTCTTTCTTCCTTCTGGTCCACTCTATTGATTTGAGTCTCAGTTTTCTTCCCATCACTATTGGTTCCGTGTGCATTTTCCTTCATTTCATTTATAGTAGACTTCATTTTTTCATCTAATTTGTGACCAAATTCAATCAATTCTGTGAGCATCCTGATCACCAGTGCTTTGAACTGTGTGCCTGATAGGTTGGCTGTCTCTTTGTCGCTTAGTTGTATTTGCTCTGGAGCTTTGATCTATTCTTTCATTTGGGCCATTTTTTTTTTTTTTTTGTCTTGACGGGCCTGTTATGTATGAGGGGCAGAGGCTAGGGGTTCACCAAGGTGGGTCAACCCAGCTGCTGGGTTGTGACGCTGTATATGGGGGCTGTGTCTGAGAGGGAACAATGGTACTTGCTCAGCTCTCTGTTGGATTTCAGTCCCTTCCGCTGCTTTATCCAAGCAAACTGGGCATTTTTGGTGCTGATTCCCAGGTGGGTGGGCTTGTGTACATTCTAGGACCCTGTGGGTCTCTCCAATGAACCCTCCTGTGAGGCTGGGAATCTTTCCCGGCACCTCAACCTCCACAGTGTTTTCGATCGGTGTTTTGAGGCTTTATTTCCCTGCACTGGGACCCTGGGTTACACAGTCTGTCTTGCTCCTCAGATTCAACTGGTTTATATACTCATGAATGTGGGACCTCCCTGTCAGCCAGCCACCTTATGCACCGTGCCCTGCTTCACAATCGCTGCCTTGCTGGGTCTGCCCGTTGCTACCCCATGCCCAGGCCTGCCAGCCACTGCCTGCATGCCCAGGGTCCGCCTGCTACCGTCTTGTGCACCTGGTGCCACCACTTTTTTTTTTTTTTTTGCCATGACCCCTCCCAGCCTGGAGGCCCAATTCCGCCCCTCCTACAGGTCTGGATGAATGTGTCTATTTTAACTCCTTGGTTGTCAGACTTCCATACAGTTCAATTTTCTGTTAGTTCTGGTTGTTATTTTGTTTCTAAACTGTTGTCCTTATTTTGGTTGTGCAAGAAGGCACAGTGTGTCTACCTACACCTCCATCTTGGCTGGAAGTCCCTGCATCTGTCATTTCTGGCTGGTTCTTTTTTATGGTTTCCATGTCCTTTTTTATGATGTTAAAGTTCTTACTAAGTTCATCTACTGTCTTCCTAAGTTCATTGAGCATCCTTATAAACAGTATTTTGAACTCTGCATCTAGTAGATTGTTTGCCTCTATTTAGTTTAGTTTTTTTTGTTTGTTTCTGGAGTTCTGTTCTTTCACTTGGGACATGTTTGTTTGTCTCCTCATTTTGGTTGCTTCCATGTGTTTGTTTCTATGTATTAGGTAAAGGTGCTACCTCTCCATGGCTTGCTGGAGTGGCCTAATGTAGTAGGTGTTCTGTAGGGTCCAGTGGCACAGCCTCCCTATTTACCCAAGCTTGGTACTCGTGGTGTGCTTCTCACCTGCCTGTGGGCTCTGTACACCCTGCTGTTGTCGCTGAGGCTTGATTGCTGTTGGCATGTTAATAGGAGGGCTTTACCTCCAGGCCAATCAGCTGCAAGGAGTGGCTGCAAACACCATGGAGTATCAGCTGTTCCGGGGCCCACCCCACAGAGCAGGACTTACTTCAGCAGGGCTCTGGAGTCCACTGAGTCTTCCCCTTGAGTGTGTTGCTTGTGCAGGTGGTTGTGTGATGTTCTGACATGGTATAAAGCTGTCTACTGGTTGCATTGGCTCCAGAGCCTCACAGGAGGTGCAGGCCAAGGTCAGCTGCCACTTGTGTTCTGCCTGGGGCCACCCAGTATGGGTGATAATCTGCAGATGGCTGCTACTTGTGCTGGACTTGGAGGTGCTCAGGAAAGGCCAAGCTGTGATTCAAGGTTGGCTGTTGCTAGTGCCAGGTCTGGGGCCTGTTTGTCAGAGTTACGGGGTACGCCAAGGCCAGATGCTGCTGTTTGAGAGATTTTAGGAAAGTCTGAAGCAATAGCTAAGGCAGGCTATTTATATGGAGAAGCCACTGAAAACAGCTTGAGTGGGCCTAAAATTTTGTTGGCACAGGGTATCAGGGAATCACCAGGGCATGGCAAAAAATACCCAATGGCAGTGTGAGCCAGGTCAATGAAGACACCCACCTGCTGGCTCTGTGGGGGGTGGACTCAGCAAAGGAACAATGGCCTGTGCCAGCACTTCTGTCTGGGAGAAAGTTGCCCCTTCAGTTCTCATTCTCATGTCGGACAGTTTAGTTCATCCTTGTATATCTCTGGTGCCTTTTGAGCTGCTGCCCCAATGATGGTCCTTTGGCCTCTCAAAGCTCCCCATCTCACTTAGTCTCAACCCCTGCTGGCTTTTACCAATAAAACCTGCCACACTTCGGTGTGGAACCAGCCCATTCTGCTACTCTGCCCCTCCTTGCAGTCCCCATGTGGCTTCTTTAAAACCCTAGTCATAGGACTTCCACTCAGATTTCAGGCAGTTCTGAATGATGGTTATTGTATAATTTAGTTGTAATTTTGACATGATTTTGGGAGAATGTGAGCACTGCCTCTAGTGACACTGCCCCATTATTATTTTTCATGATGTGTCTTACATTAACTGTTCCTTCAGTGAGGGTTGTCCACTCCATAGAGTGGAATTTCCCCTCCCTGTGAGCCTCCTCAGGGAGGGTTCCCCCTTTTGTACTGTGTCTGGTCATGCTTGGTTCTGAGTAGTGGCAAAGCAGTGAGGGGTGGGAGACCAGCCAGTTTCTGCTCTTTTGGGACAGGGGTGAGAACTTGCAAACACCAGCCTGCTCCAAAGCCATGGGAGAGGCTGTTGGCAGGCTTCTCTGATGTAGGAGAATAACTCCCCCAACCTCAGGGATTTGGAGCTGTACCCCAACCCTCATCCCCAACCAAGTGGCATCCCTGGACTCTGGAACATGGATACAGCTCTTCCCCAGGGAATTCTTAGTTAATTGAGATCTTGTCTGTGTGAGGCCATTCATTTCTTTTTCTCCTTTTTTCCCCCTGCTGTGCTCCTTGAGGAAACCAGGAACTTTTGATCTTTGCTCCAGGCTTCAGGGCTGTTACACAATTTTGCAGGTTGTTAACTCCACAAGGGTGTGGCTAAGCGGGCTAGAAAGGATAACCTGTGCGTCTGTCCCGGCCACTGTGCTCTGGGCATCTGCATCTGCCCCAACAGGGGCTCCTTCCGATAATTTGAATGAGGCTTTCTTCTTGCCTAGAAAAGTATCCCTGCAGCTGCATCCCACTGGGAAGGGACGTTTCCTCCCCTGGAGCACAGTCACACTACAGAGCCCTGAGCACACTCTTCCTGCCTGTGCTGCTGTCCCTTCCTCTCTCCAGGCGCCCAGGGCAGCCTACTTCTGTTCCCAACGGGAGCTGCAGCTTCAGGCGAATCTGCAAATAAAAAGTTAGTTTATTTTCACTTTCCATGCGAACTTTTACTTAATTTATTTTTTAAAAATAGCATGTACAGTAAAAACAAAAGAAGCAGAAAGTAAGTCTCAAATCCCATTACCCAGAAGCAACTGCCATTGATAATCCTACACATCTAACCTCTAAGATTTAAAACTATTTTGAATCAATAATGTCTGTGAAACCGGAAAACCCAGCGTTCATGCTGCCTGTCACCTACCAGACCCAATAAGCAGAGACAGGGATTAAATCTTTATGGGCACTTTATTCATATGGTTGGTGATCTGAGAAGACAGTGGGTTTGGGCCCTAACAGACTGTCTTAAGTTCCATTTTAAACTGACAGTTTTTATGAGAAGAAAAGTGTAGGTAAAGGGGTTTGGATTTAGGGGAAAAGTTAATCAGATAAAAGCTGCAGCAATCTTTATCTGCGTCCTTGGCAGTGAGTGTGTCACCCTGGAATACAACAGCTCAGATAATATCTTGATTGCCTGCAGCCCTCCTGAGGCACAAAGGTTGAATTGCTTCTGTTTTCCTGGAGTCAGGGTGGGTCATACCTTTAGTTCCTGAAACAGTAGGTTTTTATATATATTGATGACTAAGCTTATTAGCCATTACTTGAATATAAATTTTTTCCAGTATTTGAGTCCCCCATCATATGCACTTGGAATAAAATGCTAAAGGATGAACAATATCCATTCCTCTCCTCCCACTTAATCCCCCTTTCCAGAGACAAAGCAGCATTACCAGATACAACCTATCTGCTCACATGTGTTTGGGGATTAGATGTGTTTTCCCTCACAGCTGGCTGCATCATTAACACTGTCTGCAGCTGGCTTTTTCCATTCTGTAATATGCCTTAGATATCAATACAATGCCTTGTTTTCTAAAAAATATAGTTTTGTGGTGAGGCCCAACGTGCAGAGGAGAGGCAGGCTGCAACATGGAGATGCCAGCAGCCAGGCAGCTTGGGGAAGCATGGCACTGGCACAGTGCTGTGGCTGATGCTGGCGGCCAAGGTGTCACAGGTGGGCACAAGTAACCAGGTTCTTGGGGATCAGGACAAAGAATTGAACCTAACACACGGAGTTTATAGCAGAGAACATGGGAGCAGGCCAACTCCAAGCAGAGATTGACCTCATGGGCTGCAGGGATTCTATTCTTATAGGGCAGATCCTTCCTGGCTACTTTTGGTGGGCTTTTACTGCGCATGTACAAGTAGTTGTATTGCTTCAAAGCTACTGTGCATGTGGTCTCCCATGGTTTTCCCTGACTGGCCACCAGAGAAGGGGTTGCACAATGTTACCAAGTGGACCCCCATTTTCCTGGGGTCCCCCTGTACTAGGTTTGCCTCGCCTGCCACCAGGGAATTATAGCTCTGCATGTCAGAGATTGGTGAAAAGGAATTATTTATTCAAATTATACAGACTTAAGAGTAATAACTTAATGTCTTCACTAAAATCCCAAAGTCCTTGAAAACACCCACAAACACACACAGTACTTCCTTCCCCACTTTGCCCGGTCTGGGGTACCATGTTTCAGGAAAAAAAAAAAAGAAGTCCATGGCTCAGGTATTCCCCGGTTCTTCACAGTAATCTGTGCTTGGCTGGCAGGCCTCCCTCAGTTCCCAGCACCATCAGCTGTGTCACCAGAATCTCTCCAGTTCGTAACCCAAAACCACATGGCACCTTCTCATGGCCCACCAGCAAGTCCTTTCACCCTCTTCCTTCCCTCAGCATCTCTCCTGCATTCTTCCAAACTGCTAAGAGAGAACTCTGCATCGCTGCTACCTCTTGCTTTGTGGCTTCCGGAAAGCTGTGTGGCAAAGGGAGACCCAAAGCCCCCGGTGATTCTTTTTGTCATGGCTGCTGTACCTGGGTATAAATCCCAGTGCCAATCTTCTTCTGCAGCCCCATTTCCAACTCCTCCCACAATTGGCTACATCTGCTAGCATTCCAATATTTTTCCAGCTTTTCTGGGCTGCCATTATAAATCCGGGCAGGCGTGGCCCTGTGGTGTGGAGCCAGTCATCTCCAAGCTCTCTTGCAGGCACTGTAACCATGGGGAGTTGCCTTCCAGTTGCATCATGGGTTGAAGTCACTCCCATCCCCCTGGCTCAAAGTATGGCCACAGCTATTTAACATATCCATGAAACCAGTCAAAAGTTAGAGATATGTTAAATGACTGTTCTAGAGGTTATTTGTAAAACTATTGCTATGCAAAACAATTCTCAATGGCCCTGCTCCATGTGTCCCATCCCTCAGTTCACACTTGTGGGGGTGAGGACATCCCATATTTTTAATATTTCCTGGACACCTTGAGTTCCGGACCCCATTACAAATCTTCCTTTGGGGGACCCCTGGCTATACCCTCTTACAAAGGTGCTGGCAGCAGTCAAGCCCATCAGCGTGTCCCTTGCCATCCTTCTACTTAGCCTACCAATACCCTGCCCTGTATTGTCTCTTTGCCAAGTGCTGTGGCAAGGAGAAACTGCTCAATGTGTCCAGTACTGCGGGTTGCCTGGAGGGGCAGGAGGGACACAAGGGACAGGCCTCAGTGGACATTCACATCTGGCACACAGCTCACCCCAGGTGGGGGGAGGGAGAGAGGGCAGATGGGGCCTCTGTTTGGCTGCCAGCCCTAAAAGCTGTGCCTTTTGTCTAGCCCTCAAGCTGCAATTGGAGGAGAAGCTATTAGGACAGCATCTGGCCAAAGAGATGATTCTCAAGTCACTGACTGGCTTCAAGAGCAACAAAGACCCCAAGGAACCATGGACTCTTTCCTTACGTGGCTGGGCTGGCACAGGCAAGAACTTTGTGAGCCAAATTGTGGCTGAAAATCTTCATTCAGAAGGTCTAAAGAGTAACTTTGTTCACCTGTTTGTATCAACTCTGCACTTCCCTCGTGAGCACCAGATAAAACTGTACCAGGACCAGTTACAGAGGTGGATCCAGGGCAACGTGAGTGCCTGTGTAAGCTCCGTGTTCATATTTGACGAGATGGATAAGTTGAACCCCAGGATCACGGTGGCCATCGAGCCACAGGTAGATATTACAAGCAGGTTGGAGGCGGGTCTTACTGGGAGGCGTTCTTCATCTTTCCCAGCATGGCAGGTGGGGACCTCATAACCAAGACAGACCTTGAGTTTTGGCAGGCAGGAAGAAAGTGGGAAAACATTCAGCTGAACAACTTGGAACACATGCAGTCGGTCAGAGTCTTCAGTAATAAGCACAGTGGCCTGTGGTGCAGCAGACTGATAGACAAACCTCAGGATAACGTTAGTTCCTTTCTGCCCCTGAAATACACACATGGGAATATGTGTGTGGGCACAGATGAGGGCCCGCGGTTCTGCCATAGATGAAGACATTGTCACCAGAGTGGCATAGGAAATGACATTTTACCCTAAAGACAAACAGCCTGAAGGCCTTTTGCCTGAAGACAAAAGGCTGAAAGCCTGTGCAGTTACCACTGAATTTTTACTGACTTCTCATCTGACCAGGGTAAGAGGCATCTGGGAGCTCAGTAGGCTAAGGCCTTGTTGCCGTTAAGAATCACTTTTGATAGGGGAACTCAAGAGTTAAAGATTTTAGCCAGTTGATAGGCTTCAGTGATTGATGCATGTGGAAAGCTGTTCTTCCAGACACTGGAATGCATAACCCAGAGCAATTCAACCTTTGTGCCCCAGAGGATCTGCAAGGGATAGAGATGGTACTGAGTGGTTAACAGATAAAGAAGTAGTAGGAAAATGGCCCCTGTACTATAGTTAGTCTTTGTTCCAAACCCCTCACCTACCCTTTCTTCTCCAGATAAAAAGGTTGGCTTGCCCTGGCTGGTGTGGCTCAGTGGATTGAGCACTAGCCTGAGAACCAAAAGGTCACCCATTCAATTCCTAGTCAGAGCACATGCTTGGGTTGTAGGCCCTGTCTGCAGTTGGGGGGCATGAGAGAGGGAACCAATCAATGTTTCTCTCCCTCTCTTCCTTCCTCTAAAAATAAATAAATAAAATCTTAAAATAAAAAATAAAAAGGTCGGCCTGAGGTGAGATGTTAAGATGGTTTTTGAGGGTGTATAACCCACCATCTTCTTAGGTTGCTGACATCTTATTAAAGTGCCCATAAAGATTCAATCCTGTCTCTACTAATTGGTTCTGGTAGTGACAGGCAGCAGGAACACTTTTCTGGTTTCATTTTCTGGTGATTCTGGTGGGACACCTTCAGGACTCTCCAGTAATCCTGGCATGGAGTCCCTTTGGCTGCCTGGACTTGGCATAGGGGCATGGGTGGGGTGCGGATTTGGAGACTCCCCAGCAGCTGCCAAGTGGGACTTGAGGACTCCTCTCCTCTGTTCTCAGCACTCCCTGTTGCCTTCACTTGTGATTGCACCACTGCGAGTTTGGGTTTGGGATTATAGTCCTGGGGTAATTAAGGTGTCTTCTGTATTGTGTGACAGCTTAGGTATTACAGAGTTCTGCCTGGTAGAATTATATTACAAGTGGAAATATTGTACACTAGAAATGCTAGAGTTTTCAAGGATATGTACATTTGTATAATGTTTTTACTATGGATCTTAGAAAATACAAATATAGGACTTTCTTATTTTAAAACATGGAAAGGACACAAATGGAATAATTGCCTATTTTATCAGAAACTCTGAAAATAAAGGGTAAAATTTGTCAACTGTATTGTAGTGTATGGTCACAATTGTAGAACAAAGTAGTTAAGTATAAAGTTGTGGCTGGTCCTGGGTGTCATCTGGTGATGACACCCTCTGTGGCAGTGCTAGGGTGGACTGCCTTGGTCGCTGGAAGTCAGATTGGATTCCAGCAAGTATAACTTGTTATTTCATAGTTTTGATGGCACTACAGGTATAATGAGAATATACACCTTTTTATGTAGATGTGGTGGGATGAGTACTTTTATGACATAGAAGGCCTTATAGAGGATCACAACGAGTCCTTTAAAAATGCCAAGGTGAACCGTGGCTGATATGGCTCACTGGACTGAGGTCAGCAGTTCCATTCTTGGTCAGTACACATGCCTGGGTTGTGGGCTGGGTCCCTGGCTGTGGGCATGAGAGACACAAGTGATTGATGTATCTCTCACACATTGATGTTTCTCTCCCTTTCTTTCTCCCTTCCCTTCTTCTCTCTCTAAAAGTAGATAAATAAAATCTTTGAAAATAAAAAAGAAAAATGCCAAGATGAAGCTTACATTCTGTAGTACAAATGCTCAAATTGGAGCTAAGTTACATTTCTTTTATAACCCTTTGGGTATCTCATCAGGAGACAAGATTTTCTGTTTACAGAGATGTAATAAACTCAACATGTGTTGGCCACCTTTTACCACTGTTACTGATTTGCAACTTCAAAAGGCCATGATTGACCAAGGCCCAACCCCCACCACCCAACCCACAAGACATAGATAGGAGCTTGAATTGACCCAGTGAATGTAAAATAAAGGCAAATTTTTATTTAAAAAATAGTTTTGTGGTATTTTACTGTTTTACCTACAATATACTTAGACAGTCCTTAATTGATGGATATTTGGACTGGACCAGTATTTTACTATTATAAAGTGTTTCAATGCCTATCCCTTATACACCTCTTTTGGCACCTGAGTAAACCTATAGTGTAAATTACCGGAAGTGGAAATGCTGGATCAGAGGATATATAACTTCACTAGAAATTGCCAAGTTGTCCTCTGCAGCAGTTGAGATGGTACCTGAAAGCACATAGCAAAGGATCTGATATGCAGTAAATGCTCAAGAAAGATGAGCCACAGGTAATCTGAGAACTAAAGAGTATGTAGACACCATTTACGTCTACCGGCAGTATATAAATGGTTAGTACTTTACATAATTAAAATTATACTGACACTCTTTAAAATTTCACATTTTATCAAAAGTTATTTTCTCACATAAAAACTATTTGTACACAATGAAAGATGGTGAAGGGATTAGCCAAAGTATATTTATGCATGACCCATGGACAATAACAATGGTATGGGGATTGCCTGAGGGAGGGGTGGGGTCAGGCTTGGTGGATATGGGCAAAGGGAGACAAATGTAAAAGCACAAACAATAAAAAACTATTCATGAAGAAAAATACTTTAAAATTATAAATGTTCATTGTAGAAAGATGACCTTATGGGTGTGTGTGTGTGTGTGTGTGTGTGTATATATATATATGTGTGTGTGTGTGTGTGTATTTATTTGTATACTTTTATGTATATATGTACCACTGTTGAATTTTAGCATTCCTAACCTGGTTTTTAAAATTTAATATATCATGAACATTTTTCCTTGTTACCAAATATGATTACATCACTGGATTTTCCTCATTATGCTATTTTAAATAATACTGTGATGATCTTTATGTATACAATTTTGATGTTTTAAATATTTCCTTAGGTCTGAGTATGTGTATTTTAAAAGCTCTTAACATGTATTGAGAATTGCTGTCCCAAAAGGCCTGGTGGGTGTCTGTCTTCCTAGTAGCAGGATAGGAGTCAAACCAGTCCCCAAACTCTAAGCAGGGTTAGTGGCTTATTTTTTGTCACTTTCACATGAAGGCCATTAGGAACTAGTGACACATCTTTAGTAGACAGGTAACAGCCAGTTTTGCATTTTCTTTTTTTTTTTTTTTTTTAAAGATTTTATTTATTTATCTTCAGAGAGGAAAGGGAGGGAGAGAGAGAGAGAGAAACATCAGTGTGCGGTTGCTGGGGGCCTTGGCCTGCAACCCAGGCATGTGCCCTGACTGGGAATCGAACCTGCGATGCCTGGTTCGCAGCCCGCGCTCAATCCACTGAGCAGTTTTGCATTTTCAATTCCAGCCTAGGGGCCTGGTAGCTCCGTCAGTCTCATTTAGCCCCTAGGAGGCATTCAAGACATTGGCAAGCCGCAGAACCATGAAACAAGTGTGGGTGAAGAGGCCCAAGAAGCAGCTCTCTAACCTGCTACTATGGAGACAGAAATTCAGGCAGAAATTCTCATCTGCCAAGCAGAGGGAATATGCAAGGACAATGCACACCAAGGTCTTTTCTGTATCAGGCCTTTGATTTATGCTGCTCCCTCAGCTTAACACCTGCTTACTCTTTAGTTCTCAGAATAGCTGTGGCTCATCTTTCTGAGCATTTACCGTATGTCAGACCCTTTGCTATGTGCTTTCAGGCACCTCTTCCTCTGAGGTTGGCACATTATTGTCCCCATTTTGCAGATGAGAGAATTGAGGCAGAGAGAGGTTAAGCACCTCGCCTCTGGTTACTTTGCTGGCAATTCTGGCCTCCCACCGGGTCACCAGTCTGTGGAGCTGCCCTGCCTTGGGCCACTTCCCTGGACCATTAGCTGGATTCTGTGAGTAGCCTCCAAGCCTGACCTTTCAGAAAGCTTTTGTTTGTAATACACTTTTTTAAATCATCAGGTTCTTGAGTGTGTGTGTGTTTTTTTTTAATGTCCAGATTTCTCTTCCTATTTCCTGCTTTTTCCAAAAGGTTGACAGCCGAATCTTTGATTATAAGTGCCCTGAGGGCAGGGCCCACATCACACAACTTTGTATGAAACTGCCCAGCACAGGGATCGAGGCTTGGGTGCCCTGTCAGTGACCGTAGTGTTAGATAGAGCAGGTTTTCTCTAGATTCAAATCCAATACATAGGCCACAAAGATGAATCAATGGAAATACGGTTGAACTATTTCACTACAGACTTTTCTTGTGTGTGTCTGTATGTATTTAGTGAGCCTGCTTTGGAAACCATTTCAGTGGGCTGCATAACACCTGTAAGTGATTTTAGCATACTTTTACAGTAAGTAAGTGCAAGCTCTGTGCTAGGTGTCTGAAGTACATTGTGCTCTCCTGTATAGTGTTTTCCGTAAGAACTTGAGAAGCTAGCAGGGGACCTATTATCATCGTTGGGTTTATTTGGTTTTCGGTGTTGTTTTTCTCCCCAGAAGAGTGAAGTTTAGGCAGCCTGTTGGCCTGCATGGCCTCCCTTTCATTAGGGGCTGCAGCTCTGATGAGCAGAATTCTGGGGGCCACCCCACCCTGGGGTCTCCTTTGGTTCTGGGAAAGGAGCCAGCTCCAGACCAGGGCCCGGGCTTCCTAGTCTTCTTACTCCTTATTCCTTGGATCTGTAAAGGCTTCCAGACTTCAGAGAAAGTGCAGAGAGTTGATTCTCATGTAGCGGGAGAAGAGCACGTAGAGCCGGCGGAACCAGAGGAGCTGGCTGCGGTGGCAGGACATGGCTCTCTGGAAGAGTCAGAGAACCAGCTGTGAAACACTTGCACCGGAGCAGTTTCTGCTGTTTGCAGTTTTGTCTTCCTCTCAGTAACACACCTCATGCAGTAGCCAACCTTATCTGGCTTCTTCCTATGACCTACAAAACTCTCTGGACTGGCCTCCAACCCCTGCCTCCCCTCCCCCACCTTTACTTACTCCCCTATGATAATAGCAGATGATGCTACTGGCTGCTAGAGTGCTCAGTCTCCAAGCATTATTTCAATTTAACAACCCAGTGAGTTAAGTACCATTATTATTGCTTAAAAAAATAGATGAGGAAACTCATCAATCTCAAATAGCTAATAGGTAGTAGAGCTGCCATTTGAACCCAGAGCCACCTTTCTCAATCACTTTGCTCTAATACTTCACATATATAACACATTCACGGATATTTTACGGGAAGCAAGCTAAAATACTATCCTCTGAATTCAGTAGGTCATGAAGGTACAATCACTACTAGAGAAAACAATGGTGCATGTAGGTATAGGCTCTCTCTACCACCTAGAGGAAGAAACGTTTATTGTCTTGTTATTCAGATGTGCTGTGGTTCAGTTTTTAAACAGAATAGATCACAGCAACTGATTTAATTACATGTACACATATACCAGTATAAATGGTTCCTGCCTGCTTTTCTCTAAGTACCAAAATGAATCTTCCTCTCGAAGTTGATATCATTACAAACCTGTGTCTGCAGAACTCATTTTATATCTACTGTCAGAACACACATGGCTTTAAAGATGTACATAAGTACAACCATAATAACCGTAAGCTGTAAATGGTAAAGGGAATGATCACCACAGGATATATTCAGGCAAAATGTTATATAGCATTTTTTCAACAGGAAGTTCAACTACATTTTTAAAATGAAGTTATTTGCAGAAACAAATGGATGAACTCACAGGACAGTGTTAAAATTTTGAAGACCGCCCTGGCTGGTGTAGCTCAGTGGATTGAGCGCGGGCTGCGAACCAGGCATCGCAGGTTCGATTCCCAGTCAGGACCCATGCCTAGGTTGCAGGCCATGTCTCCCAGCAACCACACACTGATGTTTCTCTCTCTCTCTCCCCCTCCCTTCCCTCTCTAAAAATAAATAAATAAAATCTTAAAAAAAATAAAATAAAATTTTGAAGACCATAGTAAAAATAAAATGTTCATTTTAGAAAAAACTTGAGTGAAGGGATGACCTTTGTGATTCAAAGATACTGGTTCTTTGTACCAATAATAGTTCCCAAACTATAAGAATTTCCACATCACGCTGCCCAAGTGTTGGATCCCCCCAATCTTTAAACGACTTTTCAGCACCCAGTTAATAAGATGGGCACTTACAGGAATTATATATTTATTGCCAATTTTATAAACTTAATTTTTCTATTACTTTTTGTTCAAATTTTCCAAGGAAATACTACATAGTATCAAAATTGTTTCTACTCCCCCTCTCCACTTTAGCATTTGTATTACATGTCTTTCAAACTATGATTTTTACTGGTTATACAATACTTTAGCACCCCCCTGCTGATTATTAGTTCCTTTTTTGGCTATCACAGAGAACAGTAGTGAGTATCTTGCCCATAAATCTCTGGGCACACCTCTGTTCATTTCTTTAGGATAAAATTCTAAAGATAAAATGTATTAGGTCAGAGTAAGTATAAATTTATTGTATTATACAAGTAATAATAATTATTTTATAAAGTTTGAAAAATTAAAGGAAAAAAATTAAACTCACCTAGAATCTCACCACGCAGAGATAATCAACATTGATAATTTTTGCATGTTCTTTGGCTTTTTTCATGTGTATATGTGTGTAAAATGTGTATAAATACGTATATATATATATATATATATTGCTTTGTAACCTATTTGTTTTCACTTAGTGTATCAATAGTATCAATAATTTCTGATATTTCTGACATTTATTACTATTACTTTCCAGAAAGGTTATACCAGTTTACACACCTATTTCATTTAATGCTCCAATAATAGGTTCTATAATTTGATCATTTCCATTTTGCTACCAAAATGTTATTATTTTAAATTTATCTTTTATTTTTAATTGAAGTAGAAAGCACACAATATAAAACTCACCTCACCATCTTCACCATGTTTAAGTGCACAGTGTGGTGGCATTAATCACAGTCACATTGTTGTGTGACTGATCTTCAGAACTTTTTCATCTTGCAAAAATAAAACTCTATACTCATTGAACAACTACCCATTTCCTCCCCAACCCCCTAGCAACCACCCTTCTACTTTGTCTTTCCATGATTTAGGCTAGTAAAGATATCTCCTAGAAGTATAATCACATAGTATTTGTCATCTTATGACTGGCTTAGTTCACTTAGAATAATGTCCTCAAGGTTCATACATGTCATAACACGTGACAAGATGTCCTTCTTTTTATTAAGGCTGAAATTCCATTGTAGGTATCTACCACATTTTCTTTATCCATGCACCTATCGTGGGTATTTGGGTGGCATCCACTCGACAGCTATTGTGATGAAGCAATAATTCATGCTTCCTGTTCCAAACACACAGCAATAAAAGAGAAAAGTGCAAAGAGAATACAAAAAAGATAAGGCTGGGTCAAAACTAAGACCAACAGCACCATGAACACTAAGAACACACACAGGGGCCAAAGCAGAGGACTGCCTAACGAGGGCCTGGGAGCACCAGGGTGGCTGAGAATTCTGCTCCTGAAGGGCACTCACTGAAGGGACTCTGGGACAGGGAGCTCAGGCATGCTGCTTGGAGCCAGGGCTGGTGGCTTCCTCATCTGTGAAAAGGTATTGCCAGTTATGCAGCTCACAGCAAGTTGAATGTCTTGAAATCAGCACTGAACCAAGTTATCTGCTAGCTCCATACCTGGAACTGCCATTAGAGGACCTGATTCTGGCCATCAAGCACCTGCAAACTCTAGACAGGGAAGGAGAGCACATAGGAAGAGGGGGCTATGATCCCCTAATTTATCAATAAAAGCACCTTCCTCCCAGTTGGCAAATCAGAATTCCTGAAGACAGGAACGATATTTATTCAAAGAAAGAAAGCTAATGAAATCAGCACTCAGAGCATGAATATATCTAGATAAAAATAATCTTATAGGGAGTTCCAGCCAACATGGAGACTAGGTAGAAATCCTTTGCCTCCTTGCACAACCAAAAGGAGGATAACAACCAATCAATAAACAACCAAAAGTGCCAGAAAATCAAACTGCATGGAACTCTAACAACCAAGGAAATAAAGAAAAAAATCAACCAGAACAACCAGACTGGTAAGGCAGACCTTGAGGGCTGACTCAGAAAAACCACCATGATGCAGAAAGCCTTGGGGGTAGGACGGACTGGAAGGGAGGGGCTGGCTTAAGGGGGAAACTGAGACTCAGAGCTGACTGTGGGCTATGGCTAGGGTTGCCAGGGTTGCCTCAGTGGGAGATACTCCCAGTCTCACACTAGAGTTCGTTGAAGAGTGCGCCAGAGACAAAAGGCAAGCTGCACTGTTCCCTCTCTGGTCCCTCCCCCACAGGCAACACCACAGAGAAGCAAAGAGGGTTGACCTGCCTGGGTGAATACCTAAGGCCCTGCCTCCTTATAACCTATCAGCTTCACCAAGACAAAGAAATATGGCCCAAATGAAAGAACACAGCAAAGCCTCAGAAAGAGAGCTAAGCAAGGAGGAGATTGCCAACCTTATCTGATGGAGAATTTAAAGCTCTGGTAATCAAAATGCTCACAGAGCTGACTGAGCTTGGTTAAAAAATGAAAAAACAAATGAAGGATATCCAAAGTGAAATAAAGCAAAATATTCAAGGAACCAACAGTGACAGGAAGGAAACCAGGACTCAAAGCAATGATTTGGAACAAAAGAAAGAAATAAACATCGATCCAGAAGAAAAGAAAGAAACAAGAATTCAAAAAAAATGAAGAGAGGCTTAGGAACCTCTGGGACAACTTGAAACATTCCAATATCCGAATTATAAGGGTGCCAGAAGGAGAAAATGAAGAACAAGAAATTGAAAACATAATGAAGGAAAACTTCCCCAATCTGGTGAAGGAAACAGACTTCCAGGAAGCCCAGAGAGTCCCAAAGAAGTTGGACTGAAAGAGGACACCAAGGCACATCATCATTTAAGTTACCCAAGATTAAAGATAAGGAGAGAATCCTAAAAGAAGCAAGAGGAAAGGAGAGAGTTACCTACAAAGGAATTCCCATAAGGCTATCAGCTGCTTTCTCAAAAGAAACCTTGCAGGCAAGAAGGGGCTGGAAAGAAGTACTTAAAGTCATGAAAGGCAAGGACCTACATCCAAGATTGCTCTATCCAGCAAAGCTTTCATTGAGAATGGAAGGGCAGATAAAGTGCTTCTCAGATAAGGTCAAGTTAAAGGAGTTCATCATCACCAAGCCCTTATTATATGAAACGTTAAAGGCACTTACCTAAGAAAAAGAAGATAAAAAATATGAACATTAAAATGACAACAAACTTACAACTATCAACAAATGAACCTAAAAGAAAAGAAAAACAACAAAAACAAAAACTAAGCAAACAACTAGAACAGGAACAGAATCAGAGAAATGGAGATCAAACAGAGGAATTTCAGTGGGGAGGGGAAGGGAGGAATAGAGGGGGAAAAGGTACAGGGAAGAAGAAGCATAATTGGTAGGCATAACATAGATGGGGAGAGGTCAAAAATGGTATAGGAAACAGAGGACTCAAAGAACTTATATGTACAACCCATGGACATGAACTAAGGTGGGGGGGAATGCTGGAGGGTGGAGGGGGGCAGGGTGGAGGGGGAATAAAGGGAGAAAAATTGGGAAAATTGTAATAGCATAATCAATAAAAATACTTAAAAATAATTTTATATATAGTTTGTCAGAGACTAAAATAACTGTATTTAGGACATTCAAAGAGCTAAACAGAAGAATAATAACTTTAAAGAATAAGAAATTTTGAGCCCTGGCTGGCATAGCTCAGTGGATTGAGCGCAGGCTGTGAACCAAAGCATCGCCGGTTCGATTCCCAGTCAGGACACATGCCTGGGTTGCAGGCCACAGCCCCCAGCAACCGCACATTGATGTTTCTCTCTCTCTCTCTCTTTTTCTCCCTCCCTTCCCTCTCTAAAAATAAATAAATAAAATCTAAAAAAAAAGAAGAAATTTTGAAATAAAAAGTAGGAAGTGAAATAATAGGTGGGCATAAAATAAAAAATTAGAAATCTCAAAAATGAAAATGATATATGAAATAGAGAAAAAAATTGAGAGAACAATTAAGAGACACAATGCATAGAGAAAGAGGCCCCACTATGTATATATATTTCACAGGAGTCTATGAAGAGAATGGAGAACTTCCTGCAAGGGATATTTGAAGAGACAATAGGTGAGGATTTTTCAGAATTGCTAAAAGACAGGGGCCCTCAGTTTGAGAGTCCTGAGCTGGATAAATATAAACAAGTTCACCCAGACATATTATAAGACTGCAGAACCCAGAAATACATGGACAATCCTAAAAAGCTACCGTAAAAGAGACTAACTGCACATGAAAAAGATTATACTGACCATAGGCTCTTCATCAGCAACAGATGGAAGCAAAACATAAGGGAGTTACACCCTAACACATACTGGGAGGAAAGTAATGCAAACGAACTTTTACTTTTAGCAAATTCTCCCAAAAGATAGGACATGCAAACATTTAAAGGCTAAGTGAAATCGCCTTCTTTAGACCCTCACTAAAGAATTGCTAAAGAATATACATCAGCACAAAGAAAAGTGAACCTAGAGAGAAAGTGTGGGGCATAAGAAACAATGGAGGCCTTGGCCGGGTGACTCAGTTGGTTAGAGTGTCGTCTCAATACAGCAAGGGTGTGGGTTCGAGCCCCTGTCAGAGACCATACAAGAGGCAACCAATGAATGCATCAAAGAGTGGGAAAACAGGTTGATGTTTCTCTCTGTCTCCAGTCAATTAAAAAACAACAACAATAATGGGCCAGGAATCAATATGTATCAGCAATAATATTCTAAACTACAGTAACAGAGTGGGGCAGCGTTGACCAGTCAGTAGTCCAAATATGCTAAATTCAATAAATCTTTAAAGATCACTATTACACAAGCCACAGTTACTGACTAGAAAGCAATTAAATTATAAACCAGCAATAAAAAGATTATGTATATTCTCATATATATAATCACATATGATCATAATCATATGTATCAATATACGATTATCACATATGACATATAATATTATCTATCAGAACATATATGATTCTCATTATTCACAGTAGTCATGTTCTGTACAGTTACTGTAAACACCCGCATTAGTCCACACTGCATCGCTGTTCCTAGGACATATAAAGGTTTAGCCCCTGGTCATGTCATTTCCAGCAAATGATCAATACATAATCTTGTTTTATGTGTGTTTCTGTGTAAAGACACCTTAATATATTACTGATTCACCAACACTGAATTCACGGCCAGCATCACTATACAGGAATGAATATGAATACATGAAAACACATGTATTTTCTCCGTAAGGCACATTTTAGACTTCTTGTGTTCAACACCACTGGACCGCACTTCTGTACCATAATTAGAGTTCAGTTTAAAAAGCAAACTTACCAACAAAAAGCACAGAAGTGAGAACTATGTGGCATTGAATATTCCAAGGAAAAGACTTTTTTATAGTATGAGCTGAAACGAGAAGCCAGAGGTTCACCCTCTTCAGCCTCGGTTGGGGATGCGCATGCGCACCAGTAACTCAAATCTCTCACCGCGCTGCCAACACCCATGTCTATGAATGACCATAAGAGCACTGCAAGTATTGACATGTGGTTACAAACACATTTTAGCAAGTAGGCAAATATGAAATCTGTGGATAATGAAGATTGACTATACACACACATTCGTAAACTCTGAAATACATGCATCCCTAAAACTTCACAGATTAAAAAGGAACTCACACCTTGGTCAGGTAGTTCAGTTGATTAGAGTGATGTCCCAATACACCAAGGTTGTGGGTTTGATCCCCAGTCAGGGTACATGAAATAAACAACCAATGAATGCATCGGTAAGTGCAACAACAAATCCATGTTTCTCTCTCTCTCAAATCAATAAAAAATAAAAAATATAAAAAAACTTACAATGGAAACTGCATTACTTATAATTGAATGACGACAGCAAAACTATGTATCAAAACTTATCAGGTGCAGCTAAAGGAATACTTCAAAGGAAATTTATAGTATTAAGATGTATTTTTAGCCCTGGCTGGCGTGGCTCAGTGGATTGAGCGCGGGCTGCGAACCGAGGCATCACAGGTTCGATTCCCAGTCAGGGCACATGCCTGGGTTGCAGGCCAGGGACCCCAGCAACCACACATTGATGTTTCTCTCTCTCTCTCTCTCTCTCCCTCCCTTCCCTCTCTAAAAATAAATAAATAAAATCTTAAAAAAAAAAGATGTATTTTTAAATTGATGAAAGATTTGTTCCACTTATTTATGTGTTCATTGGTTGCTTCTTATATGTATCCTGACCTTGGTGATTTGGGAGGATGCTATAGCCAACTGAGCTACCCGGCCAGGACAGCATGTATTATTTTTATAATCCAAAAAAAAGGGTAGAAGTTCTTGAAAATCTATGACTACCAGGGAATAGCAGCAGTACGAACACTCAGGGACAGAAGATGAACTTCTGTGGAAGGTCTTTGGTCAGGGCCTCTGCAGAGCCAGGGCTCTGAGGAGCCAGGAGTCGGGGCACATATCTGGAGTGGGGGTCCAGGAAGTCACAGTTCTCACCTTGGCCTGTGCTGCTTCTTTGCTGGTGAGCACAAAGAGGACATCGCCGGTGTGAAGCAGAGAAAAGGGCAGGTCCAGAAGGGACATGTACTTGCGCAGCATGCTCACAGACTGAAGGGTGAGTACCCTGCACCCTGGTGGGGAGGGAGAAGGAAGAAGGGAAGAGTGTTGTTGCTAACAGACAGATTCTCCCCTGAGCACCCTACTGCCCCCTGGGGTGCAGGGCAGGGCAGGGCAGTGGGCGGGGCTTGCTCCTCAGCACCAAAGCTGCTCTTTGTCCATAGAATGCCTGCCCTGCTGCCCTCTCCCTGCTACAGGTAGCAAGGAAAGGTAGGTTGCTAGAGGTTGGGATTTGGCTACATCAGGGCCAAAGGAAAGAGATGAGACCTGTCTCTAGACCTGGTTCCTGCTCTGTCACAAAAGAACTGACAGACTTTTTCTTATCTGTGAAATGACATTGATAGCATGGGACCTGCCTGTCTCACAAGGTTGACATATACGAATCAAATGAACTACGCTCTTGTTCCAAAGGCCTCATGGCTTGGTAAGCTCAGTAAGCCCACGCAGAAAGGGCGCGCAATACTTATGTTTTCATTTTTTCATCTTCGCATCATCCCTGTGGGGGATGGATGTTATCCCCACTAACAGACCGGAGACTAACTAGCTCAGCGAGGTTAAGCACCTGTGTCATACAATAAATGGGCAAGTGGGTCAAATACCATTCTTTGACTTAGGAATAATTTTTAACTCAAGCAGATTAACCCATCGAGCACCCATCAGTTACTTACAACGTGGCAAATGACCAGGGGACAGGAAATGAGTTAAGGTGGACAAACAGAAAGAACAGTAGAGGTGGAATAGACCTGCTCAGTGAGAGCTGGGCAGGTGAGTGGGAAAGGCCTGGTGTGGGTTTTTTTGTGTCAATTGTTTTGCCTGGTACCCAGATATTTGGTGACACATTTCTGAGCGCATGTGAGGCTGTTTCTGGATGAGATGCACATCTGAGTTAGTACAGCAGGCCGCCCAGCCCAGAGCGGGGGCCTCCTCTGACAGCCGAGGGCCTGACTAGCACAGAAGAAGGGAGAACTCCTTCTCCTTGGCCGACTGAGCTGGGATATGGTCATTTCCTGCCCTCAGACTGTTACGTCATCAGCTGCCCTGCTTCTCAGACCTTTGGACTCAGACTGAATTACACTACCGGCTTTCCTGGGTCTCCAGAGATCATGGGGCTTCTCAGTCTCCATAACTGCACAAGCCAAGTCCTTATAATAAAGCAATAAATAAAGAATCCCCTATTGGTTCTTTTGGTTGTGTTTCTCTGGAGAACCCACATGAACATCTTCAATCTCCCCCTGCACCAGAAGGCTGCCTGGCTGGTGGGGCACTTCTCAATGGATACAAACTGATTTTGGGACTTGGGAACCTGCACTGACAGAAACACCCAGCCAAGTCTGGAAGAGGGTGGCCAGTCTTCCCCACCCCCACCCTACCTCTGCTTGGCCTCGGGCAGCTCTGCATACATATTTACAAATTTCACACTAATTTTCCTAGCAGACCATGGCTTTACCTTATCTAGCAGCCTTTGGCACAAGGGACAGACCTTACCTTCAGGTAACCTCCCTTCCGAGTGTAGGGTCCTGGAGAAGCAAAGGACAAGACAGAGGAATAAGAACCCCTTTGCAGGTAACAGGAAGGGCCCTCAGAGCGAGGCCTGCCACACCCCACGGTCCCTCCAGGTAAATTTCTAAGTAGTTTCTTTTGCATAAATTGCCACATAGACTTATGGGATTCCCTGCCTTGGCTACAGCTGAAGGGACTGTGGTGGGCACCTTACGCAAAGACAGTCAATGTGAAGGCTGGCCACGGCTTATGAAATGCCTAGGCTAGGGCTTTGCCTGGGACAGATGAAGGTGACTGTGGTAGACTCCTTGAGGCTCCTCCTCTTTTGAAGTTGTATTATGGTATGGTGGGAGAATATTTTAAAATATTGACATTTCTTCCCTGATAGTTCCTTTTCCCCTTTTTGACCCACCCCACTCCCACCTCTGACAGTGATGCCATCCACCATCCTGTTCTCCTGTCATAAGAGGACAAGGGAGGTAAGTCCAACACCCAGGCACATATGTGCATACAAAAAGGGGTTCTTAGGAGCAGAGGTAGAGGAAGAGAGGTTGAAAGGGAATTGATAAACTATGGAACTGACCTCCCAGCAGAGCCTTGAGAAGCAGAGAAATCTGAAGGAGGGTTCTGGGATCCTGAGAACAGAAGCAACTCATCCAGAGCAGTCTGGACAGAGCTCTGGGGAAATCCTGAGTTGGAGGCAGTCAGGATCTCTAGGGACAGGGCTGGGAAGGCAGGGCAGACCGTGCACTGAAGATGCACACCCATGCAGAGTCGCACAGTGCTGCGGAGGGAGGGACCTGCACTGGAAGGAGCTGGTGCTGGGGTGGGCAGCTCTATAACGGGACACGGAAGGGCTTGTGGTGGGAGGAAGCCAGGAAGAGGCTGAGGGGTAGCCAGAGGGGCCAGAGGGGTCAGAGGAAGGAGGATCAGCTGGCTCAACCAGGCCAAAGCAGCATTTCAGTGAGTGACAGGCAAGGTCAAATGCCATAAAAACCTTCAAGACAGCTGAGGACTGAAATAAACCTAGAGAGTTTAGCAGCCAGGGGGTAAGGGTAGAGACAACAGTTTTCATAGGTTGGTGGGAGTAGAAGGCAGGGAGAGGGACAGGAGGACAAAAGTGGAGAGGACTCATCGTCTGCTCGGAGGAGCATTAGTGCCTGGGGTTGGGGACTAGCCCTGACTGAGGGTCCTCCAGCCACAAATGGAACCCAGCCCCAGAAATGGGAAAGAAGACAAAGCTTATTTACTCAGCATTTCTGCTGGGAACTGAGCAGCTTGTGTAGCTGTAGGTGGCAGTGTTAGGGGACAGATAGAGAGGCCCAAGGAGCAGAGCAGCAGGTGGAACGGGGACTCGGGGTCTGCCATCAAGGTGGGCAGCAGTAGCAGTGACACTATGAGACTGCTCTGGGTCTGGGTGTGGACTGCTATCCTGGGGCTGCCTGTCCTAGGAAGTGTGTCCTGTAATTTACATAGCTGCTGTGTGGTCCCCTCTCTTCCCCAGGGTCTCCCCTCCTGTGAGGCTTCTTTGGTTTTTCTGGCAGCTTCCGCAAGCAACTATGTATGGCAAGAAGATATCAAAAGGAAGGGCCAGGAAGCCTCCTGGGAAGGAGTAGACTAGGAAGACAGTACTGATTATGTACTGGATGCTGTTCTGTTAGATGCTTTGATTCAACATCTTATTTTATTTCCTCAGAACAACCTGACAGTTATGGTGTGAAGATTCTCATCTTTTTGTTGACAAAAGTAAGGCCCCTGAGGTCATTTACTCCAATTCACACAGGCTTGCTTACTTAAGTGGCAGTGAGGTGCCCTGCACAGCGCTAGAAAAGGAGACAGGAGATCCAAGTTCTAGTTTCTGTTTATCTCTGGACAAATCACTCCTCTTTTGGACTGTGCTCATTCAGCAAGGACTGCAAGAAATGACTCTGGAGCCTTCCCTTGTGCCATGATGTTAGGTGATCGCAGACGGATGTCACAGCTGGGTAAAGTGGCCAGCCACTCTGGTTTCAGATACAGGAAGGACGCAACTGACTGAGGCTGAGATGAGGAAGGGCCCATACCTGGACCAGGTCGGGGAGAGAAGGAACACCCCCAGGAAGAGAGGGAACTGGGAGGTGAGGGCCTAGCAGCCGTCAGGGTCAAGGGTGGAAGAGTGAAAGGATAAAACTGCAGAAGCAGATCTCTGCTTCTCAATGGGGCGTCACCAGCCTCAAAGCAGCTGTGGAGCCTGCAGTCTGGAAGCTTCCTGGGAAAACCATGAATCCAAATCAAGTCTGAGGAAAAAGCATATGGAATGTGGGGAGCTCAAACACAGGGGAATAAGGACTCAGAAGCTTTTTTGGAAGCAATGTAAGATGCTGGTATAGGGAGACTTTTTGGGGGTGTGAGGGAGAACTGACCATGAACTTCCCTAGGAGTGTCACTGTGGGGGAGAGGGACTGCGGCAAGGTTATTTTCAAAGGAGCATGAACTTAGGCATATCAGGAAATTGTTTTATCTCAAGCACAGTGACCGAGGACCCAGGAGTATTAAAAACCTGCGGCACTTCAGCCTCTTCCAAGGAAAATGGCCGCAGACAGTCCTGTCTACATAAAGCTGTAAAGCTGTCCCCTGGATTTCCTGGCCCAGAATGACACCTTTTCTACTTCCCTCACTTCAGTGGGGGTGGGGGGGCAGAAAGGGGACCCATGCAAATTAGCCTTAAGTGCCCTGCAACTCTGTCAGGTGTTCTTGGTTTGTATGCAACAGACCCAATCTGGTCTTTTCTCTGGGGCAGCTTTGTGGAAAGTGGTAAGGCTCGGCGTGTGTCCGGAACGAGGTGGAGCCACTACTTCAGTTCTTCATGGGGTTAACTGTCCACTCCAGTCTTGAAAGCCCAAGGCCTCAGAGTCTTCACACAGTTGGTTGGAAAGACTACTCCTGGGCTACCTCACTTTCCCTCGCATTTTCACGGAAAATTGTATCTGTGGCCCTGGCCAGGTAGTTCAGTTGGTTGGAGCATCGTCCAGATACATCAAGGTTGTGGGTTCGATCTCTGGTCAGGGAATGTACAAGAATCAACCAATGAATGTATAAGTAAGTGCAACAACAAATCAATGTTTTTCTTTGTCTCTCCCTTCCTCTCTCTCTTTCTCAAAATCAATCAATAAAAATTTTTTTGAATAGCATCTCTGACTATAATGCAATTTCAGGTCTTCTGTACAAGTGGCTGGGGCAGGATGTGAACAGTCTTTATCCTATAAAGAAAGATAGGATAAGAAGCATTCCTGCCTTCTCTAGTTCCACAGTCAAGGCAGCAGGAGGGTCAGTGTGGAAGACTGTGGGTAACAGTTTATAGTGTCTTCCAGTAGGTAGCACACAGTTTAGGGACTCAGTTGGAAGGCCCTAATACTGGATGGGTCTTCACAGGGAGCAGAGAAGATAATGAATGTACACCTAGGATTCCTGGATTCAGTGCTGCCTCTGCCATCGTTCAGCCTGGCAGATTCGGTGAAATGAGGAGGTTGGACATCTCTGTCTTCACATATTTCTCTGCTGCAGTCTGAGAATGTTGGGCTTGTTAGAAGAAGGTGATAAGGTAAGTCCTTCACTTCAAATCGCTCTACTCCTTCCTTAGTTGCTGGGCCAAGTCCACCAGCTGCTGCTCCTGCAGTCCAGGAGAAGCACTTCTGAGGGTAGGGAACTGACATATGCTTGCAGGACCCTGAGTAAGTCCCTAATGTCTTCGAGGTTCAAGTCAGTAAAATAGGGTGACTGAAGTACAAAGGACATTTCCTATTACGTATATATATCCTTCTTCAAAGAAAGGTTTGTGATAGTGTATAAAGTATACAACAGATAATAAAATAAATGGGAATCGGGGGAGGAAAAGGAAGATGGAGCCGAGAGACACTGGCTCACAGAGCTCAATCCCTGAAGTCCCTTACACTAGCTACAAAGGGTAGCAAATTTGGCCCTATAGCTTTCTGTGGCCAAAGCAAAGAAAGAATTAAATCCATTACTCCTTTGCTGTGTCCTGGGGTAAAAAAACAAATTCCCAGCTGTTTAGGAGACTGGGGAGAGAGTTCTCACGGGGAGGATGTAGTGAGTGCAATGAGCATCATGGGAAACACTGGCTATCTGATAATAAAGTTTCCTGGAGCTCAGATACTGAGGGGGCAGCACTTTAGAAACCACCTGCCCCTGAGCAAACAAGCAAGACCCTCCCACCTCGACCACCCCAAGTGTACCTCATAGCTGTGTGCAGAGCCACGTGGTTGCTGTGCCCACTGATGCCCCCTGCATCAAAGGTCACCACCTGCAGGGAAACATGGGACTCTACTGAGGCCTGGCTCCAGGCCAGCTGTCCCCCCATACCTTGGAGAAGGAGAGAAGAGGGCAGAGCCGTGACACCTTTCACATTTTGAGTTCACATGAACTGCCTTTGGCTCAGATCAATGGTGTGCAACTATCAGTTTGGCTGATCGTAGGGAGACTTTTCTGTTGCGGGATTTTCCTGTTTATTCTTGTTCCTGGATGGTGGAGTAGAGTGGAACTCGGCCCTGGCAGAACCCTGGGCTCAGAACATCTCTGGCTCTTATCTGCCTAGCCAGTGACGAGCACACTCACTTTTCCTGGCTGGCTGCCACGTGAACTTTGTTCACGTGGTTGCTACCTGATTAACTGGGTGTCTTTTCCTTGTGCCTTACTGAGGACACAAAAGCTTTAGGGGACAATTTCCACCACATCCTGAGATTAAATTCACAGAAGAAATGCATTTATTCATAGACTGTCTCTGCTGCCATGTTCACAAATATAGATTTGCTTATCAACTAAAAGCTTAGTCTAGGTTCCAGCATTTCATTTCTACACATGTGGATTTTTAAAAAGCCCAGGGAACAATTTAAAAAATAATATTAAAAGGATAGTTTGAATAATAAAGAAATATTTTAAAGAAATCATGGACTCAGAGAAAGGAATAGTAGTGGTTGGCTAAGGGTGATGGAAAGAGGCAAGCTGTCCCCAAGGAATGAAGGTGACCACACAGCATGGACGAAGGGGCCTGGAACCAGGCTTGGAGGAGGCTGGGAAGGGATTCACTGTTGGTCTTTCTATATTAGACCGTAAAACATGTTGACTTCCTTTATAGAAAATTCTGAGCAGCTAACTTTCATTGAACACAGGCTGGAGGCTGGGGCTATAGATTAAAAGAAAATTTAAAAGTCCAGTCAACTGATCCTGATACAAACAAGCTGCAAGAATAAAAACAAAATAAAAACACATTTATGACATCAGAGTATTGGAAATGCAAAACACTGATAATTAATTTTTAGGTGTGATAACAATATTAGTTACATTAATAAAAAAATTCAATGTCTTTTAGAATGGTATACTTTCCCTGATTGGTATGGCTCAGTAGATTGAGCAACAGCCTGCAAACCAAAGGGTTGCTGGTTCTATTCCCAGTCAGGGCACATGCCTGGGTTTTGGGCCAGGTCCCCAGTAGGGGGTGTGTGAGAGGCAGCCACACATTGATGTTTCTCTCCCTGTTTTTCTCCTTCCCTTCCCCTCTGTCTAAAAATAAATAGAATTGCATGCTAATGCATACTTAAATTTGTATTTAAATATGAAATACCATGGCAAGAATTTGCTTTAAAATAACACAGCAGGTGGGGAGGTATTTAAATGAAAATAGTATTGACTGTGTGCTAATTATTGAGGCTGAGGAACAGGAACACAGAGGTTCATTAAACTATTCTCTCTACTTTAGTATGCTTAAAATTCTCTATAAGGAAGTTTAAAAAGTCTGACTCAAAGGTTTATAAAAAGCAAATAATATAATGGTGGATACAGGTCTTTACACATTTGCCAAAACCATGTTATATGACACCAAATTTGAACCCTAAACTATGGACTTTGGATGATGATGATGTGTCATGTATGTTCACTTATTGCAACAAATTGTGGAGGATGGGGTTGGTTAGAGATGTACTTTCAGCTCAATATTTTCTGTGAACCTAAAACAGCAGTTTATTATGTTGTACACCTGAAACTAATAGATTGTATGTCAATTGTAATTTAAAATTTTTTTAGAAATTTAGAAAATACAGTCTATAAAAAAAACAGTGAACCATATAACTCAAGTACTGATCCCATGCTTACATGCAATGCAGTGGGGAGGGGCGGTGTGGGGAGAAACTGCAGCTGCTTTTCTCTCCAACACTAGTTAACCCCAGCCCGTTGGGCAAGTCACAGAACTTTACCACTGGAAGTTATTTCAACTTTCTTTCTTTAAAAAAAAAAATATGTTTGCCCTCACCAGCATGGCTCAGTTGGTTGAGTGTTGTCTTGCAAAGAAACAGTCTCTGGTTCAATTCCTGGTCAGGGCACATGCCCGGGTTGCATGACAGTCCCCAGTTAGGGCATGTGAAAGAGGCAACTGATTGATGTTTCTCTCCCGCTCTTTCTCCCTCCACATCCCTCTCTCTAAAGATAAAAATATATAATATTAAATATATACATATATTTATTGATTGATTGATTGATTTTAGGGAGAGAGGAAGAGAGAGAGAAAGAATGATCAATATGAGAGAGACACGTCGACCAGTTGCCTCCCACATGCACCCTGGAGATGGAACCTGAAACCTAGGTATATGACCTGCCGGGAATTGAACCCCTAACCCATTGGTGTACAGAACGATGCAACCAACTGAACCACACCAGCCAAGGCAGTTATTTCAACTTTCAATGCTTGGTTTCCTCATCTGAGAGGTCAGAAATATAATACCTGCCCTGTTGGGGACCACTCCATGTGGTTTCAGAGACTGTAGCCCTGCTGAGCAAAGCCTTGGAAGTGGCCAATAAGTCTCCCTGGAAAACCAGGAAAACAAGTAGCAGACACGACCCAATACTAACACTGAGGGTTCACTGAGGGTTCCCATGGGAAATCAGACCTGAAATATACATTGTATTCTTTGAAACCTGCACTGCCTAGTGATAGCCCTGTTGGTATAAGCCAGATGTTTGAGTTCAAAGGATAAGGAGTTCACTCCTTATCTCATGAACACGCCTTAATGACCGCCTGACATCAGCATGTCTTGCAGCCCCTGATAGGGTCTCTGCATTTCTTCAACTGTTATCGATAGATAGTGTCAGTTTTTTTATGACTATAACCTTTTGGACATTGATTGGTAAGGTATGTCTGTATGCTGTATCCCCCTGCACATTCTGACCTTAATAAAAGCTGTTTTGGAGAAGGCATTCTCCACTAGAGGAAATTGCCATCCCCTCTCCTGCAGAACAACAGATTGTCCGGAACAATTTCTTTCTTTTCACCTGCAGCTGCTGAGAGAGCTCTGCTGGAGGAGCACACTGTCCCTGACCCCACCCAGCCCCGCCCCCCCACCCTCCGGCTGCTCTCTACTGCCCTACTTTGCTCACTGGGATGAGAAGATCAAATAAAGCCCTGTGGAGGTGTTTAGAGCCATGCAGCAATAAAAGCTAGAGGGTCTGAGCTCTAAGTCTCTGCCATCAGACAAAGCAGCAGGTTGGGGCCAGGTTATTATCATAGGCATGCCTGAGGGCATGCCCTTGGTTAAGGGATTTGGGGTCAAGAGGATTTTGACTCAGGCATTTTCAAATTCTCCAAGGTCTTTGTTTCTTCTTCATTTCACACTTTTTTGGGGGTGGGGGTGGGGGTGAATTTTAGTTGTTTTCAAAGACTCAGACAAAGCCTAGTTCTTTCCAAACTGTCAAGTTTACCCTCAACTTATAAAAATGTTTATCTAGCCCTGGCTGGTGTGGTTCAGTGGATTGAGCACGGGCTGCGAACCAGGCATCGAAGGTTCAATTCCCAGTTGGGGCACATGCCTGGGTTGCAGGCCATGTCCCCCAGCAACCACACATTGATGTCTCTCTCTCTCTTTCTCCCTCCCTTCCCTCTCTAAAAATAAATAAATAAAATCTTAAAAAAAAAATGTTTCTCTAGATTTCAGTAACCAGAGAAAAGATCAAGAATAAGAAAAAGTTCCTCCTTTGCAGGTAATTTGACTTTTCTTTTAGCTACCTTTAAGATTTTTCTTTCTTTTTGGAATGCGGCAGTTTCATTATGATATACCGATATATGGATTTCCTTTTATGCTGTGTGGGATTCACTGGGCTTCCTGAAATGGTAGGTTAAGGTCTTTCTCATTCTGGAAAATTACCAGCTATAGACCTTCAAATATTTTCTCTGAAGTCACTTTCTCCCCTTTCAATAAATGATAGGACAAATAGATAAGAAAATCAGTGAAGATGTAGAAGATTTAAAAATATGATTAACAAATGACAATGAACAAATATAAAGGGCTGTATCCAACAACTGCAGAATTTCTTTCAAAAAGACATAGGTCATTTTCTAAAAATTGACCATTTTGTGATTCATAAAGCAAGCTGTCCACATCTTCTTAAAGTCCCCCTTTTCCTTCTGTTGCAAGGAGGGCTGAGCCGAGTTGTGTCCAGCTCCCTGGACATTTGCAGACTTGTGCATCGCTCCTGCAGTTCTTTATAGACTCCGTCTCCGACCCCTCTAAGTTGAAGAAATCTCTGTTCAAACAAAATCTGACCCAGTCCCCTACAAACAAGAGACAACAGTGAGATTGCTCTGGTTTCTCAAAGACAGTGCTTCTCACCTGGGGGCAGTTTTTTTCCCAGGGACATTCGGCGATGTCTAGAGACATTTTTATTGTGATGAATGATGGGGGTTGCTACTGAGTAGAGGGGGACATATTTAGTGGACCCAGTACAGAGATGCTGCTAAACACCCTACAATGCCCAGGACAGCCCCTATAGCAAAAAATTATCCCACCCAAAGGTCAATAATGCCACTATTGAGACATCCTGTCCTAAGGGAGCAGGAACTAGGTGTATCTGGCTCATTGCTGCAACCCCTGTTCACAACAGATAGTGAATATCCTATAGCAGGTGCTCAATAAATATTTGTTGAATGAAAGATAGAGGGAGGGGTTGGACCCTGGACCCAGACTGTTTTCAGTAGAGGGCAGAGGTGTACTTTCCAAAGCTCTGTCCTGTCACTTGTTCTATAGGGTTCTCTCAATGCTGTCACAGGGAGTAGATAGACAGCTCAGCATCCAACAGAGCTGGGGCCAAACAGAGCCCAGATTTCTTCCATCACCCTGTTCTAATGGCTGCAGAGCCAGCTTTGGCTTTGGACAAAGGAAAGCTTTTGGCATTTTCCCAGCACAGCCCCGGTGAGAAACCACCTTCCCATGACTTATCTCTGGGCTCCACACGTCTGTCTATGCTTCCCTACTGGTGCTTCATTTTCTCTGATTGTCCAGTTGACACTTCCAGTCTGGATGTGGCACTTGGACCCTTCCAAGCTTTGTGTACTCAGCCTGGTACAGGACACTGCCATGGAGTGACTTCCTGTCTGCCCAGTATTAACCCTCCTTGTGCAGGGACCATGGGTCTGTGTGAAAGCAAACCCATACTTAGCTCATTGTAGCCACTCAGACCCACACTGGCTGCAGGGTCAGAAGGGCCCTATGCTTCTACCACTGCATGAAATGCAGCCCAGGGAAGTTAGTCCCAGTGTACTGTGAGAATTTGAGTTTCCCTAATAACAGCAATATATGTTAAACAGCTTTTTTCAAGAGGATTTCCTTGTTTACAGAAATTAAGTCAATTCAAGATTATCCTGACAACTGAGGGGCCCCAACTCCTCGGAATGAATGTGCACAGCCCAGACAACAGAAGGGTCTCCAAGCAGCTGGGCGGCAGTGAGGGGCAGCAGCTGTTTTGGGATGAGCACTGTCTGGGTCGTGGAGCAGGCCTCTCCTTCACGGACCTCACACTCTGGTTCATAAGACATGGTCTGCACTTTAGAGGACAAACAGCAACATGTGTCACTAGCATAAGACACACAGCCACCCCTGTAGGAGTACCAGGACTGCTGAAGAAGTCAGGGAAGTCTCCTTGGAGAAGGCAGTCTTAAGGGGATCCTGGACCACAAATCACTTTTCTGGGACACACACTTGAGAGAATCTTTCAAGAGCAAGAATGGCAGAGCAGTCTGTACCCTGAAGATCCTCCTTGGGTGTTCAGAGCCAAGGCTGGCTGCCACATGGTCTAAAAAAGACATATGGCCCCTCAGCAAGGACCAATCCTATTCACCAATGTTCCGTACTTAAGTAAGGGCCTGATCAAAGAAAGCCAAGTTTAGAAAGATTGAGATTTGTCCTACAAGCAGGAGTTACTGGGGAGATCAGCTGTTCTTATGCACTGAAGTAGGGGAGGAGAGGGAGTATTTGGGGGCTAGTCCCGGGGACCCAGGGGATACTGCAGCGTACTTCACAGACTTCATTGTTTTACTTTGGGCTGGTCTACATAGCTGGGTTTGGGAGCCCCATGGAAGTTCTGATTGTGTGGATTGGTGCAGTCAATGGGCAAGGAGTATGACTCTTCAGCTGATGGACAGAACCCTCCATTTTTCACACTCAGACTCCCTGGTAAGGTTTAGGTAGGAGGTGGGGACCTGCAAGCTGCTGGTGACCATTTTTCTGGCCAGGAAAAAAAAATAAAGTCAATGTACAGAGCAAGAAAGAGATGAGCCCTGACAGGTCAGGTCCACCTGCATCACCAACTGCATGTGATTTGGAGTGAGCCAGTTAGGTGCTCTCTGTCATTAGAAAACAAAGATGATCTATTAAGTCAATGAAAATCTGTTCTTATGAAAAGTCTAGTAAATCAATTCACTCCACGAATTCATCATTGGTAAAAGCCTAACATGTTTCTCTGCCAGAAGGATCCATCTTTTAATGAGGATTTATCAATACCCAATTTTTATTATGATTGGGGTTTTAAATGGTCAAATTTTAGGTATTATCTCATGAAGGGTTATTGTTGTTTTAGAAGTGAACAGCAAGCCTCCTAGGCAGGCGTAAAACTGACCAGTGGCAAGGCCACTGCTGTGCGTCCTAGGAGAGCTCAGAGGGCCTTTCCTGGACTTGTCCACCTCTGCAAGTAACTTGAACCTCCACTATTGCCCTAACTGTGACTCAGATGTTTTCCCTGTAGGGGGTATGAATTTATCCTTGTAATTTTTGGAACTGAGGTTTAAAATCCTAGTTTCACCACTTGCCGAACTTGGGCTAGCCGCTTGACCTCCGGAAACCTCAATTTCCTTGATATAAAATGAGAATTACAACATTTACCTCTAAAGTTAAAATGACACAATAACTGTGAAAATGCTTGGTGAACAGTGAGGTTCTGTACAAATGAGAGTTACAGCACAGGGTCTGGGAGTTTTTAGGTGGTGGGACAGGGGTGGGGGTAGGAGAAGGAAAAGAGGACACAATGGGAAAAACCTGTGCCTCTGAGTGCTGCCACCACAGTTACTCAGACTCACAAAAGGTGTGCTGTCATCAGGAGGCTCTGGCCTCTTTTCAGCGCGGCCCTGGAGGAGGGCTGCGCGTGGGAGAGCAGCCACAGGAAAGGTGGGGCTGGGCCCAGCTTTGGTTCTGTAAGCACGTCCCCTTACCAGGTTGATGTCATTCGCTTCTATGTGCTGGAGCAGGACGCTGGCCACACTCGCTGTGTCCCACTGCACACCTGGGTCATCTGGGAAGTCTCTGGAAGGAAGAAGCACAACTTGAGCACCATTTCTCGTTGGTGGCAGCTTCTCCCTAAGCTTTGCTGGGTGTGTGCCAGTCTCCTGACAGGAATGCAGGGGGTGGCTGGGGCTACACTTAATATGCAGGTTTCTATTGAAAGAGGTAAAATTTAGAAACATGACACCACTAGATATTGATGGACCATTCCACACAACACACTTTGGGAGCTTTAGCGTCATTGCTGAGGGGGAAAAAAGACGTCAATCAGACCAGGCTCTGTCTACATGTTGGTGAGACAGATTTAACCACAAACCTGACACAAAGGCAGAATGATATTTATGTTTATAAAAGTAATAATAATAGTGCTTTCATTGGAAAAGTACAAAAATCTGTTACTTCATTTAACCTCACAAACACCTTTAAGGAGCCTTGACAGAAAAAGTTAAGTAGCTTGTTTGAAAGCCTGTTCAAGTTGGATTTGAACCCAGGGTGTGTGACTGCAAAGCCAAGATGTTTTATCACCAGGGAGCTGGCAACATCCCACCTCCACTGAGGCCACAGCAAGTCACATGTCTCAGGCGCAGAGGCCTCTGCAGGTTAATCTGCACTGTATCTGCATCTCCATTTTAATACATCACAGACCTATCTCCTCCTCTGTTGCTTTTTCTATCTCCTCCTCTGTTGGTGTATGAATCTATGACCTCACCTGATATGAGGCCAAGGCTTCAGTTTGAACCCTTTTTTGAAGGTATTATAAATGGATACTCATCCTTCTTTGGCTCAGGTCCTGTGGCCACCCCCACAATGTGCCTCAAGGGCATAGGCTCCCTGCTTCCCATCTGGCAGGCTGCTATCACCTCTCTACAGACAAAGACCATTAACTGACCCTCTTAGGACTTTAGTCACTGAAGGTTTTTCAGCAGGAAAATGACATGACACTAAATAATACAGTTATTTCTATTGCTTCACTGCTATCTCTACAAAACCCCGAGGGTGTCTTCAGTGGAGGGCAGCTTTAGACTTTTCAAAGCAGTATCCTGTTAGCCACTCTGTGTGGTTCTCATACTGCTCCTGCAGTAAGCAGGACAGACAGCTCGGCTGGTGGGGAATAGGTAGGGAGAGAGTACAGTCCAGTACAGTCCAGCTTTGTTCCCTGGAAATAGACCTAAATATGGTATGTAGAATATGACCTGCTGAGCTTGACTGCTGAAAGAAAAACAGATACAGCAATCAGGGAAAATACCTTGGTGTGAAAATAGCTACATATATCCTCCTGGTGGAGAAGTCCACAGAAATGTATCAAGGCATCATTTTAGAAACTGAAAATACCAATAATAGTCACATGGACTTGATATGTAAACCATGCAACTGGTCTTGCTTCAGCAAGGGACAGGTATTCTAAAGCAGCTGCTTTGCAACTTGTTACTTTCCCAGATCTGTACAGGCCTACTGGGAACGGCAATAAGGTTATGGAGTTTAGTGTTCCTAGAATCTTTCTTTAATTATTAGCAAGGTCCTTCACGGTTTTTACTGTAATGGGAATGAAAGAGTATGGCAATCTCTCAGATGCTGACATGCCTGGGTAAGTCTCCTAAGATGTAAAGCTGAGCAACCCTTTCTGGCTGAAACAGACGGATATAGTGAGCTGAAAGACATTTTGACCAGCTAGAGTAGAGATGACAACGGAAACAATGAGGACCAGGAAAACCAGGGATTGCAGCAGGCAGTGAGTGGTATGGTGCTTACTTGATGTGCCTGTCTTGTCTCAGGACAATTCCAGTCTACAGAGCACTCTCAGCTCGGAAATGATAAAACAAAATCTCTGAATATCTGGAAAGTGATACCTAGTACCTCCTTTCTAATTTACAGACGCGAGGTCTTTCCACAAAGCTTTCATTCACTCTACGTCTACAATCAGTCAGGTGGTGTGTCCTGTTAAGAAGCCAGCAATAGAGAACTAGGAATTGTTTAAAACATTAAAAAGATCTATTAAAGATTGTTTAAAGAAACAGGTATTTTACCAAGCAAGAAATGTAAGCTGCTAGCATATATTCTTCCAATTTTCACTAAGAATCAAAGAGATGCTAAATTAAAGCAGGACATCTGTGTGGAGAAGGGCATAGGGAGAGGTGCTGTTCTATACTATTGGTGTGAGTTTTAAAAAAATTTTTATTCATTGATTTTTAAAAGGACATTTTATTTATTTACTTTTAGAGAGAGGAGAAGGCAGGGAGAAAGAGAGGGAGAGAAACATCAATATGTGAGAGAGATCTGGTAGCCTCTCACATGCCCCCCACTGGGAACCTGGCCCTGACTGGGAATCAAACCAGCAACATTTGGTTCGCAGGCCAGTCAGTCCACTGAGCCACACCAGCCAGGGTATTTATCGATTTTTTAGAGAGAAAGAGAGAGAGGAAAGCATAGAGAGAGAGAGACATTGATTTATTGTCCCAGTTACTTATGGATTCATTGGTTTTCTTGTAGGTACCCTGACCAGGCAATCAAATCCACAACGTTGGCGTTCGTCAACTATGCTCTAACCAACTGAGCTACAGGCCAGGGATGTTGGTATGAGTTTAAATTGCTACATCTCAATGAGATGACAGTTTGGTTATATGCAATTATTTGTGCCCTTTGACTTTATCTTTCTAGAAATTTACTCTAAGGAAATAATTAGAGAAGCCTTCAAGTCTCAGTTAGCTCCAGCGGAGACATCACTTTTCACTGCGACTAAAAGCGGAAGAAGGCCCGCAGTTTGGTTCTGCCTCCAGGGAGCAATCTCTCTAACTTCCTCTTTTGCAGCTTATGAAAATGCTAAAGATAACAACAGTATTAGGGGCATATTCAAAGCAAAAGTAAAGAAAGTATAGATATACCCAAAGTAAGGAATGTTAATGCAAAACAAAACCAAACCCCCTCAAGTTACTAAAGTCTAATTTTGCTTTTGACTTCTCAGTCTAAAAGAATGAGACATATAACCCTACTCTAGGTTTCCCAGAGAGCGCAGCCTAGGACGCACGCGCACTGGATTGGCGTGTGTGCCCCTGGGAAGCAGGAGTGAGTGGCAGAGGGAGGGAGGCCCACACTGGATGACTCATCCCGCCTCATCTGGGACTGTCTGAAATGCTGTATGGAAGCTTGTCTGACCAGGAGGTGAAAGAGGAAAGTGTTTACCTCCGTGGGATGCTACCTCCCCAATACTTTAGGGAGGGCAGGCTTGGGCACCTGAGCCTCTTGAGCCATGGCAGAGAACACCTAGGGCAGAGAGCAAGGGGTGCGCTGTGGGCCGGATCCGCCCCCCCCCCCCCAACTGCACAGCCATGGCCCGAGGAGTGGCACACACCCCACCCCAGAGCGGGCTCTGAGAGAACACGACACCGCCCCTCTAACCCACCGGACCTAGCACACACTGGTTCCCTGCCTGGAGCTGAGGGCCTGGAGACTCGACCCGCAGCCTCAGGAGGCTTCAGCCCCGGTGCGTTTTGCTCCGCTGCAGAGTGAGAGAGTGAGAAGGGGCTCGCACGGGGAGAGGGGCGAGGGCAGAGGGAAACAGCGCCTGGCGGTCGCGGCATCCCTCGCTCACCGCGCAGCCATCAGGCCGGCGTTGCTGAAGCTCATGATGCACCGTAGGAAGACAACGGCACAGTGCTGGGCTCTGAAGACCTCTGAGGAACACGAGGTGTTCTGGAAGCCATCAACCACAGAGGACGCTGATTCTCGCCGGGCTTGTGGTCCGATAACTACGGTGGGCACAGCCCCTCCCCTGGGGTGTATTTGGCGAACACCGCGTTAACAACGCTGGGCAGCGTCCTGACCCTGGCCAGCCGCAGACCTTCGCGTGCAGTAAACCGCCCAGATCTCTCAGCCCAGGGCTCATAAACACGACGTTTGTTTTCTGACCGGCTCAAGTGAGGACCTTGTCCATATGTTCGAATGACTCGAATGGCGGGCTTGTTTAGGATCGAGCCAGTGCAGTCATGGAAAGGCTTGGGTGAAAGTCTGCGGGGGTCAGTTCCCATGGCCACAGGCCCTGCTGGCGAGGAAAGACCCCTCCTCTTTGTTCCCCAAGAGGTAAAGCCCCGGCCCGGCCCCGCCCTGCCCGCCGCAGCCCAGCAGGAAGAGGCGCTGCAGCGAGGCCTCCAGGCTTGGGTAAGCGCCACTCTCTGGAAACCGAGCTCCACTCTTGCACACGGCCCTCTGAACCTCCGCACATGCGGAGGCTGCGCGCACATCCTAATTTGGTCTCGCGGCTGGCGCAGCCCAGCTGGAAGGTGCAGCCAGTCCCTCCCCCACCACCTCAGGCACATTTCTAAACTTGATCACTTCCTTTGTTATCCCAGGCGGGCAAAGGTCATTTGAGTTCACTGAATGGAAGTGGAGTGGGGGGGGCGGGGGGGGGGAGCGAACAGGAGGATGGTCTAGGGCCTGGGACCTGGCAGTCCCAGAAGGCCTCATGTGTACTCTTCCCCCCCCCCCCCCCCCGCCAGGGGTCTGGGGCGGGTAACTCCGGGTCGGAGGAACAGGGCTGTGAGCACAGCTAGAGCCCCAAGAGCTAGAAGGAGTTAGATGCTGAAGGAATGATGAAGCTATGTCTGAAGAGAGCTGGCAATTTCTGGACCTGCCTCAGGGTCAGGATGACTAGCCTAAGATAAACAGTGAGGAAAAGAAACATTTGGGGAAAAGAAGTAAAGGAGAAAGGAAAAGACAGAAAGAGAGGGCTGAAATCCTTTTTTTGAGCATCTACTCTGAGAAGGGCCCCATCCTCAAGCAGTTTAGGAGCCCAGACAAATACCAAATGTCTCCAGAGACCCTCATCCCCATAAGGCTTAAAGCTTCCAACCCTAAGCATAAAATGGATTTTTCCTTTCTCACAGGACATAAAAGGAACTTGCAAATCATGGCTGTTTGGTATTATACTGAAATCAGTTATACTACCTGTGCCCACTCTTCTTGGATAGATGCATTTCATATTACTGCAAAAATAAATTCTATAGTTTGCAAAGTTTATGTGAGAAATCTTTTTGCAAACATTGCCAATTTGCTGTCTTCTGTGGCTGCTGAAAAACAGAAAGAATCTGTTCACTAAACTCACTTCCAAAAAGTCATCTGGCCCTGCTTGTCCCCAGTAGCCTCAAAAGAGATGGTTCATTAAGAGGCAGATGCCTGTATCCAAACCCCTCCTCCTTACCCACTCTTGACAGAGAATGGTGGTAGGAATAGGGTCACAAATATTTGTGGATACATGAAGACTGAGAATGAGCCTCCTGAGCAGCATAGAGAAAGTGGCAGTAGAAAGGTGCCTGAAATTTCTGCTGCATGGGCAGGCCGGCCTTCCTTCCTTCCTTAATAAATTAGGGTTAATTCAGAGAAGAGGTTCATCCCTAATTTTGGCAAGCATCTGAAACACCACCATAAGCCAAGAAGCAAGACAAGACAGGAAGCTACAGTGTTGGGGCCTTGAATTCCTGTGGGCTGGCTAGGTCTTGCTGACAACAGCACCCACTGTTGAGGGCTCTGTCTTCTATATCCCCAACCAGGGTGATTTAAGTTGTATATTCTCTGGTCAGGGAGAAGAGGTGTAAACCATTTGCTCTCAAGTGTCCTTGGTTAGGGAAAAAAGGTCTTTTGACTCACTAGCTGGCTGTAGGTTGTTGAAATGGTTTGGCCTTCTTTAATTATCTTGTCTCAGTTTCTCCACTCCACTTTCCCAGGAATTTTCCTAGCTTTTTACTATTCTGCCTCATTCCCTCCTTAGAGACTTCCATCCTGAAATGTTTTTGGGGTGATAAGGGTGAGGTTATGTCTTCAGTAACTGCTTCCTGCTGGCCATGGCTGTAGTCTCTGCCTGTAAATGAATCTCTGAATTATAACACTATTCTCCAATTAGATTTGTTTTGCAAAAATGAAGGCAAATGGAGTAAAATACTTTATATTTGGATGTTTATGGCCTTTTACACCAAGATAGAGATTTAAGGAGATCCTGTAGGACGTGTGAAGCCACAATGTCAGATGAATTAGAGGACACCTCATAGTCCTGGCAAGATGCCTCTTCTGTCTCTAGAGGATCAACTGATCTGAGGGTGGAACAGCCTGCTTCCCAGCTCACTCCCCTGCCGCCCCTCAAAGGGCAGCTGCCACTCTTTAATCCCTCTTCTGCTCAGAACTACTGGCACCTGCCCCTGCTTACAGTCCTACCAACCCCAGGAACAGAACTATCATCACCCAAACCCTAACATGTTACCTCTGAGGAAAGTGGCAAATTGGGAGCCTGGTGAGGGGATTATTCAGTTATGTGCTTCCTTTACATCCTACTTGGCCCTTTGCAAATAAAAACTCAGTCAGTTTTCCAAAGACCTTAGCAAATTCACAGAGAGATTTAATCACTGAATACTGACTTATGACCTAATTTAGAATAATTTACAGATTGTTCTCTCCCACTGTTGCACTGTAGATAAAAAAAAAATAACACACATTAGGAGCTGCAAGGGCTTATGCTGATGAGTTAGGTGGTCATCATGCTCAACATTGCATATATATGGACCAGGGGGAGATGCATTCCCAGATCAGGACCCTAAATGGGTCCATCAAACTGGGACAGATGAAGGACAAGAGGGAAGGGACTGCTGGACCCACATGGTTACTTGTTTTATAGAAGGGATAAATAAATATATACTATTAAGCCTGTTAATTATGACAAACTAAAAGAGGTTACTCAAGAAAAGGATGAAAATACCACCCCTTTTCAGGGAGAATTGAAAAGGGCTGAATTGAGAATCTGTAGAGGTTTTATGAGAGTACACAAACAGCGACACCAGTCTGTTGAACACAGTCTTCTCAAAGTACCTGAGTTTTTTCTTTCAAACAGGACCCAATACTATATGTAACCTAAATATGAACAAAAAATTAAATTAGGAAGAAAAAAAGATCCATACATTACCTGAGGTGAACAAACCCTGCCCTTAGAATTGTAGGTTGAAAACCAGCCATGTTCTCTAGGTAGTAAAGGTGAATCTATTTGTACCAACCCTCCCCTTCCCCAGCCTTATAAGACCCCTGGCCCCTTTGTGTGTGGAGTTAACAAGGACCCAGGCAGGCAGCATGTGAGGGGACCCTCCCTAGGAACAGCCTATGACCCTTCACAGGAATTACCAATGTGAAGACCTAATTTAGACTTCACATCCAAAGGGCAAGCGATGACTCTTAAGCATCTGCATGGGCATCAAGCTCTAGTCTTTCCCTCAACAGCTTCTGTTTTTCCAGGTCCCTGTACTGTTTTTCTACTGAGAGTAGAGCCAGCACACTTGGTCAGGACCTCATAAAGGTCGGGTGAGACCACATGATAAAACCTAGTGACTTGTCCCAGTTTCCCAGTCCTAGATGCTGGCTATGGTCTAGCTCCTAACAAGGTCAACTCACAATCACCTCAGGGCCACTTGCCTGACTTTGACCTTCTCTGGAGCTAGACACTCTTGCTGCAGTATCTTACCCACTACATTGGGCCTCCTTGGAAACAGACACAAGCCCAGTTCACACCTGCATTCACCCCATCGTCAGGCTGCTCTAACCTGCTGCTGACTTGCTGGCCCGTGTTGCTGAAGTCCCTGCACTGCCAGCAGACATATCTGTCTGATATGACAATCTGGAGGGCAGAGAGATATAACAGAAACTAAATTTAGGTTTGATAGCAATAACTTTAAAAACTTATAGAAAATCCTCTCTTGGGAAGTGCAGCAAAATAAAAGAGATATAAATGAAAGTTTAAAAGTTAGAAATATACATGAATGTGTTAAAGAATAATGCTGAGCCTGAGACCATCCTATGTAGGTTTCACTGGTCTCTTAGGCAAAAGATCTTTGTATTATATGCATTCATCTAGAAGACACAGTACTTTTGATGTCAACAAGCCTAATCTTATGCCTTACACAAAGGCTCTAAACACACATAAAATCAGCATTGAAACCATATCAAAATATAGCTTGTATTAATGAATGTAAAGTGAACTGTTTTGCAGCAAGGTTTTCCAACAGAGTTGTGCAAGAGGACTCTGGCTTTTTTCTTTTCTTGGCCTCATACCCTCGCTGCATGTCTCGACCCATGTTCCAAGCTCATCACATTTAGCCTCACTCTTGATCTCCTGTTTCTAACCTGTCTGGACTTCAGACTTGACAGTTGATACTAGCTTTCCGACAATAGCCTTGGCTCTCCATTTATGATGGGCTGCTTTGCAATACTTATGAACACCTTTCCTGACTGAGCCCAGTGTAGCAAGCAGCCCTGGTGGCTGGGACTTTAAGCCATGCCCTTCAAGTGCCTGGGTGTCACCAATGGGGGCCACAACTTCACTAGTGAGAGTATGAGCCTGTCACTAGCTGCAGAGATCTGGGGTCCTCCTTTTGCCCAGATGCTCTGGTCATGGCTCTAACACCCCTGTCCCAACAGGTGTTCAATGGCTCAGTTTTGCAGTAGGGCAGAAGAGAAAATTCAGGCCTTCCAAACTAGTTCTTTTCCCCTTTTAGTAGGGTAAAATTTTGGGCGTCCAGTCTGACAGGGAGGGTGGGAAGATGAGTGTTAGTGGAGGTGATGTATATACTCAGTCACTAAATCCACACAGTGGGAGCCCCCTTTGGCCTCCCCTCTCCCTGATCTTTAACAGCCAATTTGTCATCAAGTCCTAGAAACACTGCCTCTGTGACAGCACTAGAAACCATCTCTTCTCTCTGTCTCCTCTGCCACTGCTCTATTTCTGACTCTTAAAAAGCTGATCCTTGAAAAAGTAGAGGTTAGGGGGGCTGACTCCTCACACAGGCTAAAATTTGAGTGTAAGTTTTGACTGCTCCAAAACTAAGTCATCCCTCAGTATCAGTGGGGGATGGGTTCCAGGAGCCCAGCTGATACCAACATCTGTGGATGCTCCAGTTTCATATAAATTGGTGTAGAAGGTACAGAACAATGCATATAGTTGGCCCTCCACACCTGTGGATTCCCAGGTGCGAAATGAAAAATACTTTCTTCCATCTGTTTAGTTGAATCTATGGATGCAAACTTCGTGAATATGAGGGCCAAGTGTATATTTCTTGAAAAAAATCTGCATATATGTAGACCTGTGAACTCCAAACCCATACTGTTCAAGAGTCAGTTATATTTCTTGCCTGCTTATGCTAACTGGTTCCAGTGTACCAAGTCTAGACCCCTCCTTCCAAGCTGCTATTTACAATGTTGTCAGAGAGAGCTTTCTAAAATGCAAAATAGATTACGTCATTGCCTGGCTTAATATATTTTAAAGCTCCTCAATTTAAAAAAAATTGTTGAAAGTTTTTAACCTTAGCCTAACACACAGTCTTCGTAATCTGCACCTGCCTCGCTAGCTCAGGACATCTATCACGTTCCCTAAAGCATGTCGTTCCCCAGCTATCCAGAAGCACTGCTGTGTATGGAATGCATGTAGCCACCTCCTACTTGTCCTTCAAGATTCAGATCACAGTAACCTGGCTGTGGCACCTTTCCTGACTCCTGCGTGAGAGTCCAGGGCAGTGTTTGTGGGCTGGCCTTTGGAGTAGCCCTTCTGTTCTGCCCTCATATCATTAGTTGGTTTGTTGGCCTTCTCTACTAGCATGTACGCTCTCTGAGGTCAAGACCTTGACTTTTTATTTTGTATTTTTAGGACTAGTATTTGAGATTTAGAATATGCTAAAAAAATGAGTGTTGAATGAAGAGTAAATGATTAAACACATTTCAAAATTAATAAACAAAGAAACTGAAAGCCAGATGCCTGTCATGAGTTCTCTGTTTCCTCCTGACTTCCACGTGAACTTGGCTGAGTGGGGTACAGGTGTTTTTGCAAGCAGCCTCACTCACAAGTGTGGAATGTGCATCAAACACTGAGAACCATAGGCTTAGGGAGAGTAAAGAAAAGGTGAAATGGGCTTGATATAAAACCTGTAATATTTAAGGACCAGGTATTTGAACAAGAGTGGCTGAGGATGACTGGCACTAAGTGGCCAGGGGAATAAGGAGGTCGGAGGACAGTTAGGGCCGAGTATTGTTATGAATCCTGGAAGTAGTTTTCAGAAGTGGAGAGAATGGTCAACACTGACCAGAGCTGCTGAGACTGCCAGTAAGGTTTGGACTGAAAACTACTGATTTATCCTACAATTTGGAAGTTACCAGTAACCCTGAGGAAGAGGAATTTCAATGGCAGAAGGAAGAGAAAAGATGGGCGAGCCAGAGTTTACTACATTGGGGAGTGAATAAAGGGGTGAGTGTGTGTAGGTGGTATGTAAAGATAATGTAAGATTATCAAAGAAGACAGAGAAGTAGGGCGGTAATGGGCCAGAGGAGAGTGAAGTGGAGGTTTTTGTGTTTGTTTGAATGTTAAGGGAATACTCAACAAACATATGGTAAGAATCCCCCAAAATGAAACAAGAACAGAGGGGTTAATGAAAATTTGCACTAAAGCATGCTATTGGTGTAACAACTTATGTGGCATAGGTCAGGATTACTGATGAAATGTCAGTAATGAGGCTGTAAATAACATGTTGAGGTGTAGTCCTGGCAGCTAGTACTAGGAAACAGATCATTTATTATTTTCTCTAATTTCTAAACTATCCTCTCTAAATTTTGGGAATTTATTTTGTAGGTAAGGCAATAGAGGAAGCAGCAAGTTGACATTACCACCTGTTTCAGGCTAAGGACAGAATACAGGGTGGCTCACAATAGGGAAGTGGTGAAATCGACTTTCACAAATGAGATGACAGGGAGTGGCATTCTGGGCTTCTTGTATTTTATCTGACAACCCTGTTTAGGGTACATTAACTTTTTGTAGGGCAATCATTCTGCTTATTGAATTACAAAATGTTAGTTGTGAAAAAGACTTTAGGGATAATCTAACTCAATCTAACACCCTTACCGTATTAAGAGAGGAAGAGGATCAGAGCACAGATATGCCTGCCAGCAGTCACCTCCTCAGACAGAGGGCCTGAGGCCAGGTCATATAGTCCTTGGGAAGTTCCCAATTCTATTTCTGAGTCTAGCTCCAGGAGATATAATAAACTTATAATCATATTAATTTTAATATACTTTATTTTAAAAAGAAATTCAATAAATGTCCTATAACATTTTAAAAAATTGTTGTTTTTTTTTTTAAAGATTTTATTTAGTTTAGAGAGGAGAAAGAAAGGGAGAGAAACATCAATGTGTGGTGCTTCTCATGTGCCCCCTACTGGGGACTTGGCCTACAACCCAGGCATGTGCCCTGACTGGGAATCAAACCACTGACCCTTTGGTTAGCAGGCCAGCGCTCAATTCACTGAGCCATATCAGCCAGAGCTGTCCTATAACATCTTTAGGATCTATTCAAGATGGATTAAATTGAACAATCATGCATAATTTATCCCAACTATAAAAAGGTTGAGAAATAGTTTTTTTTTAAACAAAGGTTCTTTATTTTTTTAAAGATTTTATTTATTTATTTATTTTTTATTATTTTTAGAGAGGGAAGGGAGGGAGAAAGAGAGAGAGAGAGAAACATCAGTGTGCAGTTGCTGGGGGCCATGGCCTGCAACCCAGGCATGTGCCCTGACTGGGAATCGAACCTGTGATGCTTTGGTTCACAGCCTGTGCTCAATCCACTGAGCTACACCAGCCAGGGTGAGAAATAGTTTATACTGGACATAAATGCAAGGGAGAGGTTATTATATCTCCTTAAATTTTGGGGGGGTAACTTCTGTAGGTGATTTAGCATGTCTGTAGAAAGGTGACTGATACTCATATATTCAGATACATGCCACATAAATTTATCTCAAGTTCTATCTAGTAATTTGAAACTTATTGTGGGATCACAGAGGGTCAGTCCAGGAAACCAAGTGTGAAGTAAGAGCATGGGCAGGATGATGAGGCTAGAGAAAAGATTAAATATGTTGTAATGGGAAGATGGAGAGTAGCAGTGAGACTGCCATCTGTTTATAATTTTTTATATATGTCTATTTTAATTTAATTTTTATTGAGGTATAGCTGACATATATGATTATAACCTTAAAAGTCTAGATTAGTGCTGAGGAAAACTCCATTAGGGTATGGATTCAATTCTGTAACTTTGTAAAGACTGATGAATGAAATTTGAGATTAAGAAGACAACCTAGGTTGACTACTTGAGAGATTCAGTGACTCATTCTTTAAATCAAATCCTTGATTTACTCTGTCTTACTGGACAGCTCAGAAAGCAAACTAAGTGCTTTGGGAATGCTTGGACCATCCGTCTCCTCTACAGCCATGCCCAGCTGATCTCAACTCCCAAGGTCGTATCTCCTAGCTCTGCCCCTCCAGCCCATCCTTATTCCTTGGAGCACTGGGAACTTGGATTCCTGCATGCTTCTGGATCTGTGAGTGCCTCTGGCCCTGGCATCTGACAGGCCCTGCCCTAACTTTGGCTCCTAAAGAATGCCATTCCAGTCCCACCTGGAGGCTGAGGGATTAAAAGTGGCCACATCGTCACCTAATGCTCCCTTGCTGCAGTCATGCTCTACAGCACAGGTGGCAAACACAAGGCCCACAGGCCGAATCTGGCCCTCTACCTTGTTTTATCTGGCCCGACACCTTGTTCCTACCCGGTGGCAGTGCTGAGCTCTCACTTATCTGTTAAGGAGTAGTTGCATTTATAGTCCTAAAATTACATTCGGCCCTTTGAAGGCAACCATGAGGCTGATGTGGCCCCTGATGAAAATGAGTTTGACACCCTTGCTCTACAGATACTTCTTCAGGATGGCTTTATTGGAGTAAGGACAGACATTGTGATTTTTCTTCAGCTCAGCTAGGACCAATGAAAGATGTTTCTCTCTGCCTCACCTTATACATGCAAGCCTTTCTTCTGAAAAATAGCGATTCCCAAAGTTAAGGAAGACATTGAATTGGAGGGTAAGAAGGAGGAAGAGATGACAGATAAAGATCTGTAGTACAGCTTTGTGGAAAATAAAGGAACTATATTCTCATCTGTTAGGCAGAAGGAAGCTGAGATGTGGGTGAGAGGCTCTGTCTAAGGAACCACTCCCAATGACTCAGAATAAAAAACTAATTGCTTCTGTGGTCTTGTAATAAGTGAAATCAGAGCTAAGGCTGTATTATCTTGTACACTAGATAAGGGGATGCACCTTACTTTGGGCTACACACAGAGGTTTGTCCCAAGAATGCCTAGTGACTATGTTAGTACAGCTAGCTACATGTTAATAAAAGAAGGAAGCCAAAGCTAATAGCTCATTGAAGATATAGCTTGGTACCTTGCTTGGTCATGTGGTTCATGGCAGTCTTTCCAGGTAAGGCATGAAGTTTGCTTTCTTAAAAAGTGGCAAGAAAGGAACCTTAAGACATTTTGGGGGAACTCAAGGACTCGAGGAATCTACCCAAACCTACAGGTATTGCAAGCAAAGCTTAATGGCAACTGTGTGGCTTAGCTTCTTTGCCCTGAGGGGCTGATTGAAATCCAATCTAAAATTCCTTATAAGATTCCAGCAAAACAGAATTAAAAGAGCCTATGTAATCAATTGCTGTTCTTGTTGTCTTTATGGAAATAGTCAGACCAAATTGAAATTGGACTTCATGGAGTCTCTAGATGAAAATGAGGGTAATTTTAGGGACAGAAATTATGTTTCAATGGAAATAACAATACCCAATTATAGATACTGGACTCTAGTACAGTTAACTGTCTTGAAAGTTTTGTTTTTCACTTGTGAACTGAACTTGTTCCCTAAATTCTTCTACTTTTTTTTACATTTTTTAAATTTAATTTTTAAATATAGCTTATTGATTATGCTATTACAGTTGTCCCATTTTCCCCCCTTCATTCCCCTCCACCCTGCACACCCTCTCCCACCCACATTCCCCCCCTTTAGTTCATGTCCATGTGTCATTAAGTTCTTTAGTGTCTACATTTCCCATACTATCTTGCCCTCCCCCTGTCTATTTTCTACCTACCGTCTATGCTACTTATTCTCTGTACCTTTTCCTCCTCTCTCCTCCTCCCATTCCCCTGTTGCTAACCCACCATGTGATCTCCATTTCTGTGGTTCTGTTCCTTTTCTAGTTGTTTGCTTTTGTTTTTGTTTTTGCTTTAGGTGTGGTTGTTAATAGTTGGGAGTTTGCTGTAATTTTGCTATACACGTTTTTTATCTTCTTTTTCTTAGATAAGTGCCTTTAACATTTCATAGAATAAGGGCTTGGTGATGATGAACTCCTTTAACTTGACCTTATCTGAGAAGCACTTTATCTGCCCTTCCATTTTAAATGAAAGCTTTGCTGGATAGAGCAATCTTGGATGTAAGTCCTTGCTTTTCATGAGTTGGAATACTTCTTTCAAGCCCCTTCTTGCCTGCAAGGTCTCTTTTGACAAATCAGCTGACAGTCTGATGGGAACTCCTTTGTAGGTTACTGTCCCCTTATCTCTTGCTGCTTCTAGGATTCTCTCTTTCATTTTTACCTTAGCTAATGTAATTATGATGTGCCTTGGTGTGTCCTTCTTGGATCCAATTTCTTTGGGACTCTCTGAGCTTCTTGGACTTCCTGGAAGTCTATTTCCTTTGCCAGATTGGGGAAGTTCTCTTTTATTATTTGTTCAAATAACTTTTCTACTTGTTGCTCTTCCTCTTCTCCTTCTGATACCCCTATAATTCTGATATTGGAACGTTTAAAGATGTCCTGGAGGTTCCTAAGCTTCTCCTCATTTTTTTGAATTCTTATTTCTCCATTCTTTCCTGTTTGGTTATTTCTTTCTTCCTTCTGGTCCACTCTATTGTTTTGAGTCCCAGTTTCCTTCCCATCACTATTGGTTCTCTGTACATTTTCCTTTATTTCACTTAGCATAGTCTCCACTTTTTCATCTAATTTGCGACCAAATTCAACCCATTCTGTGAGCATCCTGATCACTAGTGCTTTGAACTGTGTGCCTGATAGGTTGGTTATCTCTTTGTCGCTTAGTTGAATTTGCTCTGGGGCTTTGATCTGTGCTTTCATTTCAGCCATTTTTTTTTTTTTTGTCTTGTCACGCCTGTTATGTAGTGAGGGGTGGAGCCTTAGGGGTTCACCAGGGTGGGTCAACCCAGTTGCTAGGTTGTGACGCTGTATGTGGAGGAGGGGTCCTAGAGGGAACAATGGTGCTTGCTCAGCTCTCTGTCAAATTCCAGTCACTTCTGCTGCTTCCCCCAAGCAAAGTGGGCCTTTCTGGTACTGATTTCTGTGTTGCTCGGCTTGTGTATGTTCTAAAACCCTGTGGGTCTCTCCAACAAACTCTCCTGTGAGGCTGGGAGTCTCTCCTGACACCTCAACTCCCACAGATGTTTTCAATTGGTGTTTTGAGGCTTTATTTCCCAGAGCTGGAGCCCTGGGATGAGCCGTCTGTCTTGCTCCCCAGTTTCACCTGGTCTATCAGCGTGCAAATGTGGGACTGCCTGGTCCACCAGCTGCCTTGCGCACCATGCCCCTCCACAACCCACCACCTTGCTGGTCTGCCCACTGCTGCCTTGTGCACTGGGGTCCACCAGCCGTCACTTTGCCGTGAGTCCTTTCCAACTGGTCGCCTGACTCTGTCCCTCCTACAGGTCTGGATGAATATTTCTTCTTTTAACTCCTTGGTTGTTGGACTTCCATACAGTTCAATTTTCTGTTAGTACTGGTTGTTTTTTTGTTTCTAAATTTTTGTTGTCCTTATTTTGGTTATGCGAGGAGGCACAGTGTGTCTACCTACACCTCCATCTTGGTCGAAGTCCAAATTCTTCTACTTTTGTTCAACTCTCCAAACTAATTTTCATTTTTTTCTTTTCATCTTTTGATTAGGCATTATTGAGAACTGAAACTTTTTTTAAGGCTATGACTGTATACACCATACAGAATTTACCTCGGCACCTGATGAATCACCACAGATGTTCAAACTGAAGACAAAGAGGACCTGTCAGACTGTCACTGCTTTCTTTCATTCCAGCAACGACTTACATTTGGAAGTCTTCTCAACTGATAACCTTACACACTCAAAAACTGATTTATGATTTGCTATGTGTTAGGTTGGGTGGGGTAAGACAAAAGTTTCAATTATAATGTTTGGACTACAAAGATGGCACCTGGACTACAAACCAAGACGGTGGCTGAACTCTGACTCAGAAGAGGTGCTGACATGAGACAAGGAATCACCAATGATATGTGGCTTCTTTGTTCACCAGGACCAATCCTTGGCTCCAGTGGGAAGTGAAGCCATATAAAATCCCCTCTCTCTGTCTTCCCTGGTGCAAAACTTTCTCAGCTCTGTCCTTGTCCCTCAGTAAGGGCAGAGAAGGTTTCGCCCCGGAGCACAAACCCCAAAATAAAGCTCTTCTGCCTATTTTTGTGGCTAATTGGCACTCATTCCTCAGCGGGGTCTAAGAAAACCTTACACTATGTTCATTAACCTTTGTGTTTTGCTTTCTTCCTTCTATTTTCATAGGTATATCCCTATGACCTTATTTACTTATGACCTTATTTTTTTCTAGACCTTATGTATGCAGCTTCCTACTAACAACAGCAGACTGATCTAGACTTTGCAAAATCCCCCTTTATTGCATAAAGATTCCGCTTCCCTTTTAGCAGATAGGAAGACCCTCAGGGCCTGTGGATAGGCAGTACTATGCTCCTGACAGCAAGAAGCAGCTATAGAAGATGATACCTTCATCTACTTACCCTTGTAAGATTACAAGTCCTGTGGTCTTCGTGGGGGGTGGTAAGAAATGTTAATGTAGGTAGCTAGATATTAATAAAGAAGGGAGCAAAGGGAATTAGACATTAAGCATAATGAACTGGGGAACATGAGCCTGGAAGTTACAGTTTCGCACACTCTCCAGGTGACCACTGGTCTGTTTCCCATAGACTACGGGGGGAAGGGATAGAACAATAAAGGGAGAGGTAAGCACACAGGCAGTAGAAGCCAAGACAGTGACCACAGAGACTTGTGCATCTAGCCTGGGGAAAAAATGAACTGGCTAGAAGGTTGGCCCAGTATAAACCCACAAAAGCTTGGGAAATTGACTGGTTATTTTGAATAATCACCTGGTCTTTCCCAAGCCTGAGGTAACATAATCCCATGTAATCCCAGGGAACAAAGCCCTTCTTCCCTCCCCACCCGCAGTCCCATCTCTTTCTCACCAGTAATACACACTCTCCCTGTCTGTTCACACATGCTCTCCATGATTGCCATGCAGGTCTAACAACCAGCTGGGGTTGGGGCAGACTGCACAGGCTCCAAATGACTAACCTTTAATACAAAATAGGAACTCTGAACACTGGCCTTTATTTTGGCCTTGATGAAGGCAAGAATGATTTTTTTCCATGGTGGGATGGACCGAGATGCGACATTTGAAACCCTCGCGCAGCCTTCTATTTCTGCCAGAATAAATCTTGCCACACAACACCGTCCTGTTCTTGGGCCCATAGAATGTTTTTCTTGTGATACCATGGAAGAACACAATTTCCACAAGCAGCTACCACAGAGTCCAGTAATTTCTTCATTACTCTCACAGTCCTTTCTGCCCAAGCATTTTTATCAGGAAGCTTGCTCCCATGCCTGTACTCCAAGGCAGAAGTCCTATAATCCCACCCTCCCAGGCTACCTGATCCGAGTTTGTTGACTCCAATTCTCTCATGACTAGGGATTGAACTTGAAACCTTGGCATATCAGAACACTGCTCTAACCAAATTAGCTACCGAACCAGGGATATTATCATTTTAATAACAGCTTTATTGAGATATAATTCATATACTATACAATTCATTCATTAAAAGTATACAATTCAACTTTTTTTGTTTGTTTGTTTGTTTTTTTGTATACTCACAGAGTTCTGCAGCCAACACCACCATCAATTTTGGAAAATTTTAATCACCTCAAAAATAAACCCCATTATGAATCACTTCCAATTTCTCAATCCTCCCAGCCCCTGGCAGCCATTAATCTATTTTCTGTCTCTATGGATTTGCTTCTTCCAGACATTTCAGATAAATGGAATCAAAAGATGTGGCTTTTTGTGTCTGGCTTCTTTCACTTAGTAGACTGTTTTATAGGTTTATCCATGCTATACCATGTACTAGTACTTCATTCTTTTTTATGGTGAAATAACATTCCAGCATATGAATATACCACATTTTGTTTATCTATTCATCAGCTGATTGACATTTGGGTTGTTTCCATTTTTTGTGGCTATTGTGAATAGTGCTGCTATAAACATCATGTGCAAGTTTTGTTTGAATATCTGCTTCCAATTTTTTTAGGCCTTTATGTTGAAGAAGAATTGTTGGGTAATGGTAATTTTGTTTAATTTTTTTGAAGAGCCACCAAACTGTTTTCCACAGTGACTATATCATTTCACATCATTTTACATTCCTATCAGCAACGTATGAGGCTTGCAATTTCTCTGCATCCTTTCCAATTCTTGGTATTTCCCTTTTTACTTTATTTTTAAAAATATAGTCAACCTGGTTGATGTGAAGTGGTGTTTCACAATGATTTTAATTTCCATTCCTATATGGTTACTGATATTGAACATCTTCTCCTGTGTTTATTGGCCATCTGTATAACTCCTTTGGAAAAATGTCTATTCAAGTTCTCTGCTCATTTCTAAGTTAGTTTGTCTTTTTCTTGTTAAGTGGAGTTTTTAAAACACGGTCATACCTCGGTACTCGTCGGCTTCAGAACTCAGCCAACCCTGTATTTGTTGCATTTTGATGAGAAAAAAATATTTCAGTACTCAGCACTTCCTTAGAGCTTGTGGCACTTGCTAGAACTTGTATGAGTTAGGATGCCACCCTGCAAGAGAAAATACTTCGTCGTTTGGTACTTGCCGGTTTCAACACTCGTTATGAGTTCCAGAACAAATTAATAGTGAGTACCAAGGTACCACTGTATGATATTATTAATATGTTATGTTATCTATTATGTATTATATCATTTAATATAATGTTATGTATTATTCTATTTATAGCATATAGTATACAATATATATATCTTCATGTGGAATATTAATCCCTTATTAGATATATGATTTGCAAATATTTTCTCCCATTCTATGTTATCTTTTGACTTTATTGATATTATTTTTTAACATATAAAAGGTTTTGATTTTTATGAAGCCCGATTAGTCTATTTTTCCTTTTGTTGCTTGTATGTGCTTTTGGTGTCATATCTAAGAAGGCTTTGTCTAACCTGCTTATGAAGATTTACTCCTGTATTTTCTTTTATAGTTTTAGCTTCAGTTTTATAGTTTTAGCTTTTATATCTAGGTGTTTTTGAGATAATTTTTGTGTGTACTGTGAAGGGGTCTAACTTCATTATCTGGCATGGGATATCTAATTATCCCAGTACCATTTGTTGAAAGGAGTGTTTCTTTCCCACTGAATTGTCTTGGAGCCATTATTGAAGATTAATTGACTGTGTATGTGAGGGTAAGCATGTATGATTAAAAAAAAAAAGACAATCCAAAAAAGAATAAAGCCTATAAATTCTTTTGCTACAGAAACTACCTAGTTAAGCTGTGGCTCAGCCTTGAGGAAATAGGTCTATCTATGACAGTTTTATCCAACTAGCAGATGTAATGCCCCATCATCTTAAATTGCAACACACACAGGCAGCCACAAATTTTCTTATTCCAAGGCTACAGAAAACCCTACAAATAACTAAGAATTACTTCTTGGAACTTAGGGTTATGGAGAAATAATTTGAAAGATCAACCCAATAAACTTTCTTCAGGACACACACATTATTTGTCTGTAAGACTTGCATTTTAGAGAATTAGTTGCCTCCTACCCAAAGTTTTTGGCTCCTAGTACAATTTTTGTAGATGCTATAGACTGAATATTTGTGTCCCCGCCAAATTTGTATGTTAAGATCCACTCCAATGTGACGGTATTGGAAGGTGGGGCTTTGGGGAGGTGATTACGTAGAGTCCTCATGAATGGAAGTAGTGTCCTTATAAACGAGACCTTCGGAGAGCTGGCTTGCTCCTTCTGCTATGTGAGGACACCTCTAGAAGGTATGAACCAGAAACAGGCTCTTGCCAAACCCCAAATCTGCTGATATCTTGATCTTGGACTTCTTAGCCTCTAGAATGGTGAGAAATAAATTTCTGTTGTTTATAAGCCACACAGTTAGTGGTATTTTTGTTATAGAAATCTGAGTGAACTATGACAGTAGAGGTAAAGGTGAGCTGGCTAACCTTATTTTGGTTAAAGAAGGTCTTTTATGCATATGATACCGTAGATGGCATAAAAAATGTAGAAGTGATTAATAAAATGGAAAGCCTTTACTAACATCAGATGTATTGCTGAGTTGAATATGTGAACCTCCATTTATAGAGGAACTACTATGTCTGAACATGTCCTGCTCTGTTCCTGAAGAAGATCCAGGTAAAATCACTACTCATTCATCATTTTACATGAAAACGACAAGCCCAGAGAGGGAAAATTATTTGCCAAAGAACACACAGCTCATTTGTAGCAGAGCTACAACCTGAACACATATTTCATGACTCCTGGACCAGTGCTCTTTCCATCGTCATGTACTTTCCTCACTTTCTTTTCTCTAGTCTTGTTTTCCTCACATTCATCCTTCAGCTGCCAGTAGGAATCTGTCTAAAGTGGAAGTATGGACTTCTAGTTATAGTGCTACTAACATTTTCACTTCACTCTCTTCCCTCAAACTCCACTGAAAACACAACAAAAGAAATAAAAGTTATATATAATCAGCTTTGATAAGGCCAACAAACTGTTATACCAGAAAACCACTATGCGTGAAACATACCTGCCTGAAACTGTGAAATCTGTCCCAGAAAGAGGCAGCATGCATTATTGGACAAACCCTGGTAAGGCAGACTGACTGGCCTGTGGTTGAACACAGGATTAAGACTGAACAGGTACAGTAATTATGATTTTTGAAAAGAATGTGTTATAAACCTTGACAAAGCAGAGGTAATATAATAGGAATTTGGGGAGGGTTTCTGGGGAAAAAATCTAAGTACACTTACTTCCTCTAGGCAGTTAGTAAAAAAGCCTACCACCAACAATAACAACAACAAAACCTCACTGAGTGCAAACTCCAAACATTTCACACTCGGTTTTGGACAGATATTTCTGGAATTAATCCATTGAAATTGAATTAGATGGAAACGTTATGTGAAGTTTATCTCAAGTTAAAGTTATTTTGTTTCACTTCCATTTCTTTTCCTTTTTAGATTTTATTTATTTATTTTCAGAGAGAGGGGAAGGGAGGGAGAAAAAGGGAGAGAAACATCGATGTGTGAGAGATACATTGATTGGTTGCCTCTCTCACACTCCCAGTTGGGGACCTGGCCCGGGTGCAGGAATGTGCCCTGACTGGGAATCGAACTGGCGACCTTTTGGGTTGCAGGCCAGCACTCGATCTACTGAGTCACACCAGCCAGGGCACTTAATTTCTTTTCAAGTAACATTCAATTTTATTTGTTTGTTAAAACCATACCATCTATAGAATTATTCCCATTTTTCTAAAATTATATATTCATCTGGGGGGTGGGCTGGGATGGGGGTAAAAGGCAGAACACTGTACTTGAACAACAATTAAAATAAAAAAATAAAGTTATATATTCATCTATCTGTCTGCAGAAGTAAGTAGTACTGAGGATTGACAATGGTTATTTCCAAGTGAGAGCATCCAGAAGATTTTTACTTTCTTTTTATTTTTAAAAAATTTTTAAAAATATTATTTACTTATTTTTAGAGAGAGGGGAAGGGAGGGAAAAAGAGAGGGAGAGAAACATCAATGTGTGGTTGCCTCTTACGCACTCCCCACTGGGGACCTGGTCCACAACCCAGGCATGTGCCTTGACTGGGAATCGAACTGGCAACCCTTTCGTTTGCAGGCTGGCACTCAATCTACTGAGCCACACCAGCCAGGGCCCTTTTTACTTTTTATAACTATGTATTATTAGAAATGCATTATGTACATAATATGACCATCTTGTTTGTTTGTTCAATGTCTCTTCATTTATATATATATATTTGAAAACTTGTATCCACACAAGAATCTGCCCACACATGTTTACAGCAGCTTTATTCATAATTGCCAAAAGTTGGAAGCAACTGAGATTTCCTTCAGTAGAGATGCATAGGTAAATAAACTGTGGTACATTACTAGTACTAAAAAGAAATGAGGTATCAAGCCATAAAAAGACATAGAGGAACCTTAAATGCATATTAGTAAGTGAAAGAAGTCAATTGGAAAAGGCTGCATACTGTATGATTCCAACTATATGACGGGAAGGCAAAACTATGGAGACAGTAAAAAGATCACTGGGTGCTAGGGGTTGGGGAGAATAACAAATAGGTAGAGCACAGAGGACTTTCAGGGCAGTGAAAATTCTCTGCATATTATAATGATGGATACATGTCATTATGTATTTGTCCAACCCCATAGGACGCACGGCACCAGGAGTGAACCCTAATGCAAACTACGGACCTCAGGTGATTATAATGTAACAAATGTCCCACTCTGGTGGTGGGTGTGGATAATGGGGGAGACCATGCATGTGTGGAGGGTGGTAGGGGATATAGGGGAAATCTTTGTATCTTCCTCTCAATTATGCTATAAACCTAAAACTGCTCTAAAAAAAAGTCTTTAAAAGATTTTTTAAAGTACTGAAAGAGATGCACTTAGAAATAATATATTTTAAAATAAAGCTAATAAAACTTTTGTTTTACACCTAATAAATGCTCATTCTCAAAACTAGGGAAAACACAGAAAAGTACAAAGAAGAAAGTGTATACTTCTTTTTAAAACTCAATGATTATATCATGAACAACTTCTTGGATTATTAAACATGCACAGAAGAAACTATGAATTGTGGTTTAATGTTCTGGACCATGGCCATATAATTGTCTACTGTTACATTTAGTTTGCTACATTTTTTTTTTCTATCATAAGTAGTATTGTAATGAATATCACAATATGGGGTCACTTTGAATCCTACTTTTGTGGTATCTTCAACCATTTTTATTTTAAGGAGTAGTATTAGCCACAAATGTATGTTTTGTTAAGGCCACTGCTCCCCTGTCCCACTTTACTACTTTGGCGTTGACTCCCCCAGTCATGCTTCTTAAAGGCCCAGCCTGCCTTCAGTTCCCAGAGTAATCTGCCTCTGAAGCAGTACTTGAAGCAGCCTTCAATTTTCACATATTGGCTCCATATCAGCTAGGCCCACCTCGGTCTCTTTCCCTGGTTTCTTTTCTAGGAAACATTCTTGTCCATTGCACCTTGTGGGAGGATGGGAGCCCAGCTTTGTCACTCCTTTGTGTATTTGGAGAAGATTGCAGGAGGCTTTATTTTCATCTCTTACAGTGAGAGGACACTTGGTCAGATCCACTTCGGCAGCTGGCATACAATCTTTTTTGATTTTTCAGGAGAGAGCTCTTCTTGGGCCTCGAAAGGAGAGGGGGTTTAATTACCAACATAACCCCAACAGACCCAGACTCTGCTTTGTGGCTTCTCTTTCACGATATGATTTGCATGGATTTATTGGAAAACAGATTTTCAGGAACTGCTAGCAAGCCAGGCTCATTTATGTTTCCTAGTAGTTACTGGACTCTATTTCCTTGTTAGCTAAAATTAGTCTGTAAAAGCCTTGGGCTTGTTAACGTCAAACTGATGTTAAGACAAGCACTAAAAAGAATGCGATTTTTATTGTGTTGAAACATTAGGACAGTGTTGCCAAATCTGTGGAATGGCAAAATAAATAGATGTAGAAAAATCCTTCCAAACCGAATACTCATTTAGAACTTTCCAAAGGGTTAAAAATAACTATGCAAATCAGGAATCTAGACAGATTTATTTAAGAATGTGAAAACAGTTTCACTTAAACCTTGGAAAATGGTTTGCTAATCACCATTTCTGGGTAAATGAAGAAAAAGTGACAAAAGGGGGTTGATGAGGGGAGTGGGGTATAAGAAGACTAAAGGTAATGGCAAAAAAACCAATAAAGATTAAATTAAAAAAAAAAAAGGTTGAGATGCATAGGCACCCATTTAAGTTCTTTAAGACCACACATTTAGATGCTGGCCACAGAAAGAAAACTCACGGAGTCAGTCATTTATTCAACCAAAAAGTACTGAGCAACTACTATGTATCAAGGGTTATTTATGATAGATGCTGGGGATACAGGAATAAAAAATATAGAGGGATTTATAGCATAGACTAAAATTAGTGTGCATGGTAGGATATAATTGAACAATGAGAATGTAAGATGTCTAAGAAAATCTGGGCCAATCAGGATGGTGCCAGAGTCTCAGGTAATCCTTGAACTGAGGTTTGAGTATGAATAGAAGCTTGCCGAAGAGACAGGTAAGGGGTGTTGAGAAGTGAGAAAGCATGAGAGAGGCAGGCACAAGTACAGGCAAAGGTGTACACATGTAAGAAAGGATGGTGTGAGAGGGGCTGGGTGGAGGTGGGAGTATAGTGGTGATAAATGGTGATGAAAATATTTAATAAATAAAATGATGGGGGGAAAAAGCAAGCATGGTATGTTTGAAGCCCAGTTCAAATAGGAGACAAGAGAGACACAGTTTGGGGTACTGGGCCATCCTATCTATTTTTGTTACAGGAATGGATGTGATATGAGTAAAATGTGCCTGATCAGGGGTGTCGGATTCATTTTCACCAGGGGCCACATCAGTCTCATGGTTGCCTCAAAGGGTTGAATGTAATTTTAGGGCTGTATAAATGTAACTACTCCTTAACAGTTAAATGAGAGCTTGGCACTATTGCAGGGTAGGAACAAGGTGCCAGGTCAGTAAAACAAGGTGAAGGGCTGGATGAGGCCTGAGGGCCTTGTGTTTGCCACCTGTGGGCTAGATGATGAGGCTGAGCAGGGAAACAGAGATCAGACCATGAACAGCTTTGAGACCTTGCAAGTTTTGTCCAACAATAGGTCATTGGGCCCCAGCGCACTTTAATAGTCATGGATTACAGTAAGGAGATGTGCTTTGTGTTATTTCATCATATTCAGCCTCTCTTCAGGCCTTATCATGACTAGTCAGAGTGCTCAGGAGCAGTGTATCTGAGCCTCTTCCCACCCACCCTCCAGAATGAGGCCTATGAGAAGACCCTAGTGTTGATAAAAAGACTTGAAAGCATTATTATTTTTTCAATGAACTCTATCTATTCTTTGAATTTATTAAGTCAAATAGCAAAATGTACATATTTCTAATTTAGCATTCACTTGTATGGCTAGAAGCTGAGTAGAGAGGGAAGAATGTTTCATTAGATATGTGGGATAGTCTTTCTCATATATATATATACACACATGTGTATATATATACACATATATAAATTTAAAAAGTAATAAAATCTTCCTTTAAAAAAATCAAACTGCACAGAATTCTGTGAAATTAAAAAATAAAAGTGTTCTGCTCTTCCTGGCCCCAATTTAGTAGCAGCTACTCTGAAGGAGTCTGGTATGTATCCTTTTAGAAATTATCTATGCATATGGAAATGTGTGGGCACTTTTCCTTTTCTTTTACTTTGAAATATAAGTGAAATAATTCTATGGATTCTTTCTGATATATTAAGAAGCACACAAGCAGCATGTGAGTACTAAATCCACAGGTTGCATTTCTAGTCACATCCAGTTCCCAAGAGCTTTCCACAAGGGCAGCCTTGGTGCCTGTCCTGCCAGCTCTGATTAGTCAGCTCCAATGTCTTGAAACTGCTCTTCTCTTTCCTCAACACCTATTACAGCACCTCGCCCATTCCAGACATTTACTATGTATCTGTTAACAACATGTATTTTAACATCATATGACTCATTAAATTAACAGAACTTCATAGATATTAAGGAACTGGGTAGAGTTACTGAAAGTTTCCATTTAGGCATCTAATGACTGACATTATGCCTTCTTTCCTTCAGAACTAATTTTTTCCCCATCTTTAAGTGATCAGATAAGGGGTGTACTTGGGGAAGCTCTTCTGGCTAAATGTTTCCCTGAAAGTTCACAATAATGGAAGTAAAAACTGACCACACACAAGGTCAATAATATATACTTAAACACATCCAGGTCTTTCAAATACAGCAACAAAGTGGTGACCTACTTTCCTGCAGAAAGCCAGGAATCCATTCTGTCTTCCTTTCTGTTTTTGAATTCTAGCACTGCCATTTATTAAACATGTGACCTCAGAGGAGTCTTAATCTCTCTGAGCTTTAGTTTCTTCAAGTGAAACAAAAGGATAAGGAAACCTATCTTACACAGTTGGCAGACAGGTTAGATGAGGTGGCCTTTGTGAAAGTTTGTGTCAGGTACCGAGTAGGCATAAAACACAGTGGTTAAAGCACAGGTTCTGGAGCCGGACTGCTTCTCCTCAAATGCCAGCTCCACCACTTATGCTGGATGACATGCAGCAAATTGCTCAGCCTCTCACTAACATATATAGTTTCTTATCTATAACATCAGAAAATCAATTGGATTATTTAAAGGATTAAGTAAAATGGTTTCTTATCTATAACATCAGAAAAAAACTGGATTACTTTAAGGATTAAATAAGATGGTTTGGGTACTGACAATAATGGTTTAATACTATTTACTGTTATTATTATGAGGATAGGCTCTCCATAAAATTTCTTTTCTCTTCTTACCCTTCATTCTTCTCTTTGTCTCATCTAAATCACCTGAAGCAAAATTCTGAAGCTCTGCTTTTCTGGGTTGTAAAGTAAGAGATTGAAAGACTATAGGCTGCATGTTGCTAGGGGTTGAATTGCATCCTCCCTAAACCCATCTGTTGAAGAATTAACCTCCAATATGACTGTATTTGGAGGAAGATCTTTAGGAAGTAATTCAGGTTAAGTCAAGTCATAATGATAGATCTAATCCTATACAACTGGTGGCCATAGGACTATGGGACTGAATAAGAGAAAGACAAATTTCTCTCCTTTCTCTTTCCCCCATGTGAGCAAACAGTGAGAAGTTGGCCATCTCTAAGCCAAAAAGCAAATCCCCTCCAGAAACTGCCCCTGCTGGACCATGGTCTGGGAATTCCAGCCTCCAGAACTATGAGATAATAAATTGCTGCTGTATAAGCTTCCTGGTCTATGGTATTTTGCTATGGCAGCCTGAGCTAACATACATGGTTTCTTGAAAATTTTATTTTTAACAAGTTTACTACCCTTCTACATTAGCATTTCACAAGTAAGAGATGTGGCTGAAGCTGCATGATCTTCAGCATATGTAAAACATAATTAATTAAGACGTGACAAGAGTAAAGATCTTGATAACCGAGCGGAGACCTTTAATTTGACAACTCAGATTTGACCCTGAAAAAACACCTTGTATTGCTGGGCTAAAGCAAACACTGCAGAGGCAAAAGTCTGTGTGCAAAGGGGTGCCTGAGCAGCGAACCCGTTAATATTGTTCGTATCAACAATGAGAAAATAAATCACACCATATACCCACAGAGTAAAAGAGAAGTACGTCATCTTTGAAAACAAATGAGCAAATGATTTATTTCACAAGTTGACTGAAAACCATGAATCTTCCAAGGGTCACAGAGCAAGAAGTTTAGGAACAGATTAAGGAACTCGCCTACGTGACACAGTTAATGACCTGATGAAGCTGGGGTTTCACTCCCGGTAGTCTGACTCCAGGTTCTCGCTTTAAAAAGCATTACAAAACCCACTGGTGTGGACAGAGAAGAAATTCCCCTGTGGCGATCACAATAGTTTACCATGAGCCAAGTAAGACTGACAATGAATTAAAACTTCCCCCTTATCTCTTTGTAGGGCACTGAAATGAACAGGGGATCTCCCTGCCCAATCTAACACAATGAACATTAATTCCCAACCACACTGAACAAGATAAAGATTATCTTTCAAAATATCAGTTGTGGCCAAGACAGAGTTTCAGCCCCAGTAGTCTAGCTTTAGATTCGAGTAGGTAGAAACCCTTCACTTCCTTGTACAACCAAAAGGAGGATAACAACCAACCTAAAATCAATAAACAACCAGAAGTGCCACAAAATCAAACTGCATGGAACTCTGACAACCAAGTAATTAAAGAAAAAATCAATCAGAACTACCAGACCAGTAAGGTGGTGGCAGCTGGCGAAGAAAAACTGCTATGAGTCAGTGGACCTTGGGGGCAGGCCTGGCTGTAGCGTGGTGACAGGCTGCAATGGCTGTGTGGCTGGGGCTGACTTAAGGGGAAACTGAGACTCAGAGTTGATACAGGGGTTGCTACAGTGGGAGAAACTCCCAGTCTCACATAAGAGTCTGTCAGAAAGTGCACTAGGGACAAGCAGGCAGCTGCATTGTACCCTCTCTGGTGCCTCCCCAATAGGCAGTGATGCAGCAGAGCAAAGAGGGTTGTCCTGCCCCCTTACAGCTTACCAGATGTGCGAATATAAAGAAATATGGCCCAAATGAAAGAACAGAGCATAACCTCTGAAAGAGAACTAAGAGATGAGGACATAGCCAACCAACTGATGGGGAATTTAAAGCCAAGGTAATCAAAATACTCACAGATCTGACTGAGCTTGGTTGAAAAATTAAAAAACAAATGAAAGATACCCAAAATGAAATAAAGCAAAATATTCAGGAAACCTACAGTGACAGGATGGAAACCAGGACTCAAAGCAATGATTTGGAACAAAAGGAAAAAATAAACATCCAATGGGAACAGAATGAAGAAACAGGAATTCAAAAAAGTGAAGAGAGTCTTACAAACGTCTGGGACAACCTGAAATGCTCCAATATCCGAATTACAGGGGTGCTAGAAGGAGAAGAACAAAAGCAAGAAATTGAAAACTTATTTGGACAAATAATAAAGGAAAACTCCCCCAATCTGGTGAAGGAAACAGACTTCCAGGAAGCCCAGAGAATCCCAAAGAAGTTGGACTGAAAGAGGAACACACCAAGGCACATCATTATTTAAATTACCCAAGATTAAAGATAAGGAGAGAATCCTAAAAGAAGCAAGATGAAAGGAGAGAGTTACCAACAAAGGAGTTCCCATAAGGCTATCAGCTGCTTTCTCAAAAGAAACCTTGCAGGCAAGAAGGGGCTGGAAAGAAGTACTTAAAGTCATGAAAGGCAAGGACCTACATCCAAGATTGCTCTATCCAGCAAAGCTTTCATTGAGAATGGAAGGGCAGATAAAGTGCTTCTCAGATAAGGTCAAGTTAAAGGAGTTCATCATCACCAAGCCCTTATTATATGAAACGTTAAAGGCACTTACCTAAGAAAAAGAAGATAAAAAATATGAACATTATGACAACAAACTTACAACTATCAACAAATGAACCTAAAAGAAAAGAAAAACAACGAAAACAAAAACTAAGCAAACAACTAGAACAGGAACAGAATCAGAGAAATGGAGATCACACAGAAATGGGAAGGTGGAAGGGAGGAAGAGGGGGGGAAAGGTACAGGGAAGAAGCATAATTAGTAGGCATAAAATAGATGGGGAGAGGTCAAAAATGGTATAGGAAACAGAGGACTCAAAGAACTTATATGTATAACCCATGGACATGAACTAAAGAGGGTAGGAATGCTGGAGGGTGGAAGGGAACAGGGTGGAGGGGGAATAAAGGGAGAAAAAATCGGGAAAACTGTAATAGGTAATCAATAAAAAATACTTTAAAAAAGAGACTGTCTTTCATAACCAGCAGCCAACAGTTAATGGTGAAACACTAGATGTGTTCTCAATCAAATCACTAATACAGCTAAGTTACCTGTTGTCAATAATCATTACACTGGAGGCTGGAATCCCCAAAACATCACAGCTCTGCAAAAGTTCTTTCTTACGAATCTCGCCTTGATTGTAGTAATTTCCTGAAGACAACAAATATACAATAGAAGATTTAACAGTAGAGATTTATGGGTCCACTCATTCTTACCACAACTTGTTCCCCAGAGGATTTAAGCTCCCTGAAAATTTTGTGGTTATGATAAAAAGTTGAAGAAAATACAACCCTAAGATTATATCAGATTCTCCTGTGAGAAGACCACCAGCAGCACAATTTTTTTTTAAGATTTTATTTATTTATTTTTAGAGAGGGGAAGGAAGGGAGAGAAACATCAATGTGTGGTTGCTCCTCAAGCACCCCCTACTGGGAGCTGGCCTGCAACCCAGGCATGTGCCCTGACTGGGAATTGATCCAGCAACTCTTCAGTTTGCAGTCTGGTGCTCAACCCACTGAGCCAGACCAGCCAGGGCATCAGCAGCACAATCTTTAAATCACCACTAATTCTTTCCCATCTGTACTTCTCTCTCTGTGTGTTGGGCTACCTAGCTGTCTGTCTGTCTGCAATGTACTTTCATGCTACAGGGGGCCATTGTGCATCTCAGAGAGCAGTGGCTCTGGTGTTTAAGCAGAGAACCCTTCTGTAACCACTCAGAACAAGTGGGGTCCTTGAGCACACTCTTAGTTTGAGCACCTTCAAATTAATAGTCCTCAGATATCTGTTAAAGATTTACTTAAAGAAGAGACTCCTGAGTATTACAGGAGAACATCCTCCTTTGAAGAGTATAGCAACCAGCTATGCCAGCATGCCCTACTGGACCTTGACCACATCAGCATCCCGAATAGCTCAGGTATTCTTTATTTTCCCTAATAGATGTACTGCACTTCCTAAGAATAGTTCTGGTAAATGCAACTCTTCTGTATCCTTACAAACAACATACAGTGAAATTTTGGGACCACTAAATTGCACTCATTATCTAGCTAATGCACCCCTTAATATGAACAGTTAATATTAAATTCTGCAGAAGGCAATTGCACGGTGATTTGTGCTAGTTACTTTACTTTCTTGAGTCAGTTTTTCCACGTGTGAAAGGGGATAAGGCCATCTCAGAAGGCTTTCCTGACGATTACAGGAGATACATGTCCACCCAGCTGGGTACTCGGTGTTTTCTTTTTCCTTGCCTTGTTTATCTTTACCTTCCCACTCCTCCTCTTCCTTTCTCAACTGCAGTTCATCTTCATTGTCCAAATCAAATGGCCTTCCCTCTGTGAAGATTCATCCTATTTTCCCTGAGAAGTAATCATTTCCAGTATCCTGCTCTTATGAATTTTTTTCCATGAACAAATGATTCATTCCTAAATGTCACTGACTTAAAAAGTGATGGTCTCATTCAACTTTATATCATCCTGGTGTCCAGCATACTGCAGACCTTCGTGAAACTGGCCAAAGAGAGGCTCTGCCCACTGTTCCAGGTAACTCAGAGAAAGACTCCATGGGCAGGATGCCTTTCAGTTCCTGCAGGGATTACCTGAGTGCTAGTTTTGAGCTGTTTAAACCCAGGTAGGTAAGACAGTCATTACATTGCATCTAACAAAGGGAATGGTCTTAAAAAAGACTCCAGATCACAGCTTACTTTTGTATTGTTTTCATCATCATTTTTTTGTTAACACTTCATTTTTATAAGTCAGATAGAAACTAGTGAATTTTGTAATGGTTACTATTACTATTTTAGGTTCTTCTCAAATCCATACACGTACCCTCTCCCACTGTCTCAAGGCTACTTGATCTTCGATGATAGAGTCTAATGTACACTAGTGATGTGATTCCCAAGTTCAGAGGCTATGCGACTCAGACTCTTACTACAATTCAGAGACTGCTTAGAGTTGAAGCTAACGTGTTTATGGAACAAGTTTTATTGCCATGTGTTTAAATTAAGGAAGTTAAAATAGGTGAGGGAGTTGAAGTTAGAGATCGCTTTAAATATTTTCACTAAGTTTGGTGAACATGTACGCACTTCCACAGATTAGGTGTCTGAGATCCCTCAGCATCTCTTAGCTGAAACCCTCTCAAACACTGTCCCATTGGAGGGGGATGGTATACTCCAGGGGGCACAAGACTAATCTACTGGGGTGGAGGAAAGCTTTAGAATTTGTCCTCTTAATTTGTTTACCTTGTTTTTTATAAATGTCAACTTTTGTTAATGTTTTATAATGTACACATTGGTTCGGTGGTCCATGTACTTATTATAATTATAAATAAATATGCAGTACATATAATGGGGGTATACGCTCAAAAATTTTTACCAATAGGAAAATATGACCAAAAACATTTGAAGGTCATTATTTTTTAAAACAGAATACAAATGGGATTAATTATATAGAACTACATTGTATGTGTGTATGTATAAGCTTATGAATAACTGTATGCTTAATAAAGTCTTCTGTTTTGTGATAACCATGGTAATACTTCTAACAACTAGCAAGCATAATGACATTTAAAACAAATTAAAGACACTTTGTAAAGACCGACATTTATACAGCAAATGTGTAAAGGTAGACATTTCATTTTAAAGATTTAAAATTTATTTATTCTAAATAGGTAAAAGATTTATGTGGTTAATAAAAATCAAAAGGAATAAGGCTACATATAGTAAAAAATAATAATAATAAAACCTCTCTCCCACTCCTTTGGTCATCCAGGTCCCTACTTGGAAGTTTGAGAATCAAGGCATTATGGTCCCAGTACCTGGCCTTTTACTAACTTCATCAATCTGAAGAAATTTCTAAAGTTCCTGGTTTCAGAAATGACAGCAAGGTTTTTTCTTGAACATGACCAAGTTAATTCTAAAATGTATTTGGGAGAAAAAAAGGTCAACATTTTCTTAACTCTAAAAGGAGGGTATTTAAGTTCTGTACCAGTTAGGATTTGTCTGGGAAAACAGGAACCATATCAAATATTTACATCAGGTAATGAAAAGAATTTGATATATAACTGATGGAGGATTTGAGGGTCAAACAGGGAACAGTGAAGTGACCCAAGATTAGGACAGGAAGTGTCTACCAACCCTTGGTTGGAGAGATAAAAGAAGGAGGCAGTGTTATTGGAGCCCGGAGGCCTGGGTTCCCCAAATGAAGCTGAAACCAAAAGGGCGGACCCTCTTCTATTAGAATGTATCCCCAGAACCTGGCTAGAGAAGTCATGATTTAAAAATGAAACTAGCATAAAAATGGGGGCTAATTACCTGAATAGACACTTCTCCAAAGATAGACAGATGGGCAATAAGCATGTGAAAGATGCTCAACATTAGTCACTAGGGAAGTGCAAGGCAAAACCACAATGAGATATTGTTTCATAGCCAGTAGCATAGTTAGAGTATAAAACCAAACAAACAAACCCAAATAAATAGACAGAAAATTACAAGTGTGGGTGAGGATGTAGAGAAATGAGAACCCTCATGCATTGCTGATGGGAACATAAAATGGTACAGCTGTTGTGGAAAAGTCGGTGATTCCTCAAAAATTTAAGCATACAATAGAATTGCCATATAACTCAGCAATTCTACTCCAAGGTATACACCTAAAAGAACTGCAAACAGTGATTCAAACAGATACTTGTATATCCATGTTCATAGCAGCATTATTCAAAGAGCTGAAAAATGGGAACAATCCAAGTGTTCATAAATAGATGAATAAATAAGCAAAATCTGGTGTATATATATAAATGGAGTATTATTCAGCCTTAAAAAGAAATAAAATTCTGATATATGCTACAACATGGATAAATGTTGAGCCCTGGCTGGTGTGGATCAGGGGATTGAGCATTGGCCTGAGAACCGAAGGGTTGCTGGTTCGATTCCCAGTCAGGACACATGCCTGGGTTGCAGGCCAAGTCCCCAGGGGGCAGCATGTGAGAGGAAACCACACATTGATGCTTCTGTCCCTCATTTTCTCTTGCCCTTCCCCTCTCTCTAAAAATAAAATAAATAAGATCTTAAAAAAACATGGATAAATATTGAAAAAATGCTAATTAAAATAAGCTGGATAAAAAGGACAGTTGTTGTATGATTCCACTTCTATAAAGTATATATAACAGTCAAATTCATAGGTTAAAAAAATAGAATAGTGGTTGCCAGGGGTTGGGGAGAGGAAGGAATGGGAGTTATTGATTAACAGGTGGAATTCTGTTTGGGATGATGGAAAAGTTCTGGAAATAGATAGTGGTGATGATTATACAATATTGTGAATGTACTTAATGCCACCTACAGAATTGAATATTTAAAAATGGCTAAAATGGTAAATTTTGTTATGCATATTTTACCACAATAAAAATATTTTAAAAATTAGATTTGTATTGCATAAAAATCTTTAAATTAAAAGTTATTACTGTGAAACAGAAATGATGTCTTTAAAATTGGCAAAACAATCTTTTAACACATCATTAAAAAAATACTGAACATGTATGTATACAGCCAAGGTCAAGAAACACTACCACATGTTATTATCAACCAACATACCCATACTTGTAAGTACATGTTTTTTTCATTATTTCCAAAAGCAGTGCATTAATATTTATCTTTACTAATAGAAACACTACTTTTCATTAGTTTCTCTGATCTGTGGCTTATGGATAGCCATTAACAAGGGCAAACATATTGGAAACAGTCTTTTTTCTGAATATGACAGGTATATTTGTATCAGATGGAATGAAAAGCATCCACTGCATGAAAACAGTGCTCAACTCATTGCAGTGAGCAGTTATAAAAAGTTTTTCCAATACTAAGCTCTTCTAGACTCATTATATTTTGCTGATTATTCCTATTCTCTACTTCTATCAGATTAGTCCTGCTGCATTTCCTTTATTTTTCACACTTGCGTCTTTCTTTTTTCCACTGTTCATAGGCAGTCTATGTCAGTGTGGAATTTTTCTTTGGTCTCTGACATGATCTCTTCTCTAATGTTTATTAGCATTTCTTTTATGGTTTCTCATAGTCTAAGCAAGCCCTTTATCTTTACACTTAAAACTCTTCACTCATTAAGTAAATAAAAGCTCTGAAAAGCATTAACATTCCTTAATTAAGTAAATAATTACTTAGCAGGACATAAACATTTTTATAAACAGACAGCTACATGCAAAAAAATGAAACTCAAGCACCAACTTACACCATACACAAAAATAAATTGAAGGTGGATAAAATATAAGTTGTGACGCAATTAAAGTCCTACAGGAGAACATAGGCAGGAAAATCTCAGATATTTCATGCAGCAATATTTTCACTGGTATGTCCCCTAGAGCAAGGGACATAAAGGAAAGAATAAACAAATGGGATCTCATCAAAATAAAAAGCTTCTGTATGGCTAGAGAAAACAGTATTAAAATAAAAAGAGAATGAACCATATGGGAAAACATATTCGCCAATGATACCTCAGACAAGGGTTTAACATCCATAATATATAAAGAACTCACATGACTCCACTCTAAAAAGATAAGCAACCCAGTTGAAAAATGGGCAAAGGACTTGAACAGACACTTCTCCAAAGAGGACATACAGAGGACCCAGAGACACACGAAAAGACGCTCAGTATCACTAGCTATCAGAGAGATGCAAATTAAAACCACAATGAGATACCACTTCACACAGGTCAGAATGGCCATCATAAATAAAGAAACACTTCCGGTCAAGATGGAGGCATAGGTAGACACACTGTGCCTCTTTGCACAACCAAAATAAGGGCAACAAAAATTTAGAAACAAAAAAACAACCAGTACTGACAGAAAATCGAACTATATGGGAGTCAGACAACCAAGGAGTTAAAGAAGAAACATTCAACCAGACTGTAGGAGGGGTGGAGTTGGGCAGCCCAGTGGAGAGGACTCACGGCAAAGCAGTGGTTGGTGGACCACGGGTGTGCAGGGTGGCAGTGGGTGGACCCAACGAGGCGGTGGATTGTGGAGGGGCACGGCACACAAGGCGGCTGGTGGGCCCGGTGGGCCCACATTTGTGTGCAGATAAACCAGGCAAAACTGGGGGGTGAGACAGACTGTGTAACTCAGGGTTCTAGCGCTGGGAAATAAAGCCTCAAAACACCAATTGAAAACACCTGTGGGGATCGAGGCGCAGGGAGAGACTCCCATCCTCACAGGAGAGTTTGTTGGAGGGGCCCACAGGGTCCTAGAAGAGCCACCAACCCACCCACCCAAGAATCAGCACCAGAAAGGCCCAGTTTGCTTGGGGGAAGCGGCAAAAAGGACTGAAGTCTGACAGAGCACGGAGGAAGTGCAACTGTTCCTTCTCAGACCCCTCCCCCACATACAGTGTCACAACCCAGCAACTGGGTTGACCCACCCTGGTGAACATCTAAGCCTCTGCCCCTCATATGTAATAGGCCCATCAAGACAAAAAAAAGGCCCAAATGAAAGAACAGATCAAAGTCCCAGAAATAATACAACTAAGCGATAAAGAGATAGCCAACTTATCAGGTGCACAGTTCAAAGCGCTGGTAATCAGGATGCTCACAGAACTGGTTGAATTTGGTTGCAAATTCGATGAATAAATGAAGACTATGCTAAGTGAAATAAAGGGAAATGTACCGGGAGCTAATAGTTATGGGAAGGAAACTGGGACTCAAATCAATGGAGTGGACCAGAAGGAAGAAAGAAACAAGAATTCAAAAAAATGAGGAGAGGCTTAGGAACCTCCAGGACATCTTTAAACATTCCAGCATCCAAATTATAGGGGAAGGAGAAGAAAAAGAGCAACAAGTAGAAAGGTATTTGAACAAATAATAAAGGAGAACTTCCCCAATCTGGCAAAGGAAATAGGCTTCCAGGAAGTCCAGGAAGCTCATAGAGTGCCAAAGAAGTTGGACCCAAGGAGGAACACACCAAGGCACATCATAATTACATTAGCCAAGATTAAAATGAAGGAGAGAATCCTAGAAGCAGCAAGAGATAAGTAGACAATCACCTACAAAGGAGTTCCCATCAGACTGTCAGCTCATTTCTCAAAAGAGACCTTGCAGGCAAGAAGGGGCTGGAAAGAAGTATTCCAAGTCATGAAAGGCAAGAACCTACATCCAAGATTGCTCTATCCAGAAAAGCTTTAACTAAGAAGGGAAGGTCAGATAAAGTGCTTTCCAGATAAGGTCAAGTTAAAGGAGTTCATCATCACCAAGCCCTTATTCTATGAAATGTTAAAGGCACTTATCTAAGAAAAAGAAGATAAAAAACATGTATAGCAAAATTACAGCAAACTCCCAACTATTAACAACCACACCTAAAACAAAAACAAAAACAAAAGCAAACAACTAGAAAAGGAACAGAACCACAGAAATGGAGATCACATGGTGGGTTAGCAACAGGGGAATGGGAGGAGGAGAGAGGGGGAAAAGGTACAGAGAATAAGTAGCATGGACAGTAGGTAGAAAATAGACAGGGGGAGGGCAAGAATAGTATGGGAAATGTAGAAACTAAAGAACTTATGACACATGGACATGAACTAAAGGGGGGGAATGTGGGTGGGAGAGGGTGTGCAGGGTGGAGGGGAATGAAGGGGGGAAAATGGGACGACTGTAATAGCATAATCAATAAACTATATTAAAAAAAAACAAAGCAACAAACAAGTGTTGGAGAGGTTGCGGAGAAAAGGGAACCCTAGTGCACTGTTGGTGGGATTGTAGACTGGTGCCATCACTATGGAAAACAGTATGCAATTTCCTCAAAAAACTAAAAATGGAACTGCCTTTTGACCCGGCAATTCCACTGCTGGGATTATACCCTAAGAACCCTTAAACACCTATCCAAAAGAACCTATGCATCCCAATGTTCATAGCAGCACAATTTACAATAGCCAAGTGCTGGAAGCATCCTAGGTACACATCAGTAATATGAATGAATCAAAAAACTATGGTATATTAAAACAGTGGAATTCTATGCAGCAGAAAGAAAGGAGCTCCTACCCTTTGCGACAGCATGAATGGAACTGGAAAGCATTATGTTAAGCAAAACAAGCTAGGTGGTGAAAGACAAATAAATACCATATGATCTCACCTTTAACAAGAACCTAATCAACAAAACAAACAAGCAAAATATAACCAAAGACACTGAAACAGAGAACAGGTTGACAGTGACCAGAGAGGAGAGGGGAGGGAATTTCTGGGGAAAAGGGGAAGGGTAAGCAGGAACAAGTATAAAGGACACATGGACAATAACAAGGGGGGGCGGGTGGTGGAAATGGGAGGGAGGAGGGGAGGGCTGGGATGGGGGTACAAGGCAGAAAAGTGTACTTGAACAATTAAAATTAAATTAAATAAAAAAACATTTTCATAAACACCTAATACACTACATTAGATTCAAAATAGGGGATGTGCATGAGATTACTGAACATATAAATTCTCAGCTTAATTATAAAAACCTGGTAAGTTAATATATACTTAGAAATATATAATAGTCATAAACAGTTAACCTATCATCAGCATCAAGATTTATGAATAGGTATTGTTTTCAGTTAATCATTGAATCCTTATGCATTGTTTAGTTAGCATATCACATCAAAATCCTATCAACCTTAGAGAAAAGTGCCTAAGTATTTATATTTATATATGTATGTATATTTATAAAATAGGACCACAGGTGTATAACCAGAGTCATGTTGTGAAGTTTTATAGCTCCCTTAAAGAAAAGTAGTTCATATTTTAAATATTAGTAATTTATTCCATTCTTAATAGTCAATATTTGATTTTTTTTAAGAAAGAAATTCCAAATGTTTTGGTCAAGAACAAAAGAGACAGATGAGACTAATACTTTTGAGGATGGATCTAAATATCTCTCAATCAGTATACTTTGAAGTTTTATTTATGACTAAAAATCATTATTAAAAATAATCTGGTAAGTTCTCTTTTAGCAAAAATGACGAATTAGATGTCTGGAGAACCCTCTTAGCATAGTACACCTAATGTAAAATACAAGGGAAACATATATCAGAATGTGTGGCTGAATTAGCAGCAAAGTAAGGGCTATCTTTGCCAATCTTAAACATAGATAAGTACAAATCCAGACAAGTAGGGTGGAGCTGAAGTTGGAGTATCTGCTTCGGCCTGGTGGCCTAAAGTTAGGGCAGAAGATAAAGGCTGGAAACAAATAAAGAGACATCCACACAAAGTCAGGACCTTCCAAAGGCTATACCTACAGTGGGTGAACCAGAAAAAAACCCATGCTAAACCATTTACATGGGGGGCCACATCTTTGTCTCAGAGTTGGTGTTAGGGGAAGGGAAAGTAAGGAAACTGTCCCCTCGTAAGGACTGTTAATCCTTACCTTCACTTGCCTTCACTTGGTGTGGCACATTATATTTTCCAAAAATAGCTACCGCAGTATTTCTAGTCCTACACACACTTACAGAGCCTTGTTGCTCTCTGAGGAAGTCTGGTTCTCTCCTTGAAGCTGGATGTGACTTGTGACTGCCTTCACAAACAGAATTCAGTGAAAGTGATGATACTGCATGATTTCCAAGGCTAGGCCATAAAAAGTAATGTGGCTACCTCTCAGGATTCTTGCCCAGAAACACAGCCATTAGATTGTAAGGAAGCCCAAGCTATGTGGATTTACTATACGTGGACTCTGTGTTGATGTTCTGGCCAATATCTCTAGCTAAGTCAGGTGATTCCAGGCCCTAACCTTTGGATCCTCCAGCCAAAATACTAGACATCCTGGGGCAGAGACAACTGTGCTCTATCTGAAACCATGAGAGATAAAGTTTATTACAGTTTTAAGCCATTAGTTTTGAGATAATTTGTTATATAGCATTAGACAACTAATGCACTTGTGTTTGGACCCTGAATTTACACTACCACTGTGGACTGAAAAAAAAATCTCAATCTAAAATTTTAGTACTGCCCTTGGCTGCCTAGGTGAAGCAAGCATAAATCATCAAAATATCACCACAAATATGGTTTCAAGACACATGTGCTTACAATGAAAATAATCACAAAACACACATGGAAACAAGTCACTCAGAATTAGTTCCTCAAAAACAGAATCATACACACAGACTGAAGAATTGGAATTATTATAGCAGATATGTTTTTAATATATTTAAGAAAGAGAATATTATACTATGAAAAGTTATGAGACAATATTTGCAAAAAGAACTCCTAGATATGAGAAACAAATTAAAGAATAAAATTACTAACCATCTCAATATTACATATGTAGTATTAACAGACTAAAAGAAGACAGACATTAAAGAAGACCAATATAAATGAAGGGACGTACTATGAAGTCATAGCTGGAAAGACTTTATATTAGAAATAAAGCAATTTCCCCTATAATAATCAATAGTCAGTGAAATTCTAATAAAAATGTCAGAAAGGTTTTTCCTTGAACGTGATCAAGCTAATTCAAAACTATTTGGAGGAAAAAAGGGTCAAAAACAGCAAATACATCCTGAAGAACGACAAATCAGAGGGCTGGCCATACCGGATAACATTGCCGTAAAAGCTACAATAATGAAGACAGAATGATATCAGCACAGGGATGGCAAACTGATCAAAGAAACAGTATATAGATTGGAAATGCATGAAAATTTGATGTCTGAGAGCCGGCAGTGCAATCTGGAGGGGTAAGGAAGAGCTAAATTTGCTTTCCTGACTCCATTCTTTTCCTCCAAACCATTCTTCAATTGCCACCAGAATGAGCTTTCTCAAACACAGAACTGGTTGTGTTAATTTTCAACCAAATGTATCCAATAATGCTCTACCATCAACTGTAGTTTTCTCCCATGTGTATATTAACAGGTTACATAATTTGGGAGAAATGCTAGACTAAATAAAGTTAAATAGGAATTTTTTGACAAAACTTCTCAAAGATTTTAAAAAGCTAGTCAGAAGTTTGAACCTCTAAATGTGGGATAGCACATCTGGCTAATTTCCCCGAACTTGTCAGGCCAAAGCTTTTTTTTTTTTTAATAGCAACTTGATGAACTAGGGTTTCTTGCTTCATGCACTGGAGATCAAAATAGTTATTTCAACTGACATAGCATACAAAGCAATGCAAGAGGTAGATTGGGTGCAGACTGATGGCTTTTATACTGTAATGGTTTGGAACAGGTAAGGACACAGGGTCCTGGCTCCTCTACATTCTAGATGGTCACTTTGATCAAGTTACTTACTTCTTCCTGATTTTGATTTCCATATCTGTATAGTGGGAATAACAAATTCTACATTTATAATGTTTTATGTATATATCATAATGCCTACCATACATAGGACTGCTGAAATTAAATGAACTGCTAATAACAAAATATTCCATTTTTTCCTGCTTCTCCCTACCCTTTAAAACTGGAGATGTAATTAGGATGACTTATTCATACAAGTCTAAGACTTAACTTATGTTTTTCCTACTGCCTATAATGACTCACCACATTTACCATATACCTTGTCCTATTTTTAAAGACCACCTCAAAAGAAAACTTCTTTGGAGAAATTTCCTTAATCCAAACCCCTGAAATGAGAATCCACACTTTTCTTCACTTGGTATACACAGTGTTTTATCACACCATTACAGTTTTCATTACATTGTATCACAAGTTATTAGCTTCCCATTTTTCATGTTAGAATAAGTCATTAGTGTGGGTAACATTCAATACACACATTTCTGCATGAATTGTGAATTTTGAAAGTAACTATAAAAACTAAAAGAGAAAACAATACAGCAAGTTGGATTCAGAGGAAGTAATGAAAGACAACAATAAGGATACTAAGTGTTTAATATATGCCAAGGGAACACATTATATATATATATATATATTTTAATAAGTTCTTTTTTTTAAAGATTTTATTTATTTATTTATTTATTTTTAGAGAGGGAAGGGAGGGAGAAAGAGAGAGAGAGAGAGAGAAACATCAATGTGCGGCCGCTGGGGGCCATGGCCTGCAACCCAGGCATGTGCCCTGACTGGGAATTGAACCTGCGATGCTTTGGTTCGCAGCCCACGCTCAATCCACTGAGCCACGCCAGCCAGGGTGGAACACATTATATTTTAAAGTTTGAAACAATTTTGAATTTTGGTCCCAACCTATTGAAAAAATAGGAGAAATTTATAAAAGAATCCAGTGTACCTATAATACTTTGTAAATAAAATCCAGACTTCTCTTGCAGATCTTGAAACAAATTAACTTATAATTTGACTCATATAATGTGTAGTTTAAAACACAAAGTTAAAAGCAAACAAAAGTGAGGCCTTTAAGTGAATTTATTTGCAATTGATATCCTTAATAGCACAAACTGAGAAGGAAAGTACTTACACCCAAACTCTCAATAAATATGAAAAATGATTTAATCTTACTGGCAGCAAAAGATTTGAGGGGGAATAAGTGTTAAATCAAGAAACACTATTAAAAAACATTAGTCAGCGCTAGGGAGGGTACTATATTAAGACAGATTCTCACTACCAGTCAGTGAGAAAGTAAACTGGTATGTTTTGGGGAATGCAATTTACATGAAAAGCCTTAAAAGAGCCAAATTAGGAGTCATTTCTAATGAATACTATGCAATACATACAGGTGTTGACTCTTATTTGTAATAGCTTAACTAGAAAAAAAACCCTAAATATACATACAGTAAGAAATGACTAAGATTTATCTTGATAAGATCATTTAAAAGGCTACATGTTATTATTAATATGGGTAATTATTTAAGTCATAAGTTTCACAAGGACACAGTCCTTCTCTAGCTTATTTTCTTCACTGTTTATTTCTAGGGCATAGTACACAGGTGGCAAACACAAGGCCCGAAGGCTGAATCTAGCCCTCCACCTTGTTTTATCTGGCCCAGCCTGGTAGATAGAGCTCTCGCTTACCTGTTAATGAATAGTTACATTTATACTGTCCTAAAATTACATTTAGCCATTTGAAGGCAACCACGAGGCTGATGTGGCCCTCGGTTAAAATGAGTTTGACACCCCTGGCATAATGCCTAGCATAAATTTTTTAAACCAAATTTTTTTAAATTAAAACTTTATTTTTTAAGAGCAATCTTAGGGTTGTGGCAAAAATTGAGGGGAAGGTAGAGATTTTCCCATTTACCCCATTCCCACATATACATAGCCTTCCCCTTCATCAACATTTCTCATCAGAGTTGTACATATGTTACAACTGATGAACCTACAATCATTATCACCCAAAGCCCATAGTTTACATTACGGTTTACTCCTAGTGTTGTACATTGATTGTATGGGTTTGGACAAAGTATAATGACATATACCCATAATTAAAATATCACACAATATTTTCACTACCATAAAAAGTCCTCTGTGCTCCACCTATTTATTCATCCTTCCTCCCATCTGAATCCCTGGAAAACAATGATCCTTTTACTATCTGCATAGTTTTGCATTTTCCACATAGTTGGAATCATACAGTATGTAGCCTTTTTAGTTTGGCTTCTTTCATTTAGTAATATGTATTTAGGGTTCCTCCATGTCTTTTCATAGCTTGACAGCTTATTTTTCTCTTTAGCACTGATATTTCATTGCCTGGATGTACTAATTGATTCATCTGTTCACCTGCTTAAGAACATCTTAACTGCTTCCAAGTTTTGGCAATGATGAGTAAGCTGCTAACACACCTGTGTGCAGATTTTTGCATGGGCCTGCTTTCAACTCCTTTGGGTAAAGAAATACAGAGCAGGGTAATTGTTAGATGGTTTGGTGTTTGGTTTTGTAAGACACTGCCAAACTAACTGCCCTCCAAAGTGCTTGAACCATCTTGTACTCCTATCATTAATAAATGAGAGTTGCTGTTGTTCCACATCCTCACCAGCATTTCTTGTTGTTAGCGTCCCAGATTTTGGCCATTCTAAGAGTAGTGCGCAAAAATCTTTAATAAATATTTGCTAAATCAATGAAGAAATATGGTTTAGTGAAAAATAAAAAACTGTGTAGTTACTTCTATGAAAATCTGTATAGAAAAAAAAAACTGGAATGACACACCACCAAGTGGGGAAAAAAGGTCATGTACATTTGTTAAAAACAGCTTTATTGAGGTAAAATTTTACATACCATAAAAGTCCACCCATTTTATATGTAGAGTTCAATTACTTCATTTATACACTTGTGCAATTATCTCTATAATCCAGTATCATGGCCAATTTTGTTTTCTCATTCCATCTTTTCTGTATGGTAAAGGAGGGTTTATTTTTTTTAAAGTCCCCTTCACTGAAATGCAAGGACAAAAGCCCCTTTCAGGCCCTCTTTACCAGAGCTGGCTCTTCCTTTCTCCCCTTCAGTTTATCAGGCATAATTAACTACTGTTTCTCTGAGCCTCTGTTCTCAGGACCAGAGAGTTTGATGGAAAGCATCCTCTGTGCAGGTGCTTTAAAACATATACAAACAGGACTTACCAGATCTTAGCGCCCAGACCCTGAACCCAAAAATAACAGCAAAACAAACTGAAGTCTGCAATATCAGCCTGAAACCTCCTATGTACAACTAATCACCATGACTAACCTGTTACAGCCTCCTCCCCCTTTTCTGATCCAATAAAAGCTCAAAGCCCCTACACATCAGGGCTGGTGCATTTCTCTGCACCCAGCCCTTTCCTTTTTTTTTTTTTGATAAATAAAAATAAAGCTTTGTTCTCTGCATTTTCTTCTCTTTGTGAATTCTTTCACAGCCCGCATCACTGACAACCCTAACATGAAAGCTGGGCGGTACTGAACTGCAAAATTATTTTTTAGCCTGATGATCTGAATCTATTTCTTTAACTTGACATATACATCTTTTTAGGACAAAATGAATTTAAAAAGCAGCAGGAAAATCCTTTGCTACCGCTAGAAGTAAAACTTTCAGGCTTGAGCAGGCATGCTATGGTAAGATCACTATTCTTGGTCCTTCTGCAATTAAAAAGATTGCACAGAATAATGAGTACAGCCCCATTTCCCAACGAAAATGTAGGTATTGAATGGAAGCAAACGTGAGCTGTTTTCTTGTGCTTAATCCTGCTAGCAGAGAGTATTGTGAGAAAGCTGTGGAAGTCCTCCAACCAACCTGGGAAGCTGGCCGCTACAGACCCTAGGCTGGAGCCACCGATTCTCTGTGGCGCCCAGAGAAGGGACCTTCAGAGTATTATTCACTTAGCTTTCTACAACAGAGAATCTCTGAGAAAAAGTAGACTGAGATAAGTTGACACTTAAATATCCTTCACAGCCTCGGGTCCCAGCGCCCTGCCTGCAGTCTCCTACCTGCGGAGAAGCAGAGCAGGAACACGCGATGCCTCAGGCGGGCCAAGCCTAGCAAAGTGGGAGCAAAGAACATGGCTTCATCGTCGGGGTGCGCGATCACCAGGAGGGTCCGACTTCCGTTTCCCAACAGGCCAGCCTGCACCTGACTCTTCATTCGTTCGGAGGAGTCCCAAACCCAGAACATGATCCGTGCCAAGGCCACCACAGCCAAGCACAGAACGCCTATCGCTTCCATGCCTTCTAAGTGGCACTGCGCCTGCGCAATACGGAAAGGTGCTGTCCACCCTGACTCCGGCGGGAAAACTGCACTGTGCAGAAATTGCGTTCCGAGTTGAGGTTTCGCCCAGCTAGCCAGCTCTCACGGCTTGAGGCCTTAAATGTCGGGTTCCTGTGTGGTTCTACACTGACGCCTCCCAACAATTCTTTATCGATTTCTCTCTACTTTATGTAGTATTTAAGAGGTCTGTGCCTGCTCAGGTTGAGAGTTGAACCAAACCCCTTCCTGTCAAGTTTTCTACCCTTGTCCTTACACAGTCCAGTCATTTCACTGGAAGTGAGACTTGAGGGCGCACTTGGTTGTCTCAAGGGCCACAGGCTCCTCCGAGGAGTGACTTTTAGATTAAGGACTGACATCATAGACAAATTGGCATCGGCCGCCTTTCAGTGACGTTTCAGTGCGAATTACAGCCGGAGCTCCGGAAAATATCTTGAGTAGGCCGACGTGCACCCCTTAGGCTGCCAGCACGTGAGGGCCGGCTTCTCTGCCCGAAGCCCGCGGCCGGAGGAGGCCGCCGCGGTCCCGCTGCGTCGCGCTGGGGTCGCAGAGCTAGAGGCTGGCTTGCGTCCCTCTCTTTCCCACGCTCCGGTGAAGGCCCCTAGCGCGGGAAGTCCTCCGGCTCGGATGGGCGCCCAGCCCTTGCTTGATGGCAGTGCGCTGGTCCGGGTCGGGCACGGTGCTACCCAGACGTGTCTCCGGTTGAGAGGGCCGCCGTCGCCGTTAGGCTGATGCGAGATAAGGAACCAGGCCCTGGGCAACCCAGGAAACTCGGTCGAGGTAGGAGACGCGCGACGCCAGCGGAGGGAGTTGGTCCTCCAACCTTCCGGAAGGAGGAGGGGCCGGCGCCAGAGCAGCCCTAGCCGGCCGCCGGGGCTGGCGTGGGGAGGGAGCAGGGTTGAGTCAAGATGGCGGCCAAGGTGGCGAAGCAGCAGCAGCAGCAGCCGCGGTGGCGGCGGCGGTGACTGGAGTGATCGCCCAGCTCGCCGCGTCAAGGGAGGTCCCGAGGTAGGGACCCACGTCGGAGTCGCGTCCCACTCCTCAGAACCAGGGGCGCGCCCGTTACCACACTCCTACAGCTCCGGGTGAGTAGGCCCCGGCCTCGGGGCCCCCGCTTGGTAGCAAGCTTCCGAGGGCTCTCAGGCACCGGCCGCAGGGACCGCTTCACTGCGTGGCGGTGGGGCGTCACGGGCCTGGCATGTTGGACCCACCCCAGCCGCCTGGTCTCTTCTTCTCGGCCGCCCAGGCCGAGCCGTGCGCGGCGGGGAGCTCGGGGGGCGAGTGGAGGCTTAGGGAGTTTGGCGGAAGAATGGGCTGCGGCCGGGCCGGGGCCGGCGGAGAGGTGTGCTGGGTGGAGGGGGCGTGCGCGGCGCGGAGGGGCCCCCGAGGGAGACCGAGTGGGCCGGGGGACCCCGGGCGGGGCCAGCACTGGCTGCCCCGGGTCTCTGAGGCGGAGCTGATGGCCGTCTGGGGAGTGTCGAAAGGTTGAGGGAGGGTGACAGCGATGGACAAGTGACTGAAGATTGAACTAGTAGTTCGACTTTCAAACCAAATCTCTCAGGAGTGTAATGGCGAAAGGGTGGAGATTGCAAAGATCGGAACTGCACCTTCTGCCTTTTGTTGTTGATGTTTTAATATACGGAGTTTGTGCCTTCTCTTTTTTGGCGGGGGGAGAGGGATTTGAGAAACTGTAATAGAGAAATCAGTCTTAATGGAGAGGAAACTGAATTTGAATTCTTCGAATTAACTGGATTAGGAGCAGTCGTGTATTAACGGTGTGGATGGGAAAAAGTCATGTTTCTGAAACATCAGTGTCAGTTTTCTTTACTGATGTTGTGTGCCCCAGTGCTGCTTCACTAGGGATAACCTTGGAGATAGAGTGGTATGGGTAATTCCAGTCTTTGGGATTAGTATATTCACTTGCATCAGATTTGCGTCACTAATCATATCCTAATAATATTGAAATTTACATTCTCTGTGTGCACGCTGGTGAGGTAATGATGGGATACCGAACACTGTGCAAAGAACAGGCCCCGGATTTTAAAATGCCAAGAAATATTCATTCGTTCTTTCAACATACCTTGATCAATAGGTTGCTGAGGGGTCACATGTGATTGTCCCTTGAATAACTGAAGAGTTGGTGACATTATTTAATTTTTAATGGCTTCTTGAAAATGTTTTCATGTACCTTTTCATAAAGATATTTGTTGGATGAACCAATTTGCCTGGACTCCGGAGCAGACCAACTTTAGAAACTTATGTTTAAATGGGTAATAATTACAGAAGAAGTAACCACAAGTTGTTGGAAAAAGAAATATTGTTTTTATTTTCTTATTTTGTTAAAACCCAGTGGAAGTTTATTTGTTCATTTAATATTTACAGTTGCTTTCCCTCGCTTTTAGGACACCTGATAATGGAAATCAAGGTTAACACATGCATATATAAAAAATACACACATACATACATTAGGGTGTGATTATCTGCAAAACAAAAATAAAATACTCTTTCTTTTTACAAAAGGCTTGCCAAATGTTGAGCTACTACCCCAGAGAAAATGTAAAACAGTCCTGATTCTTTCTATAATGAACATTGTGGCATTTTGGAATATGATTAATCTTTCTACACTTCAGTTTCCTCACCTATGATAGTAGGAAAACATCTGCTCTCCTAGGGTTCCTAAGAAATTCAATAATTATGAAGTTACTTAAACAGATTAAAAGGTTTGTACTCCTGTGAGGTAGTAACAGCTTCCTCTGCACTTGTAAAATGCTTTATTTGCACATCTCATGACATTTACACTTCCTACTTTGTGTTTAGGTTTTTACGTACATGTTTTATCTCCTCTTGAGGGCAGGATAGATCCTTCTCTAATGTTATCTTTAAGGCACTGTGTAGAATTTTATTTCTGTGTAGAATATTGACACTGCAAATATTTATTGAACAAGTAAACATTGCACTCTAGGTAGAAAAAAGTATTTCACATTACAGCTTATCCAGAAACACTTGTCTCTGCTGTGACATATCTGTCGATGTGTAGCTGTGATACTCTCCATGGCCTCTGAGGAATATGTATTTTTAACTGGATGTCTTGTTGAATTTAATTATATATTAAAATTTAAGTATTTGGCCTGCCCACTTAATTTTTTTAAAAAAGCTTGAAATTACCTTATTTTTTAAATTTTAATTGTCCCTTTAAATTTAAGTTTAATTGTTTAAAAGTTTGTTCCAAGACTAGGCAAATTTAGATTAAAGTATTTAAAGCTTTTTAAAGGGTGAAATTTTCTTGCCATTGTTATCTGCAGTTGAAAGCAAAGGCCTTTGAATAGGCCAGGAATTGATGTAGGTCAGCGATTTTCAATCTTTTTCATCTTATGATACATATAAACTAATTACTAAAATTTGACAGCACACCAAACAATATATTTTTCTCCAATCTGACAAAAATTATATATAATTTTGATTCAGTTACACTGGACAGCTATTGTTAGCTGTTGTTATTTTTTTATTTGACAATCTAAAGGGAAAGAGGTCAGTGCCCCTGTTTTTTAAAAAATTTTTTTGAAAAATTTTATGTATTTATCTTTAGAGGGAGGAGGGAGAGAAATATTGATGTGCGAGAGAAACATAGATCGCTTGGCCTCTTACATGCCCCCAACCAGGGACCTGGCCCATAACCCAGGTATGTGCCCTAATGGGAACCCACTGAGCTACACCAGTCAGGGCAGGTAGTGTGTGTTTTAAGTCTTGCAACATACTGGTTAAAAAACCTCTGGTATAGGTAAATTTCAAGCTGTTTGTTACTTGTTTTGTGTGTGTGTGTGTGTGTATTTTGTTATTCAGTTTTAATTGTATTTTGTAATGTCTTAATTGCAGTTTCAAATCTTACTGATGCCTGGAAATGCTAGAGGTCTCCATATTTAGTTACTTCCAGCTGTTCTTTTACTCCAGATTTGGATTTTACTAGAATATGGCACAAAGGATAGTAAATGTTCACATGATTTATTATTTGTTGATTAGAGATTCATGTATAGTTCACTGCCTTGTGCAACCAATGTTAAATGCCTTTTATGTTGAGTGCATGTTACTAAATGCTATAAAGGTGTTGTATAAAGTTGAGCAGATTAATGTGTGTACAAATAACTGTAGATTTCCTGATGTTTTGTACTTTTCAAGCTTGAGGATGCAAAAAAAGTACATTTAGATATATGGCTAAGAAAACATTTTGTTTGTTTCTTTTCCTATAAGGACTTACTAGGAGTGTTGGAAAGCTATGAAAAGCTTCTGGTATGTAGCAGTAACTATGTAGAGCATCTGTTTTTTATTTTGGTATTCTTGTGGTAGTGGTTTTCCTTGAATATTTTTACTGTTTTACTACCATTTTTTTCTACCCCAGGAACTAGTGTGGTCAAAATACTATATTGGTTGGATATTCTTCAGATACAGCATAGTTTGTTTTTTTTTCTCCCGAGTCCTCTGTGTTTGAGGGTGAGACTACACAAACCTCTGTAAGAATTTCTGTGGAATTCTTCAGTTTAATTCTTCCTTGTGTGCTGCTAATATTTTTACTTAAAGGTGATCTAAAAAAATTAAATCGTTAAAACAAAATGCTAATTATGTATAGAATTATAGAATGTAGAGTCATGTAGATTATCTACAGAGGCTACAATCCTGATAAACCCACCCTAAGTTGAAAATAATCGTAAGTTAATAATGCACTGGGTAGACTAACCTACCCAAGGACCATCATAGCCTAGCCTAGTTAAACATGCTGGGAATATATACATTAGCTTACAGTTGGGTTGATGTAGTTTCATCTCAACAATAATTGCTTTCCTTTTCTTGCCAGAAACAAGAGATACAGATGGACCTATTGTAGACATGCTGTGATGGGAAAACAAAACACAGTATCCAAATAACACTGGCAACACAGTATACTGTAGAGTATCCTCTGTTTACCCGACCAACCCTCTTTGATCTGGTGCCTGACTGGGAGTCTTGCTCGCTGCTGCTGCCCAGCATCTCCAGAGAGTATTATATTGCATGTTGCTAGTCCAGGAAAAGATAAAAATTTAAAGTATGGTTTCTACTAAATGCTTATCACTTTCACAACACTGTAAAGTCGAAAAAAGTTTTAAGTAGAATATATGTAAGTTGGGGGCTGTCTGTAGTCATAACTTGTTTTCCTAGGGTCACAGAAATGAGGTGATCTGCCTAGACCATTGTATTTGGGAACTAGCAGAATCCAATCTTTTGACATCCACTGTGATACTCCTTTCATTACACCATGTTGTCTATGGCAGCAATTTCCACCTGTGTGCTGCAAGAACTTTTAACACATATAATACCTGACTGTTTAGTCAGGGCACTGACCTCTTTTCCCTTAGCTTGTCAAATAAAAAAAATGACAACAGCCAACACAACAATAGCAGTCTGGTGTAAATGAATCAAAATTATACCTTTTTTTGTCAGATCAGCAAAAAATACTATTTTTTGGTAAGAATTTTAGTAATTAGTTTATGTGGCCATGAGATGAAAAAGGTTGAAAATTGCTGATCTATGGGATTATTCACTGTGATGATTGACAGTTACTTAAAACAAAAATTGGGGTGGATGGAATGAGAGATAATTTATTCAGTTTAGGTATTGAACTTAAGGTATTTCTTTAAAATTTCTTCAATGAAAATATATTTTGAAAAAAATTAGTATTGTTCCACATCTGTGGTATGATCACTGGGAATTATTTACTTTATTTAAATGTCAGTCTGCTATGATTAAACAAAAATGTCTTTGAGGTTATCTGGACCTAGTGATATTTCATGGAATTAAAGTATTACAAGAAATTGTATTGTGCCAGTGGTTACCTCTGAGAACTAAAGAGATAAAATTATTTTATAGCTTAGGTGTTGCTTGCTTCACTAACTCTAAAATCTCTGGATTGTTTTTAAATTATGAGGGACTTTAATTGTTATGTAAAGCTTAGCTAAATAGCATGAGCATGAACTGCATTCATATTGATATATTGAAAAGCTCATACAGAATATTAATTTTCTGTAGGTACTCAGGCCATAGAATTTATTTTAAAGAAAAATTGATATCCTCACATGAATACTGAAGTATGGCACACTTCTTTATTTCCTTGGGCTGTTAAATAATATGCCTATTTTATGTTGCACTAAGAAGTATTGTTATTTCTCATATTATGTCTTTTTCTGGAATGCTATTTCCCTACTTGACTCTTCCAAACTCTTCCATGTCTTAATCCTGCCTATTTTTTTTAGGGTTTGATTACATATCACTTCACCCAGGAAGTCTTCCTCTTACTCCTTCTCCAGAGTTGTATATTTTTCATTCTGAAAATTCTTAATGCTTTATTTATGCCTGTACTATAACATAGTTATTTATGTACATGTTCATTTAATCCCTACTAGACCATAAGCCCTTTGTAGGCATGCCTCTATCTCAGTAATTTCTAATCCTTCCTCTGCCCTCACTCTTTGAATGACACTTTTCACCCAGAAAGTGTGTTGTAGAAATTTGTTGAGTTCATAAAATAGAGCCTGACTGCTAGAGTTATCTGGTGTTTGTTGTAGAAGCTGACTGATACACATGTGGGAACTTGATGGTGAGTAGTTTTTGAAAATTAAAAAACAGGAATTCACCTCTGTCGGGCAAAATGTCTGTAATCAGTGAAGTATCAAAGCATTTCTTTTTGTTAAAGATTTTATTTATTTTTAGAGAAAAGTCGAGGGAGGAAGGGAGGGAGAGAAACATCATGTGTGGTTGCCTCTTCCATACTCCCAGTTGGGGACCTGGCCCACAACCCAGGCATGTGCCCTGACAGGGAATGGAAGCAGCAACCCTTTGGTTCCCAGGCCGGTGCTCAATGTACTGAGCCACACCAGCCAGGGCTCAAAGCATTGCTTTAAAAAAATGTTTGTCAGTTTACTGGGATTTTTGAGAGAAAGATAAAGTAAACATGGGATTGGTTCATCCCAGATTATTATTATTTTTTCAAGGTAATATGAGAGCAAGAATGTGTTAATTTATATACCTGTGCATGGATTTAGAGAGTAGTTTCAGTACTAGGAAAAAATTGTGAATTAGGAATGTGGAATAGTTGGTTTATAGGATTATTATGGAATCCCTTTGCAAGAATAGTACTGATAAGTTTTACATCAAAAATTAAATCTTTGCCCTGACTTGGCGCCTCGGTTGTTTGGAGCATTGTCCTGGACACCAAAAGGTTGTGGGTTCCATCCTGATCTGGGCACATACCTGTGGGTTTAGTTCTCTCTTGTGGCACCACAGGAGACAGCTGATCAGTGTCTCTGCCCTCCCCCCCATTCCTTCGCTCTCTCTTGAATTAATAAACATATCTTTGGTCCTGGCTGGTGTAGCTCAGTGGATTGAGCACGGGCTGCAAACCAAAGCATCGCAGGTTCGATTCCCAGTCAGGGCACATGCCTGGGTTGCAGGCCACGGCCACCAGCAACTGCACATTGATGTGTGTGTCTCTCTCTCTCTCTTTCTCCCTCCCTTCCCTCTCTAAAAATAAATAAATAAAATCTTTAAAAAAATAAAATAAACATATCTTTGGGTGGGGATTAAAAAAATGAAATCTTTAAGTAGATTAGTTAAGCACAAAGGAAGAGAATGGTCAAAATTACCAAATTATTTTGGTTATTATCCTCCCCAGTGTCTACTTGAGGAGTAAAACATGGGCTTGTATAAATTGATATCAAAGCAAAATAAATGGAGGTTGCATTTTTCTAGAAAATTTGACTCTCAGATTTATGAGAGTCACAGATCACCTCTTCCCCCTTTTGTTTTGGGCCACTCATTTCCCTTGGAATAACATATAGATTTGTATAATTTTGAAATGTTTGTTTTAACTAGTAGTCATCATCATGTGTCCATTGAAAGACATTTAACTTGGTATTGCTTTTGATTTAAGTTCTTCAGTTTTGATTTATATTAACTTTATGTTTGGAATGAAACCAAAACTTGTACTTTTTAGGAGTTAACAGCCTAAAATATATTCAGTGTAAATATACCAGATATAGGTAGTATATAGTCCATCAGCTGTGTCTCTCTGTGTGTGCTCATGTGTGTCTCTGTGTGTAAGCATTTCTGTGTGTGTCTGTGTATCTGTGTGTGTGTTTGGGGGGAACAGAAGGGAGGCGAGGGTTGGAAGGAGAGGTTACTCTGTTCACACAAAATCATTTTAATGAATGAAGGAGGATATGTTATCTTAAAATCTTGTCTTGTTTATAATAAGTAGTACATTTTTACACAAGTACAGTGCAGTATAGTAGCATATAAAGAAATTCTTGGATGTTCTACTTCCTGGATGTAATCTGCTAAGTGTTACACATTCTTTCAGATTTTTTCTGTGTATGTAGGTAATTTTCTGTATTATGGGATTATACTATACTGTTCTTTTGTATTCTACTGTTCTTGTTGTTATATTTAGAGCTATTTCTATCAGTAATAGCTACATAGTATTTCACTTATGAAAATACTGTAATTTGTTTAATCAATTTAATGCCACTAATGTTTTGTTTTGTCGGAAAAACAAAGCTGTAGTGAAGTATTTGTGTGTGTGTATTATTTTGTATAATTGTAGAAGCAGCTTTATAGGATAGATTCCTAAAGTGGAGTTTCTGTTGTATACATGATGTAAATTTGATTTTGATACAAGTATATTTCTATGCCCTAAACCCTGGCCAACACCAGATATTACAAATTAAAACATTTTGACAATTTAAGAAGTAGAAAAAAAGTGATTCTAATTGGCCTTTTATCAATCACTTTTTTTTAAAATCAATCACTTTTGATGTTGAACATTTTTAAATGTGGGGGGGCAGTTGTATTTCCTTTATAAATGGCATGCTTTTTTTGGTTATTTTTGATGAGGTTATTGGTCTTTTCAGATTGATTTGAAGAGTTCTTTACATACTAGAACATTTACTTTTTTCATATGTATGCATGTTCCCCCCTACAACTATTTTTTTGTAGTATTATTATAGCCAGAGATATCCAGCCCAGCCCTGTGCTTGTCTGTGTGACTTTGGGCACATTACTTAACCTCTCTAAGTCTTAATTTCCTTTTTTGTGGAATGGAGATGATGTAAACAACATTTAGCACAGTAGCTGTCACATAGTAAGTAAATAATCAAGAAGTACTGGCTGTTTTCAGTCTATATATGGCTTCTGGTTTTCATACTCTATTTTATAAAGACCTTCTTTACTGTAAAATTTAATATTTACCAATCTACTAAATTGAAAATACAAAGTGAAGAATATTATGTGGAATATGCTACTGCTTGTTTTAAAGAGGAAAAATAATGTATACCTACGTTGGTATATCATAGGATGTTTTTGAAATGAAACCCAAAAAACTGTTAACATTAGTTGTTGTAGGAAGGAGAACTGAGAGACTGAGTCACGAGTGAGAGAAAGACTTTTGAACATACACCTTTTTGTATTTTAAAACAAAGTCCTCAGATTTCAATTTAATATTTTTATGATTTTTTCATCTTTTCCTAGCTTTTATTGAATTTATTGGGTGACACTGGTTAGCATCTTTTTTAATTTCTATTTTTTGATCTATCTGGAATTTATTTCTGATGTAAGAAATGAGGTAAAGATACATTTTGTGAGGGATATATGTGCATGTTTTTTCCATCAGATAGTTAGCCAGAAGTTGTCAGTACCATTTAGTGAATAATCCATCCTTTAGATTTGCAACTTTTTATCATTTATTACAAATGTGTTTGAAATTGTTATGTTCTCTTGATCTTTTGTTGTATATTATCATGTTTTAAAAATTATTTCTGTTTTATAATTGTAATACTGGTAGAGTTAGTCACCTGTTCATGACTGTTTTGTTTTGTTTTTCTTTTTCAGCTTTTGACAATTCTGGTATATATATTCCAGATAAATTTTAGAATCGTTCTGTGAAGTTTAAAGGAAATCTTGCTGAGATATTTATGGGGAATACTGACTATTAATTGGGAATATTGAACTTAAAGAAAGGTTAATTTGGGGAAAATTGACACCTTTATGGACTTCCTGTCCTTTTGTTCAAATAGACTTCTTTTCTCAGTAGGTTTTCAAACGTTAATTTAATAAATCTTTAAATAAGTTCTTTACTTTTTTTTTTGTTCAACAAATATAGTAGTAATCAAATAAGGAGTTTACATTTTGTGGGGGAAGACAATACATATAATCAAGTAAAACAAACTGATTCATTAGATTATGATTAATCTGTAAAGGAACAAAAAGGTGATGTGATTGAGAGTAACTGGTGGGAGCCCACCTTATAGTGTGGTTGGGAAAGGCTTTTCTGAGATGACATTTGAACTGAGACCTAAGTTTGAGGAGTCAGCCACTTGAATAAGCTGGGAATACCTAGAGTAAAGAAGGATGAAGGCCTGAAGTTAGAAAGCCTTCTTCCTCTGACCCCTCAAGGTGAAGGAGCTGTAAGGAAGCTTCTGTTGTTGGAACCTATTGAACAATTGGGAGAGAACACAGGCCAGATCAAGTGGGGCCTTGTGGGCCATAGTGACTGTTGGGATTTTATGTGAAGTTGCATGATAAACCCTGGGGAGTTTTAAGCAGGAGAGTGACATGTTCTGACTTACGGTTTAAAAAGAACATTTTGATTTTTGAATGGAGAAAGTATTGAAGTGGGAAGTCCAGTTAGGAGTTTCTTGCATCAAGAGAGGTAGAAGGGGTAGTTGAGATGGAGAAGCATGGGAGGCTTGAGGGTAGGGTGGGATGTGAAAAGAAGAGGACTAGTAGCTGGAATGGGTATTATTTGAATTAGGCACTGTTAGGTGTTAGGGAGGCTGTATGAGCATCTCACGGGTGTCTAGTGGTTTTACTTTTTGTATATAATTCAAAACATTTTATTTTAGTTGCTTATCTCTATTTTGGTATGTACTTGGAAATAGAGGCTGTTTATTAATTTTGTTGTATTTTGCTTCATAACTTTGCTTCATAACGTCTGTCTCTGTTAGTGGATCAAAGAAGAGGCAGCAGAACATGATCATTGACATAACTGTTTATAATTTTTAAAAACATTACCTAGGGGAAGTTACTTAGCCTTTTTAAAGCCTTAATTAGGGAAAATAATGGAACTAGTGTTTTATGTGAGCTCATGCATGGTCAAGCTGTTAGTATTATGGTAACATTATTATTTTCCTTAGGTAATATCCTCTCTGTTAATTCTGGCCAAGTATCTAAAGTGCAAGTTTTTCTGATTTCAGTACACTGTTATTTTTTGTGTTAAGGGAGGAGAGAATTAGCTATTAGTTGTCCATTTTGCCATTGGAAAAAATATGAGTATATTGTTATAGTTGAAGGGGTGAATATTGCTCAGCTCAAAGAATTAGTTCAGTATAGTGCAATGATACCTGAAAGTTCTCAGTTGTGTGTTGTCTGCTGCTGTCTTGAGAAACTTGTTCTTTCTCATTTCATGTAGGGATAAAGCAGCATTTTTTAGAAATTCATGAATTATTTATTGAATGCCTGTATTCTTAGATTAATTATATAATTATGCCCTTATTAATGTGCTTCTCTCAATTATGATACTTTATTGATATAGGATAGTTTAACCTAAAAGGCCTTTTCCTTAGCTTCCATTTATCTGTCTTATAAGTGGGTTGCCATAATGTAAAAAGAGGCTACAGATAAAATACCTTGTTAATGTTGTTCCCCCAGAGGAGCTCTTTTTTAAAAGGTAAGAATGCTTTAGTTTATTTCATAGGAGAAATTTTATTCTAGTTTAGCACCACTCTGATCTCGTACAAATTATACAATTCACTTAATGATTTCTAGTTTCTCCTCTCTTCTGGGGTCTGGGATCTGAGACAGACTCAGGAAATCAGCTTTCTTTTATTTTCTTTTTTAAATACATTTTATTGATTATGCTATTACAGTTGTCCTATTTTCTCCTCTTCCTTCTCCTCCACCCTGCACACCCTCTCTCACCCACATTCCCCTCTTTAGTTCATGTCCATGTGTCATAAGTTCTTTAGCTTCTACATTTCCCATACTATTCTTGCTTTCTTCCTATTTTCTGCCTACGATCTATGCCACTTATTCTCTGTACCTTTTTCCCCTCTCTCCTCCTCCCATTCCCCTGTTGCTAACCCTCCATGTGATCTACATTTCTGTGGTTCTGTTCCTGTTCTACGTGTTTGCTTAGTTTGTTTTTGTTTTTGTTTTAGGTGTGGTTGTTAATAATTGTGAGTTTGCTGTCATTTTACTAAACATGTTTTTTATCTTCTTTTTCTTAGATAAGTGCCTTTAACATTTCATAGAATAAGGGCTTGGTGATGATGAACTCCTTTAACTTGACCTTATCTGAGAAGCACTTTATCTGCCCTTCCATTTTAAATGAAAGCTTTGCTGGATGGAGCAATCTTGGATGTAAGTCCTTGCCTTTCATGAGTTGGAATACTTCTTTCCAGCCCCTTCTTGCCTGCAAGGTCTCTTTTGAGAAATGAGCTGACAGTCTGATGGGAACTCCTTTGTAGGTGACTGTCTCCCTATCTCTTGGTGCTTCTAGGATTCTCTCCTTCATTTTTACCTTGGCTAATGTAATCATGATGTGCCTTGGTGTGTTCCTCTTTGGGTCCAACTTCTTTGGGACTGTCTGAGCTTCCTGGACTTCCTGGCAGTCTATTTCCTTTGCCAGATTGGGGAAGTTCTTTATTATTCATTCAAATAACTTTTCCACTTGTTGCTCTTCCTCTTCCCCTTCTGGTACCCCTATAATTCTGATGTTGGAACGTTTCAGGATGTCCTGGAGGTTCCTAAGCCTCTCATTTTTTTGAATTCTTGTTTCTTTGTTCTTTTCTGTTTGGTTGTTTCTTTCTTCCTTCTGGTCCACTCCATTGATTTGAGTCCCAGTTTCCTTCCAATCACTATTGGTTCCCTGTGCATTTTCCTTCATTTCACTTATCATAGCTTTCATTTTTTGATCTAATTTGTGACCGAATTCAACCAATTCTGTGAGCATCCTGATTACCAACACTTTGAACTGTGCGCCTGATAGGTTGGTTATCTCTTTGTCACTTAGTTGAATTTGCTCTGAAGCTTTGATCTGTTCTTCCGTTTGGGTCATTTTTTTTTTTTTTGGTCTTGTCACACCTATTACGTAGGAGGGGTGGAGCCTTAGGTGTTCACCAGGGCTGGTCTACCTGGTTGCTGGGTTGTGACGCCGTATATGGGGGCAGGGTCCAAGAGGGAGCAGTGGTGCTTGCTCCTCTCTCTGTTGGATTTCAGTCCCTTATGCCGTTTCCCCCAAGCTAACTGGGCCTTTCTGGTGCTGATTCCCATGTGGGTGGGCTTGTGTACATTCTAGGACCCCATCGGTCTCTCCAACAAACTCTCCTGTGAGGCCGGGAGTCTGTCCCAGCACCTCAACTCTCACAGGTGTTTTCAATTGGTGTTTTGAGGCTTTATTTCCCAGTGCTGGGACCCTGGGTTGCACATTTGTCTCACACCCCTGTTTTGCCTGGTTTATCTGTGTGCGAATGTGGGACTGCTCGGTTAGCCAGGCGCCTTGTACACAGTGTCTCGCTTCACAATCCACCGCCTTGCTGGTTCTGCCTGTTGCCACCCGGCATCTGGGGTTTGCCAGCCACCACCTGTGCACCCAGGGTCCTCCAGCTGCTGCCTTTCACACCTAGGGTTTGTCATCAGCTGCCTTGCGCGCCTGGTGCCACCGCTTTTTTTGCCTCAACCCTTTTCTGGGGGGCCACCCAAGTCCACCCCTCCTACCAGTCTGGATGAATGTGTCTACTTTAACTCCTTGGTTGTCGGACTTCCATACAGTGCAATTTTCTGTCAGTTCTGGTTGTTAGTTTGTTTCTAAATTGTTGTTGTCCTTATTTTGGTTGTGTGAGGTGGCACAGTGTGTCTACCTACATCTCCATCTTGGCTGGAAGTCAGTTCCTATTTTTTTAATTAAAACTTTATTTTTTTTTAATTTCCCAATTACAGTTGATGCACAGTGTTAGTTTCAAGTATACAACATAGTGATTAGACACTTATATGAATTACGAGGTGATCCTCTCGGTAAGTATAGTACCCATCTGACACCGTACAGTTATAATATCATTAACTATATTCCTTATGTTGTACTTTACCTCCTCATGATTTTTAAAAAAAATTTTATTTATTTATTTTTACAGAGGAGAAGGGAGGGAGAGAAACATCAATGTGTGATTGCTTCTTGAGCACCCCGTACTGGGGACTGGCCTTCAACCCAGGAATGTGTCCTGTCTGGGAATTGAACCAACAGCCCTTTGGTTCACATTCTGGTGCTCAGTCCACCGAGCCACACCAGCCAGGGCTACATCCTCGTGATTTTTTTGAAGTTCTTAGTTTATTAATCCTCTTACGAGAAATTTGCACAGTAACCACAGATAAAGTCACTGAAGAATCTTTATTCCTTCGGTTGTCTAATTGCTAGCTCACTTTTTGTCAGCACCACCATAGGCCTTTGCAGCTCCCTAATTTTCTTCATTTTTGTCTTGTATTCCTTTCTTGAGGTCGTCATCTTATGCAGGCCATGTCTTGCAAGTCTGTGTTTGGGTTCATTTTTCTTTGGATAATCCAAGGAATAATAAATCATGCCAAAGCTAGTTGTTTTGCTACTACCAAAATGGGTTCTGAATCCAAACACAAAAATGCTATCTGCCTGGGTTGTGGGTTTGATCCCCAGTCAGGGTGCTTACAGGAGGCAACAGATTAATGTTTCTCTTTCACATTGATGTTTCTTTTTCTCTTTCTCCTTCCCTCCCCTCCCTTCAGTGCTTCTCTTTCACGTCAATGTTTCATTCCTTCCCTCACTCCTTTCTCTAAAATCAATAAATGTATCCTTGGGTAAGGATTAAAAAAAAGACATCTGTTGTAGTCTTACACATTTTGGCTAGTTTTCTTTGAATGTCTGTCTTAGGTACTGTTGTCTTTTCAGGGTGAGTGATATTGATAACCATTTATTTCCAATGAAGTAGTCTGTTGGTCATGAACTTCCTGGTCTGTACAGTTAGTGTGTCCTTCATAGTGGTGGATCATCTTCAAGCAGCCAGGGAGGATAGGCCCCATGATTGTTTTTATAAATGGCAATTTATACTCCTCAGTCCCTTTCCCTTTTTCACCCACTCTTCAAGTCCCCTCCCATGTGACAATCATCAAAATGTTCTATGTATCTTGGTTTGTTTCTGTTTGTTTGATTCCATATATAATTGAAATCATGTGGTATTTGTCTTCTCTGTTGTATTTCACATAGCATAATACCCTGTACATCTATATTGGAAATGGCATTATTTTGTTCTTCTTTATAGTAATAAAAAGTAATATTCCATTGTCTATATGTACCACATCTTCTTTGTCCAATTGTCTATCTGTGGACACTTAGGTTGCTTCCAAATTTTGGCTTTTGTAAATAATGCTGCAGTGAACATAGGGGTGCATATGAGTTTTTTTAGCTTCTCCTTTCCTAATGTAAGTTTGGACTTGGACGAGAGCTGGGCTTCTCTGTGAGAATTAGTGAGACCTGATTTGCCTCAGTTTAGTAACTAATATTTTGGCATCTGTAATGTTATAGAGGCCATTCCCCTATTCCATACTTCTGTATCAAAAGGTTTTATAATTTGATCATTTAAAAGAAAATTGAATTGTATATTTTGTAGGGTTCTTTTTCTGCTTCAGTGAACTGTGGGCTTCACTTTTGTGTGAACATTAGTGGGTTCATTCTTGCTTATCAAAAGAGGCATCTGCAGTCCTACCACAGTGTAGTACATTTTTAGTTTTCTTTTCCCAAGGTAGCTTATGCCACCTTGAAAATCTATCCAAGTACATTTTAGTTATGCAGAGGTTCTAGGCCAAAAGCCAGGAATTCCTGGTGAGAAGAGATTGGATTCTTTTTTTTATGATTGTTTTTGAAATTTTATTGCAAGATACGTTTCCTGTTGAGTAAATTTGTGTGTGTGTGTCTTTATTACAGTAGTCCCTCCTTATCTGCAGGGGATGTTACCAAACTACTTCCACGCCAGGGGCTGGCCCTGTGCCTGCACAGTCTGAAACCTTTTGTGTGTCAGGTGACCTCTAGGTTCTGTTGGGACCCTTCGAGCTTGGGAGAGAAGAAGAGAGTACATGCCTGAGGAAAGGGGCGCGAGGGTGTGCTCAACAAAGGGAGCGTGCAGGCATCCTTTGTCCTGAGGGTTATCCATTCATGTTTTCTATAGGCGGGACTTCTAGGGGCGTTCCCGGGGAGGATCTCAACAGAGTAGTCGTATTTCTGAGTATGTTGTATAGTATATTGATGTACTAAAATGAGCTTATAGTGGGGTATGAGGTTATTTTCTGGTTAGTTTTACTTTTATCTTGGATTAGTGTAGCTTTAATTGTAGGTTTATTTTTTATTTTTTTATTGTGTGTGTTATCTATCTCCCTGACTAAGGTGATTTAAACCATCTGTTCTTAGATATCTTTGGTTAGTGGGGATAGGTTTAAACCACCTGCTCTTAGGTGTCTTTGGTTAGTGAGGATAGTCTTGTGATTTGTCAGCTGGCTGTTAATTGCTCAGCTCTTCCATCCCTTTGTTCAGTCATTTGTCTCAGTTTCCTCCTTCCACTTGCCAGGGAATTCTTAATCACTTGCCTCAGGAATATGTTCCAGGACCCTCAGTGGATGCCTAAAAATCATTTATAGTAGTGATCCATTTATATACTATGTTTTTTTTACTATACATACATATCTTTTCACTTAAAGGAACTAGTTTACTTAATTTGGTATATCCAAATTGCCAGCATCACTACTCTTGTGCTTTGAGCCATTATTAAGTATAATAAAATAAGTGTTACTTGAACACAAGTACTATGATATTGCTACAGTTCATATGATAACCGAGATAACTACTAAGTAACTAATGTGTGGGCAACATATACAGCATAGATATGTTGGACAAAGGAATGATTTATGTCAGGTCACGATGGTGTGGGATGGCAAAGGATGGTGGGAGATTTAAAAATTATGAATTTTTTTATTTCTGGAATTTTCCATTGAATATTTTTGTGCTGTAGTTGATCATGAGTAAGTGAAACCAATGGCTGGGGGTTGGGGTGAACTACTGTACTTCAATGTGGGAAGATGCAAAAGGAATATAAGTACAGCAGTTTCATTTTACTATGTTTGTTGCCTGTTTGTAAAATAGAGGAGGTTAGTTTTGAGTTAATCTGTAAAATTCAGATAAAATATGCTCTTGTCACTTATAACAAAGACATTTAACTTTAGTATATTATTTCCATTCTAAAATATGATTATATATGTTTATGATACGAGGAGGTTGCATAAAAGACCTTGACCAGGTTTCTTTTAGGTACCCAAAGGTGCATCAAATTTTAATAAGGTCCTCTACACATGTATTTTTTGCTACTAAAAATTGAAATAGCACATCAGAAAATTCTGTTACAATTCAAATTTTTCAAAACCAGAGACTCTAATTAATGTACCCTGTGCTAAATTAGTCTCTAGCCAAACCAGCCAGTGCTTTCTTTTTTACATTCTTCTTATGCAAGTTACTTGATTATAATTATTTTTTGAAAAATATGTGTATTAATTTTAGAGAGTGGAAGTGGAGGGAAAGAGAGGGACAAACAGAGATGTGAGAGAGAAACATCAATTGATTGCCTCTCATACGCATTCTGACTTGGGATCAAACTTGTAACCTTTTGGTTTATGGGATGATGCTCCAACCAACTGATCCACACTGGCTGGGGCACTTGCTCCTAATTCTTTTTTTTTTTTTTTAAAGATTTTATGTATTTATTTTCAGAAGGGAAGGGAGGGAGGAAGGGAGAGAAACATCAATGTATGAGAAAAACACCTGGGGATCTGGCCTGTAACCCAGGCCAAGTTCCCTGACCGGGAATCAGACCAGTGACCTTTCAGTTTGAGGGATCATGTCCAACCCACTAAGCCATGCTGGTCAGGGCTAATTCTTGATATTGGGTTTCGTCTTACTGACTTCAGGCTTCTGAAATACACCAACAACACTCAAGCCTATTAGTGTTTCTTTGGGTCAAATAAAAAAGTGGAACTGAAGTATATTGAAGTCGTTCAAATGAAAGCTACAGATTTTTTGTAAGTTACTGGCATCAAGACAGACTTTCAAGAAAGAGATGCAAAAAATAAGACATCACAGAACTGCTATCATAGATTATCAGAATATTGGTATATGGTCTGTCCTAATGACCCTGAAATTACCAGTGAGGAAAAAAAAAGTGCAAAAGTAAAGTTTATGGGTAAATGGACTTAATATCTTAATTATTCTTTTTAAAATTTTATTTATTTATTTATTTTCAGAGAGAGGGGAAGGGAGAGGAACAGTGATGTGTGGTTGCTCACTTCCCCAACCAGGGACCCAGCCAGCAACCCAGGAGCATACCCTGACTGGGAATTGAACCAGCGAACCCATGGTTCTCAGGCTGACAGTCAATCCACTGAGCCACACCAGCCAGAGCATAATATCTTAAGTATTCTTTATGTAAATATTATCAGAGGAATATCCATGAAATAGGCAGTAATGATAGCTACATCTGAGTTTTCTGACTTTTGATTTAATCTCAAGTTTCCCATGGGTCTTTTTGAAATAAAGGCAGGGTGCTGCAGTATCTAAAAGCCTGTAACATCCTTTCTTTCCAAGCAGTTGCCAATGTTCATACTCCCTGTCTCCTGCAGAGTGTGCCTTGACCCAGCCCCAGTCCAAGCCCCTGAAAGTTCTTTCCTCCGCCCTGCTGTTGGGGTGAACATCCTGGTAGAAGGGAGGGGAATTTGGTACTTGGGTTGAGAGTCAAGTTACCAAGGGTCTTTTATAGTATTTCTGAGACAGCTAGAGAGCCAGCATCTGAGAAGACTCCAAAGTCAAGGTTGGGTTAACCTTTTTGGTGAGTCCATTGGAAGTCTAGTCACAGCTTGAAACTCCTCCAAGATCCCTCCCCGAAAAGGTTCAAGTGGAAGGTGATGCACAAAACTCTCAAAATGCTACAAAGTAGCCTGGAAAGAACTGTACAGCCCAGAAATAGCTAGGACAGTTCAAATTTCAAACACGGTGAAAGAAAGAGCTAACTTTGACCAGGTTTCTTAAAAATGTCACAGAATTTTTACATTTCATGAATTAAGCAGGTACCTAACCCTGAGTTAACTGGCACAAAGAACTTAAAATTTGAAAATGCCACTTGAGGTGTTATCTTTCCCTGCAGCCTTAATTTTAAGTTGGATTTTTTAATTTCAGTTGTTTCCAAACCGTGAAGTGTTCTGTGGAGGTATCTTGGTGCACTAGAACTGGAGGTAGGGTGGAAGGCAGGACTGGGCAGAGAGACCGAAAATGATAGAGTCTAGGTTCTCCATTCTCACTGAGTCAGAATATTTCTCTTTTTTTATCGGCATTAATGCATTTGGCTTCCATGTACATGGTTGAGGGGAGAGCCCTGTTTAAAGAACTGTTATTATATGTATCATGCTGAAGGTTTGAGGAAGGTCATAGTGGTCTCCAGACTATGTAGCTCTTGTGATTAGGGGTAGTATCTGCTTTGACTGGTAAATTTGTATACCAATAAGGGCTAATCTCTGATTTCACTGATGTTTTATTGCCACCTGTGTTGAGCTGATAGTATCTGACTTTATTTTATTTTGGAAAAAATTCAAGTTAAGCTCACTAAAATCACAAAACTAGGACAACTTGAGGAATTACTGACAAAAGGGAAACATGGGCAAATCATGTGAGTCATACTTGAGTGACATTGAATGCAGATGTTGAACTCAGGACTCAACATTTCTGAATATTTAAAAAGACCCCACAAACACCACCGTACTACATGGATTTCTTGTCATGTAGGCCAATGTTGGAAAAAACGTTGATGACCTTGAGCTATTATCTTTCTTTTTGCTTCTTCATTCCTTTTATAGCTTTTATTTACTTGGCATGTCTGAATTGGGTGGAGAATTCAGAGATAGATCATGAAAGCCTTTCTTACCGGTCCAAATCAGAATTACTTGGAAAACTTTCATGAACTATTTGTGAACATTCATACAGGGAAATACTTTACAGCAGTGGAAAGAGAAAAATGGTTTTTGGGGACTCATGAGAATGATTGTTAAGATATATTGCTAAGTAATAAAAGCAGGATCTAGAACAGTATGTATCTTCTATGCTACCATTTATGTAGGGGAAGGAGACTTTCTAAAGGATACTCTAGAAAGTAACTTTTGCTTGCCTTCTGGGAGGACAAGTGGGTAGCCGAAGGGGGAGAAGATTTTTCTCTTTATATCATACAGTACTTTTTGAAAACTCTTAAATCCTAAAACCAAAATGAAACAAACTATCAACTCCATGTGCTGGCATTTCCCCTTCTACCTGGAGCAAGTGCAGGTGTGTATAAGGGGAAAGCTGCCCAGTTGGTTTTAATGTGCGGTCCCACTGAATGTCTCAGCTTCTCAGAGTAGTTCACTATTTACTGAGAAACTGCAAAGTTATCACAGGAAACATTAGCCTCTCCCATTTTTGCCACTGACAGCTTTGTGAAATTTGAGAAATAGAATTTCTTTGAGCTTCATTTCCTGACCTGTAAAATCAATGTTAGTTGGGTAACCTCAAAACCTCCCAATTCTTAGTTTTTCTAAGTTCCATGCCTTGAGAAGGGAGAAGGCAGGAAACAGTCTGGGGAGATAGCTTGTTCTGTCTTCTAACTCATCCCCTGATCATGTTCTCCTCCAACAGAAAAAATGAAGTAACTAGTAAGGATGGTATGTTTATGTAAAATATTCATATGTTACAAGGGACCCCATAAAATTTTAAAAGTTTTCTTTTTTTTTTAATCCTCACCAGAGGACATGCTCATTGATTTCAGAGAGAGGGCAAGAGAGAAAGAGAGAGGGAGAGAGACATGGGTGTGGGAGAGAAACATTGCCTCTTGTATGCACCCCGACTAGGAATCAGACCTAGGCATGTGCCCTGACTGATCATTGAACCCACAACCTTTCGGTTTATGGGATGATGCTCCAACCAGGACTAAGTTTTGTTTTAAGGTTATATTGAATTTTAGTTCTCTAGAAAATTTTATTTTCTTTTATTTTCTAAACCTAGTTCATAAAGAATTTGTTGATTAAAATTGGAGAAAATTGGATTAAGTTGGCACACTGAATTTTTTTTAATTTGCTCTACTCCCAAATTCCTTAAAATGATGGAAACAAAACTAAAACATTACTAAATGATATAAATTATTAAATGAGTGGGAATTTTCACATATATGCATACATATGTATATATATAGTTATATATAATTTTTATTTATTATTTAGGGTATGTTGAAAGTAGGTTTAAAGTTTGTATGAAAAATAATAAGTAATTAATAAATAATGATACAAGAATAAACTCTGTTTTGTGTACTTATAACTGCAAACCTACTTTTTCTTCACCCTGTATATAAATAATTTCTGTCATGAGTATATATACACACGTGTGTGTGCATGTACATAATATTTCTTATGGTAACTTCACATATTTTATATATAATTAACAAGAATTGTATCTCCTACACATTTACTACTATATATAATAGTCTTCATATATGTAAGGGATATAAAACCAGAATTTATTTATAAAAGATTGTGTATTTATTCATACATGTTTAAACTTAAGTCATCTTCAAAGTACTCTCCATTTGATGCAATACACCTATTGAGATGCTTTGACACTGCTCAAAACAGTTTTTGAACTCATGGATTTTGATGCCTTTTAGTGCTTCAGTTTTGTTTCACTTTCACATCAGCAAAATGTTTCCCTTTTAGGACTTTTTTCATCAGAGAAATAAAGAAAAGTCACTCGGGGTGAGATCGAGTGAATAGGGAGGATGGGGCACAGGGGTCTTGCACTGTTTTTGGTCAAGAACTGCTGAACACTCAGCGCAGTGTGGGCAGGTGTGTTAGCAAATCACCCATCGTGAAATGGGCAAAGGTGTTAAAAGAGTCTTGGAAAAAAATTCACTGAAGCCAAACACAGCCTCTCACAACAACGCCAGCTGGAACACTGATACAGATGGGTTTCTAGAACACTCACCTAGTGGGGGGAGGCCTGCACTACAAGGACCTTCCCTCCAGAGGATAATTCCTTTTTTTTTTTTTTTGGTTCTCCCTCGTGTATGTAAAATATTCCCATCTTAATTGCACACACACACTTTATTTCCCATCTTAAAACATAAAGATACATAATCATGTTTTAGGATGAGAATGCTCAGTAGTATAAAGTTATCTGTTCTCCCTTTAGTCAGTCTATGCATTCAATATTTGTATGCTCTCATCCATAGTTTTTTTATGGGGCCTGACAAGCTGACTGTCATATTCATGTGAAAGAGGAAACGTGCTAGAATAGCACTCTGAAGGCGGTGAAAAGTAGTAGCAACAACTAAGCACAGTGAGGGGAAACTTGTCCTACCAGACATAAAAGTCTTATAATGTTATAATAACTTAGAAAGTGTGGCATTGGCATAGGAAGGGGCAGTCAAATTAGTGAATTTAGAATCATGGACATATGGAAATTTACTTTATAATAAAGATGACTTTTCTTTTTCTTTATGAACTGTTCCAGACCCATAGAAACATGCATAGAGTAATATAACAAATGTACATGCATTTAGCATCAGTGTTTAAGAAAATAGTATTTTATTGTACTTGATTCACCCTCTGTTTCAAGAAATAAAGTAGTGGCCTTGACTGGTGTGGCTCAGTGGGTTAGGTGTCCTGAAGTCCCAGAGGTCATAGGTTTGATTCTTGGTCAAGGCACATGCCTGGGTTGCAGGCCAGGTTCCTGGTTGGGGGCATGTGAGAGGCAACCAATCCATGTTTCACACATCCATGTTTCTCTCTCCCTCCCTTCCTCCCTCTCTAAAAGTAAATAAATACAACCTTAAAAAGAAAAGAAATGAAGTGTTGGCTTTGGCTGGGTATCTCAGTTGGTGAGAATGTTTTCCTGATACACCAAGGTTGCGGTTTGATCCCCAGTCAGAACACTTAAAAGAATCAACCAATGAATACATAAATAAGTGGAACAATGAATTCATGTCTCTCTCTTGTTCCCTTCTTCACTCTCTCTCTCTCTCAGATCAGTAAATAAAAATTATAAAAAGAACTTAACTAAAAAACGAAAGTATTTGAGATTGTATCCCCTTCCTAGATCTTTTTCCTTCCTTAGTTGTAATTATTATCCTAAAGTAGATATATATCTGATATGTTTATGCTTTTGTTATGTGCATATATGTAAATAAATAGTATTATTTTCTATGTTTGTAACATGCTAGTATCACTGTGTAAATTGTTTTTCCTCAGCTTTAGTTTTTTTGAGGTTTACATGTTTTGAAACATAGCTCTAGTTTTTTCATTGTAATTGCTGTGTAGTATTTTATCATATGAATATACTACGTTATGGAATTTAAGTTGTGTTCAAATTTCCCTTTTGCGTTGCTGCAATAAGTATCCTTTTGTATGTAAGTATGTGAGTTTCTGTAGGGTACATAGTAAAATTGCTGGGTTGTAATAGGGATGGCATTTCAGAACAGTGTGGAAAGGCAGACACATTCAATAAGGGTTTTGTTAAGATAATTACCTATCAAAATACACGTAGACTTCTACTTCAGTATTTAGAAAAAATATTTAGGTGTTTAAGGAGCTAAATATTAAAAATACAAAACTTTAAGAAGTGTAAGAGGAGAATATAGAAGAATATTTTTATTTTAAAAATTTGGGGTAGAGAAGGTCTACAGAAAGATGAAACAAGTTATGAATTCAGGAAGAAAGTACAATGAGTCCTTACCTGAGTTCCTCAGTAGGTTCTTCGACTTTAAATGAGATGTATAAGGAAACCAATTTTACCGTAGGCTAATTGAAATAAACAAGGTTATGGCATCTCATCAACATTATAACAGAACGATATTAAATGGAAATGACTTAAATTGAGGACCTGCTGTATTTGTAACATAAAGATAGAAAAGGATCATATTCAGAACACAATGAAATATTTCAATTTCCGAATATACACCAGCAAAACTCCCCCTGCCCCCCAATTCTCAGGCCTTGTCCCCTGCCACCCTCTCTTTAGGCTTCTTGCTTTGCCCTGGGGCTTACGTAGTCCTTCAGAAAATGCTGTTATCTCTTCCAGGTCAGCTGGGTCATCTTTCAAGATTGACTCAAAAGTCATCTTAGAACTGGGACAGTTTTGAGAAGGAAATGGAGCATAATTAATTGCACTGGGCCAGTAGTTTTAAGTTGGGTCTGTTTCAAGAAGTCAGGGTGTCAGGCCATCCTTGCTGAGATTGACCTTCTATGATCACTCCATCAGAAATGTCTCTCTTCCCCCTCCTCTCTGATTCTGTTTTAGTTATAGCACTTCATACTATTTCATGAATTGTTTTTCTATGTCATCTCACAATAAGATGGCTTATCTTGGTTACCATTCTGTGCCATTGTTTATAAAAGTGTTACAGTGTTTATACACAGTGGTATGTACCATTCAATAAATATTTGTGGAATATATGATGTTTCTGTTTTTGGTCTTAAAATCTTGTGAAGATATGGCAGACACGTGAAAAATTGAATCCTAATGGTATATACAAATTATACATTTGTAAAACCAAATGTTCTTATATAGACTTTTTGTGGCATACTCTAAATAAAATTTCCTATTAGCTAAACTTTTTAAGAGATAATTTTCTAAGCTCATATACTGTGTGTTTAGGACAATTCCTTGAGAAACAGCCCCAGGCATTCATCTTTGGGTATCTCTGTAGAGAATAATCAAGTGAATTTCTAGAAGTGGAATTGCTGTTGTAGAGGATGTGCATATTTTCAAGGCTTATAGTGTCAATTGCCATTCTTTAGAATGTAATTTGTACTCATTTTACATACCAGTAGTGTGTAAAAGAGTGCCTTTTTACCAAACTCTCAACAACAATAGGCATTATTTTTTTAATATTTCTCAATTTGGGGAGTGATTTTATTGTACTTTTCTGTGATTATTTATGGGATTGACTTCATTAATTTTATTCCCCTTGTTAATCCCATATTCTTGTCGTGTGTGTTTTATGTATCTGTTGTGATAATTTTTTCTTATTTATTTGTAAGAAATATATCTACATATATGCATATTTGCTGTATCAAAATTTTGCTATTGCACTTTTTCTGTTTTGCAGTTTGCCATTTAAAGTTGTCTTTGCTGTACAGAGAAATAAAAAACATATTTAATAAATCAAAGATATCAATCTTATATGTGCTTTTGGGTTATACTTAAAATGTTCTTCTCTGTCCCTTGTTTATATGTGTATTGGGTTAGCCAAAAAGTTCTTTCAGTTTTTTTTTTTTTTAAAGATTTTACTTATTTATTTTTAGAGAGGGAAAGGAGGGAGGAAGAGAGAGAGAGAGAGAGAGAGAGAGAGAGAAACATCAATGTGCAGTTGCGGGGGGGATATGGCCTGCAACCTAGGCATGTGCCCTGACTGGGAATCGAACCTGCGATGCCTGGTTCGCAGCCCGTGCTCAATCCACTGAGCTACACCAGCCAGGGTAAGTTCTTTCAGTTTTAAAATGAAAATAAAAGACATTTTTCATTTTCACCAATAACTTTATTTAACAATACAGCCACGGTTTTGTTCTACCCTCTGCCATCTTTCAGGCAACTTCATAATTCCATCTTTCCTAAGCTTTTAAACTTTTTGAGCAAAGAACTGTTCCAGGTACCTTTTGCAGTCTTCCAGAGAATTGAAACTTTCCATTGAGAGAATTTTGTAAATACTGAAATCAATAGAAATCTAAAGGTGCAATGTCTGGTGAACAGAGTGGAGGAATCAGAACTTCCCAGCCAAGCTGTAACAGTTTTTGCCTGGTCATCAAAGAAACATGTGGTCTTGCATTAACCCGATGGAAGATTTCGAGTTTTCTTTTGCCTTATTCCAGACACTTTTCATTGAGTGCTGTTTTCAGTTGGTCTGTTTGGGAGGAGTACTTGTTGGAATTAATTGTTTGGTTTTCTGGAAGGAGCTTGTAATAGAGGACTCCCTTCCAATCCCATCATATACACAACATCATCTTTGGATGAAGACCCTTCTTTGGTGTGGTTGGTAGTGGTTCATTTTGCTTGCCCCTTAATTTGTTCTGTTCTGCCTTATTGTGAATGGCAACTTAAGTATCCACTTTTCATTGCCTGTCACAATTTGTTTTTAAAAACACCGTTTTTTATTACATTTAAGTAGAGAATTGCATGCAGAAATACCATCAAGAAGGGTTGTTGTTTTTTTTTTTTTTTTTTTTGCTTAGCTTATGTGGAACCCAAATATCAAAGTGATTAACATAATCAAACTGGTATAAATGATTTTTGATGCTTGATTCAGATATTTTGAGTTTATTGGCTGTCTCCCATGTGTTATAAAGTTGATTGGTCTCAGTTAATGTTTCAGTTTGATGACTGTCAACTTCAGTTGGTCTACCCAATTGTGAAACATTCAGTGAGAAATCTCCAGCACAAATCACTTTGACACATTCGATCAATCATACACAGCACCTTCTCCATACATAGCACAAATCTTCTTTGCATTTCAGTTGTATTTTTACCTTTTCTTGAAATAATAAAGCATAATATGCCAAAAATGTTGCATATTTTCTTTCATTTTCAATATTAAAATGGCTACACGTATACTCACCAATTTTGATAAGTTTTTTTTTTTTTAAGATTTTATTTATTTATTTTTAGAGAGGGAGGGAGAGAGAGAGAGAGAAAGAGAAAGAGAGAGAGAAACATCAGTGTGCGGTTGCTGGGGGACATGGCCTGCAACTTAGGCATGTGCCCTGACTGGGAATCGAACCTGTGATGCCTGGTTCGCAGCCCGTGCTCAATCCACTGAGCTACACCAGCCAGGGCGATAAGTTTTTTTAAATACATGCTGATACAACAGCTGTGACAATACAGTGTAACAACTGTCACAATACAGTGTAACAAAATTGTTTCAAATGAAGTTAAAGACAAGTGAGTGCTACTAGAGCCATCTTACAGAAAAAATCCAAAATAATTTTTTGGTCAATTCAGTGGTTCTGTTAGGCTTTTTTTCCCCAAAGTACTACAGCTGTTCCCTGGTCTTTTAAAGGACCTCAGATTGGAAATCACTTTGGGGATATTAATGTCCTTAATTTTTTTTAATTATTTATTTATTTTTAGAGAGTGGAGGGAGAGAGAGAGAGAGAAAGAAACATCAGTGTGCGGTTGCTGGGGGACATGGCCTGCAACCTAGGCATGTGCCCTGACTGGGAATCGAACCTGCGATGCCTGGTTCGCAGCCCGCGCTCAATCCACTGAGCTACACCAGCCAGGGCTTAATGTCCTTAATTTACTTGACTTATCTTAAGGGTCAGGAAACAAAGGGAAGAAAAGCAAATGGTAATTTCTGTTCTTTGAGCTTTCCAGGGAAAGGCTTAGGACAGAAACCAAAGTTATTGGACGTAGAAACTCTTAATACTTTAATTCATCAAAAAGATGTCTTTGCGTATAAGACAATGTTATTTACCTCTAAGATTAAAGAAAAAGTGCTGCTAATTAAACCATAAACTGCTGTTGATTGTAGGATGCATGTTGACTTCAGAGTTTTTAAGATATGAACATGGGGATATTATTATGTTATATATTCACTTAGACTGCAGCACAATAATTTTAAGTCTTGTGGTTGCTCTGTATAGTTTTATTTGTTTTAGCTTGCTAATTTTTAAAAAGCAGCTTTATTGAGATTAATTTGTGTACCATACAGTTCATCCAATTAAAATGTTTAATACAATGGTTTTTAGTATATTCAGAGATATGTAGAAACATTACTATAGTAAATTTTAAAACATTCTCACCACCTCAGAAAGGAACCCTAATACAAAGGAATATTATTTAGCCTTAAAAAGCAAGGTAATTTTGATAGATGGATAAACCTTGAAGACATGCTTAGTGAAATAATCCAGTCAGAGACAAATACTTAATGATTCTACTTAGATGAGGAATAGCCAGATTTATAGAGGCAGAGAGTAGAATGGTGGTTGCCAGTGGGAACGGGAACAGGGAGCTAGTTTTTAGTTTCCACTGGGGAAGATGGAAAAGTTCTAGAAATAGATGTTGGTGATAGTTGCACAACAATATGAATGTACATAATGCTAGAGAAATGTACACTCAAAATGGCTAATGTGGTAAATTTTGTTATGTGTATTTCACCACAATAAAAAAAAAATAAAACCCCAGACCCTTCAGCTATTACCTGCTATTCATTCCTTCATCCCCATCCTACAATTCCTAAGCAGCCACTGATCTACTGTCTATCATTATAGATTTGACTATTCTGGACTTTCATATGGAAAGCGTACAAAATGAGTACATTTATGATCAGCTTTTTTATGTTTTTCTTTCAGGAGCCTTTTTATTTATGAATACCCAAAAGACAGCTCTAGCAATTATCAATTATTAGTTTAAAATTAAAAATTAGAGAGTAAATATTTTTCAAAGTTTGGTGCCTTTTTTTCTTTTTAAAAATATTTTATTGATTATGCTATTACAGCTGTCCCATTACCCCTTCCATCCCCCTCCACTTTGCACACCCTCCCCCATCTTGCCCTCCCCCTGTCTATCTTCTACCTATTGTCTATGCTACTTATTCTCTATATCTTTTCCCCCTCTCTCCTCCTCCCACTCCCCTGTTGCTAACCCTCCATGTGATCTCCATTTCTATGGTTCTGTTCCTGTTCTAGTTGTTTGCTTAGTTTGCTTTTGTTTTTGTTTTAGGTGTGGTTAATAATTGTGAGTTTGCTGTCATTTTACTGTACATGTTTTTTATCTTCTTTTTCTAAGATAAGTGCCTTTAACATTTCATAGAATAAGGGCTTGGTAATGATGAACTCCTTTAATTTGACCTTATCTGAGAAGCACTTTATCTGCCCTTCCATTTTAAATGAAAGCTTTGCTGGATGGAGCAATCTTGGATGTAAGTCCTTGCCTTTCATGAGTTGGAATACTTCTTTCCAGCCCCTTCTTGCCTGCAAGGTCTCTTTTGAGAAATGAGCTGACAGTCTGATGGGAACTCCTTTGTAGGTTACTGTCCCCTTATCTCTTGCTGCTTCTAGGATTCTGTCCTTCATTTTTACCTTGGCTAATGTAATTATGATGTGCCTTGGTGTGTTCCTCTTTGGGTCCAACTTCTTTGGGACTGTCTGAGCTTCCTGGACTTCCTGGCAGTCTATTTCCTTTGCGAGATTGGGGAAGTTCTCCTTTATTATTCATTCAAATAACTTTTCCACTTGTTGCTCTTCCTCTTCCCCTTCTGGTACCCCTATAATTCTGATATTGGAACATTTAAAGATGTCCTGGAGGTTCCCAAGCCTCTCCTTATTTTTTTGAATTCTTGTTTCTTCCTTCTTTCCTGTGTGGTTGTTTCTTTCTTCCTTCTGGTCCACTCCATTGATGTGAGACCCAGCTTTCATTCCATCACTATTGGTTTCCTGTGCATTTTTCTTCATTTTACTTATTGTAGCCTTCGTTTTTTCATCTAATTTATGACGAGAATCAACCAATTCTGTGAGCATCCTGATCACCAGTGTTTTGAACTGTGCATCTGATAGGTTGGCTATCTCTCGGTCGCTTAAAAGTACAGCTTGTGAGGCTTTCATTTTTTCTTGTTTGAGCCATCTCTCTCTCTCGTTTTTTCTTTTGGTCTTGTCGTGCCTATTACATATGAGGGGCGGAGCCTTAGGTGTTCACCATAGCTGGCCAACCCAGTTGCTGGGTTGTGACGCTGTATGTGGGGACAGGGTCTGAGAGGGAACAAGGGCACTTGCTTGGCTCTCCGTGGACTTCGGTCCCTTCCGCCGCTTCCCCTAAGCAAATTGGACCTTTCTGGTGCTGATTCCCATGTGGGTGGGCTTGTCAGTCTTGCCAAGGACCTGTCCTGTGAGGCTGGGAGTCTCTCCCTGTGCCTCAACCCCCACAGGTGTTTTCAATCAGTGCCCCAAGGCTCTGTTTCCCAGCGCTGGGATTCTGGGTTGAGCCCAGTGTCTTGCTTCACAATCACCTCCTCGCTGGGTCTCCTGGTTGCCACCCCTCGACCGGGGTTTGCCAGCCACTGCTTTCACCCAGCGTCTGCCGATGCCCGGTCCTAGTGCTCTTTGTGCTGCGCGACCCCTCTCCACCTGGCTTCCTGACTCAGCCCTTCCTACTGGTCTGGATGAATGTGTCTATTTTAACTCCTCGGTTGTCTGACTTCCATACAGTTCAATTTTCTGTCAGTTCTGGTTGTTATTCTGTTTCTAAATTGATGTTGACCCTATCTTGGTTGTGCGAGGAGGCGCAGTGTGTCTACCTTTGCCTCCATCTTGGCCGGAGTCAGGTTTTTTTTTTTAACTTGGCATAATGTTTTCAGGATTCATCCAAGTTATAGCAGGTGATGGAAATGACACTTGGGCTGTTTGCAAGGTTATTTTGGGACTTAACTTGAGATCTTACAATTCTAAGAAAAAAAAATTCCTCTTATATTTAGTAAACGAGGACTTGCAGTAAGACTGTGTAGGCAGTTGAACACGTGTCCAAGGACTAGAAAAGAAGTACAGCAGCTTCTTGTGGGGGCTGACCCTGGAATGAAGAGTGAGGAGCCCTGGCAACTGCCGCAGTGTCTCGGGTCTGCAAGTTCTCTTGGCTCCACTTCTCTACATGTCTACTCTGGTCTGTCTCGTTTGGCATTCTTGCTCCCTCCGTGACTTCTGTGGCACATGGTTTGGCTTATCTTGACTCTTACTTTGCAACTCGGTTCCTTGTAAGCGATATTCTCAATTCCATATTCCTGAAGAGGGATCTGATTGGCACATCCCTGGTCCAGTAGAGTAGTTCAATTGTACAAACATGGTATCAAAATTAAATCTAAAATTTAGGGCAGGGTCTCTAGAAGGAGTGTGCATATATGGACTTGGGTGTCACTGACCTGTGTAGGACCCTTATGCTAGTCAATCTAAAGATCGACCGAATTCTCTAGGCTGGTGGTCATTAAACATTTTGGTCTCAAGACTCATTTATACTGTTAAAAATTTAGAACTCCAGGAGCTTTCGTTTGTGTGGGTTATATATGTTGATATGTATTAGACATTAAAATGGGGGAAATTTTACTTTATTTTTTTAAAGATTTTATTTATCTATTTCTAGACAGAGGAAAAGGGAGGGAGAAAGAGAGGGAGAGAAACATCAATGTGTGGTTGCCTCTCGGGTGTCCCCACTGGGGACCTGGCCTGCAACCCAGTGCCTTGACTAGGAATTGAACCAGCGGCCCTTCAGTTCTCCGTTTGGCGCTTAATCCACTGAGCCATAGCAGCCGGGGTGAAAATGGGGGAAATTTTAAAGATATTTGTTCATTTGGAAATAATAGAAACCAACTACTTTCCAAAATTAAAAAAAATCCCCACAAAATTTGTCGAGAAGAGTTGCACTGTTGCACACCTCCTTAGTATCTAGTTTAAGAGAAGGCAGCGTGATTCTCACGTCTGCTTCTGCATTCAGTCTTGCAGTGTGTTGTTTTGATTGAAGTTTATGAAGAAAAGCTCAACTCACACAGATATATTTTTGGAAGAGGGAGGAGTATTTTAAAAGCTCTTTAAGATAATTATGGATATTCTTTGATACCACATCTAAATCAGATAAGTACTTATTTAAAAGTTAGTTGCTGTGTAGAATCTGAAACCATATCAATGCATCTTTCATATTCTGTCACAGTAAACATTTACTGGTTTGTCATGTACTTTATTTGTGGTAAAATATCTTATACTTTAAGTAAGTATTCGTGTACAATGTTGTAACATTTGGTATTAGTCACTTGGAAAATACTGATTTACTAAGTTATGCAGATATATCAAATATTGGAATATTTTATTAGATTATATAAAAGACTCACACTGAAGTCACCACCAGTTTTACTAGGAAAATCTGTAAATGTGGGGAAACTGTCAAGTTCAGGGTGTCAGGTACAAGTTTTTTCTAATTTTCACAAATATTGACAGTTGTCTTCTTTGAAGTGGTAGTCTTACTTTGTTCTTTCTTGAAAACTTTCCCATGAGTGCCTTCTTGGGCTATCATTTTGGGGTAGAATTATTTAACAAAGAGAATATTTCCTCTGTACAAATGCCTACTTTATAAATACTCTTGAATCCTTTCAACAGTTGACTTTTTTACAAACGCAAATTTACAATCATAGATTTTTGTTTTGTAATACATAATATTTGTTTCTCAGACTTTTATAGAAAGACAATTACCGAGCAGTTGCTAATGTGCCAGGTCCCAGGTGTTAACAACTTCATATAGCCTCTGATATTTGTGATATTTTAAATAACCTTTTTTCAGTGTAAAGGGAAAGATCTGTTAATATTTTTTTAAATGTCAAAAACTTCTATTAAGTAAACACATGAGAGAAACCTTTTACTAGTAATGGTCATTTTATTTATGTAGCTATAGTTATAATTTATTAGAAGTACACCTGGTGCTTTAGTTCTTATCAGTTCTATTTTTTCCCATTTTGTTTAGGTGGTTTCCTAGAAACATGATTGTTTGTTGGACTTGATCTCACAGCCTGGTGAGGACTTCTTTACTGATAATGTCAAGTTCAGGTTATCCTCCCAACCAAGGAGCATTCAGCACAGAACAAAGTCGTTATCCTTCCCACTCTGTTCAGTACACCTTTCCCAGCACCCGGCACCAGCAGGTAAGGAATAAATACTATGTGTATTTTGTGTTTTTCTTACTTTTTCTATTTAATATATTTGTTGGTTAGAAACCAAATATAATTTGTCATCTATATAGATATAGATATATATAATGGTAAGAACCATCCCCAAAGATGGAGAACTAAAGGCTTTATGACAGATATGTGACAGGATGACCTTTTAGGATTTTGATGTAGGGCTAGTGTATTTGATTGTAGCATTTGTTGGTAGAAGATTATCAGTTACCTAGAGTTTCTAGGTTAAGACCTGTATTTATGCTCCAAGTTTTGGCTGAGTATTAAGCTGGCCTCTAATAGATAACTTGGCCTCCTTTGAGTGATGGTCAGAATAAGGTCTCGCTCTTCTTGCGAGACTTAATGGTAGGAAGATGAAAGTTCATATGATTGATTTACCTTGTGAGAAATAAAATATGAGATGTAGCTCTTATCTCCGTGTAGTCCAGGTATAGGAATTTAAGAGATTTGAAGAAAAAATGGAACGGAAGGAATGAAATGGTCATTCAGAGGGAAAGAAAGAAAATTTATCAGCAAAATATAGTCAAGTACTGCTGAGTTCTACTGAGGACTCCATTGAAGTATGGTCATGGTTACAGAGTGAGAGTGGACATGGACATTCTTACCTTGTTTCTGTTTAGGGAAACATTTAGTCTTCCACCATTAAGTATAATATTACTGGCACATTTTTGTAGATGCCCCTTTTTGGTTGAAGAAGTTGTTTTCTAGATTGAGAATTTTTATCATGATTGTGTGTTGAATTTTGGTTGCATGTCCTTCCTCCTCCATGTTGTTCATCTGATTACTAATTTCCTAGATTATTGTTGCTTCGTTATTTTTTTAAATCAACTTTGAGGTTTAGCTTATATATAATAAAACTTAAATATATATATACATTTTGACAGATGTATACACCCACAAAACCACCACCAAAGTGAAGATACAGAGCATTTCTGTCACCCCTGCAAATTCCTTTTTTTCCTCATCCAGATCAGGCCTCCTCCCTCACTTCCCACAAACCTTAGCTCCCAGGAAACCACTGATCTGCTGTCTTGTCATATATTTGTCTTGAGTTTTACGTGAACTCTTTTATCTATGGTTTCTTTTGCTTTCTCATGACATTTTTTTGAGATTTATTTATGTTTTGGCATATCTCAGTAGTTAACTTTTTAAAAACAATTTTTATTTATTGATTTTTGGGGCAGAGGGGGAAGAGAGAAAAAAACATTGTTTTGTTGTTTCACTTGGTCATGCATTCAGTGGTTGATTCTTTTATGCTCTGAGCTGAGATAGAATCCACAACCTTGGTGTACTGGGATACTTATCTAACCAAGTGAGCTACCCAGCTGGGGGAGTAGTTAACTTCTTTTTACCTACCTGGCTGGATATGATTATACCACAATTTGTTTATATAGTTACCTATTCCAGTTTTTGGTTATTTCAAATAAAATTACTTAGAAAAAGTGTATCTTTGTTGTATTTAGGTTATATAAACTATTCTTGCATTTTCTTATTAGTGTTCTTTGGAGAGTTATGTTTTTAATTTTTGTTAAGTCCAGTTTATTAATTTTGTCTTTTATATTTCTTGCTTTTTGTGTCATATTTAAGCAGTTTTTGCCAAACTTAGGTCATTAACACTTTCTCCTAATTTTTATAATTTTGCATTTTACATTTAAGTTTATGACTTATTTTGAATTGAAATTTTATGTGGATATTCAGTTGTTCTAGAAACCATTTGTTGAAAAGATTATTCTTTTACCCATGATTTGCTTTGGTACTTTTATTGAAAATAAGTTGACTGTATTACATGCAGGTCTGTTTCTGTTCTCCCTACTGTTTTGTTGATATATTTTCTATGTACACATTTAATCTTTTAATAAAGCACTTCACACTGTCTTGACAGTGTGCTTTAGAAGTTGAAATTAAATATATGGTTCCTTCCTGAATTGTTTTAAATATCTTATGTTGAATTGTTTTAAATATCTTATGTCTTTAGCATTTCTATATACATTTTAGAATCAGATTGTCAATTTCTACAAAATCCTTGCTGATACTTTGACTGGGGCTGTATTGAATCTAGAGATTAATTTGAGAGAACTGACATTTTAAGACCTTTGAATCTTCTGGTCCGTGAACATGGGATATCTCTTCATTAATTTTTCTCAGTAATGTCTTATAGTTTTCAGTGTACAGATACACATCTTCAGTCGCATTTATTTCTAAATAATTCATATTTTTGATGTTATTGTAAAGGGTATTGCTTTTTGGATTTTAGTTGTTCATTGCTACAGCATATAAAAACATTGATTTTATGTCCTGCAATCTTACTTGTTACTTCAAGTTGCTTTTTATAGATTCCATAGGATTTTCTCTGCAGATGATCATGTAATCTGAGTTAAGGACAGTTTTGCTTCTACCTTTGCAAACTGGGTGCCCTTTCTCTTTCATTCTTATTGTACTGGCTAGAATGTCTAGTACAGTGTTGAATAGAAGAGGTGAGAGTGGGCATTCTTTCTTGTTTCTGATCTTAAGAAGAAAACATTCCATCTTTCACCATTAAGAATGATGTTAATTTGGGAAGTATTCACTACCTCTGTATCTTCTTACAGAATTTATGTAGAAGTGATACTTTTTTCTTTCTTAGATGTTTGATAGAATTTGTCAGTGAAGCCATCTAGGCTCAGAGTTTTCTTTGTAGGAAGTATGTATCTCATGAACTCAATTTCTTTAATAGTTATAATTCATAGTCTTTATTTTTTCACTTTGGGGTAGATTTTGTTTTTCAAGATGTTAAATTTATTTACATAAGTTATACTATTCCCTTATTCAGTGTCTTTGAGATGTGTTGTGGTGTCATCTTCATGTTAAGTGTTTTTCCCCCTTTCTTCTTTATTAGTCTAGCTAGAAGTTGTTTACCAATTTAATAGATTCTTTTGTTTGAAGAACAAGCTTTGATTTTATCTAGTTTCACTCCTTTTTTGCTATGTACTGATTTCTGCTCCATATTATTTTCTCTTCCTTCACCTTTCACTGCTCCATATGTGTTCAGGTTTCCTTTTGGTATCATTTTCTTTTTGTTTGAAGAATGCCATTTCACTTAGTTCACGAATTTGGTAATGAACTGTCTCAGCTATAATTGTCCGAAAAAGTTTATTTCATCTTCATTTTTCAGGAATATTTTTACCAGATACAGAATTCTTGGTTGATGGTTATTTTCTTTCTGCACTTTTTTAAAAAAAGATTTTTAAATTTATTGTTAGAGGGGAAGGGAGGAAGAAAGAGAAGGAGAGAAACATCAGTGTGTGGTTCCCTTTTGCATGCCCCCTACTGGGGACTTGGCCCACAACCCAGGCATGTGCCCTGACTGGGCATTGAACTGGCAACCCTTTGGTTCAGAGGCCTGCCCTCAATACACTGAGCTGTACAAGCCAGTGCAGCACTTTTTTTTTAATCCTCACCTGAGGACATATTTTTTCAATGCTTTTAGAGAGAGGGGAAAAGGGTAGGGGCCAGAGAGAGAAAGAGAGAGAAACATTTATTGGTTGCCTTCTTATATGTGCCCCCGTCGGGGATTGAACCTGCAACCTGGGTATGTGCCCTGACCCAGAATTAAACCCTGCGACCTTTTGGTCTACAGGACGATGCTCTGCACAACTGAGCCACATTGGCCAGGGCAATTTTCTTTCAGCACTTTAAATAAAAGATGTCATTTGTTGTATTCTGGCTTATATGGTTTCTGACTAGAAGTCTTCGGTTGTTCTTATCTTTGTGTATTCATAGATAAGCATCTTTTCCCCTCTTGTTACTTTTAAGATTTTTTTCTTTATCAGTGGTTTTTAGCAGTTTGGTTATGATATACCTTTTTGGTGTTTTTTCGATATATACGTTACTGTCTTTGGCATTCACTGTGCTTTCTGCTTTTGTGGATTTATAACTTTAATAAAATTTGGGGAATTTTTGACCATTATTTCTTCAGATATATTTTTCTGTCTACTTTCCCCCAAATATCTTTCTGAGATGCCAATTACTCATATTTCATATTATTCTACAGGTCCCTGGACCTCTACTCATGTTATTTTTTGTTTTTTTTCTCTTTGCTTCATTTTGCCATGGCTTCATGTTCAGTGACCTTATCTTCAGCAGTTTCCAACTTATTGTAATTTTATCCAGTGAAATTTTTATTGCACACATTGAATTTTTTATTGGCATATGAACACTGAATTTTACACGTTTTAGTGCTGGCTTTGTTGTGTTTATTTAAAAAAAGTTGGGTTCCTTCTGGTAGGCAGTCAAATTACTTCTGAGATTTATTTTTAAATGCTGTTAGGGCAAATCTAAAGTAGTCTTTTTTTTCCCTCCAAGTAGTTAAGACCTTTATTAACAGGTGCTTGCAGTTCATTGACTTTTTTTTTTTTTAATTAGTTTGTAAACTTTCATTATAAGTTAAAAATGAGATTCTTAAAAATCTCAACCTGACCAGATATGAAACAATTTAAAAACCTTTAAAGGCGTAATGAGAAACATGTTTGTAATGATTAAAGGAAAGTTTTTAGATAAAAACAATAAAAAATTCCATGCTGCACAGGTGATGCAGCTACTTCTAGTTATCTGGCCAACAGGCAAAAAGCAAATACTTAAGTTCTGCAGCTCCGATCTTTTGCTTATTTCTTATTGCTGAAATTTCATATTCATTTTTTTCTTGTTAGATGACTAAAGTACATGATAGTAGAGAGCCAGTGATAAACCTGCATTTATTCCACCCTGTTCAGCTCTGAGCAGATGAATTCTCAGCTGGTGGATCAGCTGCTTTTGTCTCTGCCATCTGTGGTTTAGGGTTTACTGGGCGTCTGCATTGGTAGCTGAAGTTGCTGTAGTACCAATGTTGAGGTGGCCCATCTTGATTTCCCTTATCTTCATTGCCCTCCTCTCTGACTGTCTTTGTCAAGGAGGGTCCCTGCCAAATGGTGGTATGTAGCCCCAATACATACATAGTCTGTGTTCTGCACCCTTGTTTTCCTGCACCCTTGGTTGTCAGCACTCTCCATCACTTCTTCTTACACCCAGAGGTTTGGGACACTGTGGTCATTGCCCATAGAATCTCTGCATGTAGAAAGGTGGGGATTATCACCTGTGGTAGGACTGGCACTGTTGGGACTGACTGGCCTGCAGGAGCACTCTTCAATCCCTCATTCTTTTCCCCGCTTTCACTATCCTGCTAATTCTGCTAGTAATTGTGTGGAAGACCCCTACGATGTGGATAGTGTCTATAATGGTTAAAGTCTGCTGTGTATTTACTGCCTTGCACTGTTACGTCCACCAGGGCCTATAACATTTGCTGCCTCTTCACCCTTTTCTCCAACCTCTAAACACCACAGTCTCTCCGTTGCCTACACCGCGAAGGTATTGGGTTGGCCAAAAAGTTCGTTACTTTTTTTCTGTAAAATAAAATGACACATTTTTCATTTTTACTAATAACTTTATTGATTTGGATATTTTGAATATGTTGGCTGTCTCCTGCAATTAGTTTCTAAGAGGTAGAGGCCAGGGGTGCTGCTAAACATCTTCCAATGCATAAGACAGCCCCACAGCGAAGGATTATTTGGCCCAAATGTCAGTAGTACCAAGAAACTTTGCAAACCACTTTTGAAATGTTCGATCAGTCACAGTACCTTCTCCATACACGCACAAATCTTTTTTTGTGTTTTTACCTTTCTTAAAATAGTGAAGCATGATATGCTGAAAATGCTGTATATCTTCTTGAGTCTTCAATATTAAAATGGTTGCACAAAAATTCACCAATTTTGGTAAGATTTTAAAAAATGCACACTAATATGATAGCTGTCACAGTGCAGTCTAACAAAATTGTTTCAGATGAAGTTAAAGACAACTAAGTGCCACCGGAACCATCTTATGGAAAAAGCTAAACAAAGTCGTTAGCCAACCCGATACTTCCTGGCGTTATTCTTCTTTACAACCATTTCACTGTTCCCAGAACCTTAGTTGTGATGACCTTCTTGTCCGTGTCAGCAGGCGATGTCATTGTGAGGCTGCCCAGGACCCTCTTTTTGCATTGCTGCCCCATGGCCCCAGACTTGGTGTTTGGCAGCACTGAGAGTAGGGGCAGCGGTGGGTGACTGCTGGGTCACGGTTGTGGTGATGAGGGTGAGTGGGGTCCGCTGCAGCAGCTGTGGCTCCTCCTGGAGTGTGATAGCTAACTAGACAGGCGGCAAGCAACTGTGTATGGGGCTGCTCAGTGCTTGCTGAGGCCTGTGCTAGTTGGGCCCACGCTCTTCTCCTGTTATCGGTGGAAGTACTAATTTAGAGTAGTCTTTATGGTAGCTCTAATTTATCCTCCACTTCCAAACTGGTTTTTGGTGGGTATTTACTGAATGCCTGGTGTATTCAGTGAAGTTTCTTCCTTCTGATTAGAGCAAATTTGAATGAGTTCTGGCCCTACCTGAGCTTTGAGAATTGTTTTTTTTATATGTCCTCCTAATTGTTCTTTCACCAGAATCTGTTCTTAGCCCAGCTTTTAAAGACTAGGCTATGCTTTTCTTATGCATTTACAGATTGGAATTCAGCTAAAGATTTAAGGGAACTCAAATTCATATTTCAGAAAGTCATTCTTTATGTAACGTCTTTCTCTCTGGAAGTCTTCAGAAAATCTGTCTGGCTTACCCAAACTACTGTGGTTGTTCCTTCAGTGACCAAGATTATGGGGCACTTTCTGGGTTCCCTTCCCAGGGATGCAGTTTGGAAATCACATTCAGGCAGAACGTTTGGAGTATGGTAGGACTCATCCATTTGCATCATTTTTCTGAGGTCAAGTCCTATGAAGTCCACTGCCCAATATCTGAAAATAGTTACTACATTTTGTCCAATGTTTTAGCTGTTTACTATGGGAATGTAATTCTGGATAGTGGTGTCTTTTCTTCAGTGTCTTTTCTTGGTTATGTTTTCAACAATGGATCTTATTTTTGCTTACTATGTATGAACTACATTTTGTTATCTGCTTATAGTGACAGGCTTTGGATCACTTATCTACCCCATATTTCAGTCTGGATAGGTCAATTTTATCTGTTTATGATTTAAAAAATATTTTTGTTGACATATAGTTTATATGACATAAAATTCATTGTTTTAAAGTGTATAATATAGTGTTTTTTAGTACATTCACAATGTTGGCTAACCATTATCAGTTCCAGAACTTTTCCATCACCCAGAATAAACCCCATACTAAATATTGGTTAATTCCAACTCTCCTCTTCCCTCCAGCCACTGGCAACCACTGATCTACTTTCTCTTCCTGTTGGTTAACCTTTTGTAGACAGTTCATACAGTATATGGCCTTTTGTGTCTCTTTTTTTTTAACTTAGCATTTTGTTTTCCAGGTTCATTTATGTTGTAACACATATTAGTAGTTCATTCCTTTTTTGTGGCTGAATAATATTCCATTGTATAGATAGATGCAGGTTCCCCTCCTATCCAGTAGTAGATTGTGCCTATGAAACCTTTCATAAGCTCGAATGGTGGAAAGCAAAGAAGCGATTACCATTAACTTATATGGATAATTTTTTGAGCATTCCCAGATCTTCAAAATAACCTAATATATAAAATCTAAAGTAACACTAACATATAGTAAAAGCAGGAGTGATATGATAAATACATAGCCTTTATAAAGTAGAAATATACAGTGTAGTTTAACCTATGAAAAAGATTGATTTCTCCTTAAGTGGAAGATAATGGCATGGCTGATAGTTGGTTGGAGCATCCTCCCAATATGTGAAGGTAGTGGGTTCTGTCCCTGGTCAGGGTGCATACACGAGTCAACAAATCAGTGTTTCTCTCTCTCTCTCTCTGTCTCTCCCCCTCCCCTTACCCTCTACCACTCTCCCTGCTTTCTCTCTGTAAAATCAATTTAAAAAAAATTAGCCCTGGCTGGTGGGGTTGGGTTGGTTGGAGCATCATCCCGTGTACTGAGGGGTTGCGGGTTCAATTATGCCTGAGTTGCATATTTGTCCCTAGTTGGCATGTACGTGGAAGCAGCTGATTAATGTTTCTCTCTCACATCTCTTTCTTTCTTTCTCTCTTAAATCAATAAATGTATCTTTGGGCAAAGATTGAAAAAAAAAAGATAACGGAGCACCATGCTTCGTATACCAATCAATCCACTAGGGCAGTAGACTTTTCTTTTTATCCATTCCTAGATGCTGGCTTAGATCACTTTACTACTAGCAAAAGCAATAGTCACTTCGGCAGCTTTCAAGATCCTTTCTTTGTGTAAATAATACGAATGGTGGACACAGGCAAGTTCAACTCACATACAGTGTGTTTATTTTGTTCACCACCATTGAAATGCTTATGTCCAGTTTTATGCCAAGCATAACACCCTTACGAGTTCTTAGACATTTCTGATATCTTAGGACACATCTTGCTAACGGATGCATAAAATAAATGGAAATAAAGACAGATGCTCACACACACAGTTCAAAGCTATGGTGGCTTGATGCTGAGATGCTGAAGGTAGTTCCTGGGGAAGGAGTTTGGAGGAACCGTCTTGCTGCTCGGTGTGCACTGCTTCTGCAGCGACTCACAGTGAAACAAACACTGAACACTGTTTTCACGTTTTGCTTTGTAAAAGTGAAAATCCTCTTTGCATTTCTTTTGGTTAGTGAGAATAGTTACTAATGTAGCTCTTTTGTAAAGTGAAGTAGCATAACTTGAACTTTTTTTTTTCCAAATAAACTATGGAACACTTCACAAATTTGCATGTCATCCTTGTGCAGGGGCCATGCTAATCTTCTCTGTATCCTTCCAATTTTAGTACGTGTGCTGCCAAAGGGAGCATACAACTCAAACTTTTGAAAAGTGGGGGGGGTACCTGTATACCACATTTTGTTTGTCCATTCATGAGTCAGCGGATCTTTGGGTTTCTTTTCCTTACTGTGAATAATGCTACTTTGAAAATTTGTGTGCAGACTTTTGTGTATAGACATATTCTTTTTTTAAAAAAGATTTTATTTATTTATTTTTAGAGAGAGGGTAAGTGTGGGAGAAAGAGGGAGAGAAACATCAATTAGCTTCCTATCATGCTTGCCCTGACCTGGGACCAAACCTGCAGTCCAGGCATGTGCCCTGACCAGGACTTGAACCTGTAACCTTTCACTTTGCAGGACAACATCCAGCCAACTGCCACGCCAGTCAGGGTGATATATTCTTTTAATTACCACATGTATATAGTTAAGAGTGGGATTCCTGGGTTGTTTGGTAATTCTGTGTTTATGATTATTAGTGTTATTAAATCTCTTTTGACAAGGAGCCTTTGCATTTTCAACAAAAGAAAAGTAGGAAAACAAACATAAAACCACTCACTCTGGAATGATGGGAAAACTCTTAACTAGCATGTTGATTCTCTGGTCTTCTGTTTCTCTTCATTTGTAATATACATGGATTTAACTAGATGGAATCTGTGACCATTCCAGCTTACTGACTTTGAATTTAGGATTGGCATGCTTTTTTGGATTTCATATGGAACACATGAGTTTGAGAACTTACTACATAAGTAATATAGATTAGAAATTATTATAATATGGTATTAGAATGAATCAAAATTGAACACAGAACTTAATTTGAATTCTTTTGAATGATATATAGTTAAAATGTTGATTGTTTTAGGTTTAATGGAAGGAATTAGATAAATAAAGGGTTGAAATCATCGTTGCTGTTTCTTTCCGTACATAGTAGCCCATGACTGCCTTCATGCATTTATGCATGGTTTGATTTTATGATACTTTTCACTTTTTGGTTAATAATTAATTTATGATTATTTTAATACTAGGAATTTGCAGTCCCTGATTATCGTTCTTCTCATCTTGAAGTCAGTCAAGCATCACAGCTCTTGCAGCAACAGCAGCAACAACAGCTCCGCAGACGACCTTCCTTGCTTTCAGAATTTCACCCAGGATCTGACAGGTAATGGGATTTCTTTTATGTTTCTCTCTAGCACTGAACTTGTGAAGTGTGCATACTTCACAAGTGTGTCATTGTCTTTAATTTTTTAATTCTATAATTTTATTAACCAAGCCTTGACTGGTCATTTATAGTTTACATTTTGAACTCGTTTGTATTTGTTTATCTTTTAGAGTAGTTAATAATAGTTAACAGATTTTTAAAACTTGTTCCCAGTGTTCAGAGTTAATGGTATATATTGGGAAGTCAGATAGACCTACTTTTGAATCCTGGTCCGCAGTGTGGCCCTGATCACATGATAGAGGGCAGGGCAAAAGTAGGTTTATAGTTATTCATGTGGAAAATGATACAATAATTCATAAATAATAATACAAGAATAAACTCTCTGTCACATACTCACAACTGCAAACCTGCTTTTGCCCCACCCTGTATAAACTGGTGTTCTTGATTAGTCCCATTTCAGAACACTGGTGACCCTTGAACAATGTGGATGTGAGCTTGGCAGATCCACTTATACACCGATTTTTTTTCAGTTGACACAATTCAGTTGACCGCTGTTCAGTTGACCCACACAGTTGAAGTCCTGTTTGTTCGAGGGTCAGCTGACTGTTGGCACTCTTCGTATGTGGGCGGTTGACTTAAGTTATAGTGGATTTTATACTGTCCGTGGGGTTATCACCCTTGACCCCTTCATTATTCAAAGGTGAACTGTACAATTAAATCAACTTATAGTATTAAGCCCAAGCATTTGTTTAATGTCTAAAGCTTCTCAGGTGATTCTCATTTGCAGTCAGGATTGCAAATCACTGATTTAGGCTCTTAAAACCTTAGTTTTCTAACCTATAACAATGAGGATAATAATGGCTTGTCTTTAAAGAATATTTAGTATTTGATCAGGTAATATTGGTCCATTTCATGTTAGGTACTCATTTTCCCTTGTGCCATTACCATCTCTGCTATCTCTGACTCCATTCTCACTCTTGATGTAAAGTATTTTGAAATACAATAATTATCTTTATTAAATTGCCTTTCTGGTTTTAGCACTTTTATAAAGAACCTGATTTCCTATTTTAAAAAAGTTTACTCTTTAGGTTTTAAGGTGATAAAAGGTTTGTTTGGTTATGTTTAAAATATATTTCTTGGTGAAGGTTGTATAGAGAATTCAGGTCACTCTTCCCTTAACATTTAGCAAATACAAATAGTTTTTTAAAAAGGGGGCTAAAATGCACCCTTAATAAAGAAGGAAAGGCATGCAGCCACTGCCATAAACCTGGAAACTTGGAATTTAAGAAAGGAATTAGAAGAATCTTGGATCACTTGGCTTCTGCACTCAAAGATACAGTGTTCAAGAAAGAAAGAGGGTCAGTAGAATCCTAAGATTTCTCATGAATACTCTTTAATTGGAGAAAATGTAAGTGTGGGTGACGGTGGTGGTGAATGGTTTGCTTTGGGATGCCCATATCCTATCATGCAGGAAGGGCTGTTGTGGCATGTTGTTTTCCAAATTGGTGAGCCAGAACTCTCAGGACTGGTTTACATGTCTGGCTGGTGGAGTGGGCCAGGATTCTTAGCAAGGCTGTGACTGCCTGAGCCAATATTTCCCTTACTTTGCCCCATTTCCCCATCCCTCAGACTGTAGAAAACTTACCTAGAAAGCCATACCCAATCCATCTGTAGACAGACAAACATGCCAGGCAAACTGGGGATGAGCAAGGAAAAAGCCTGTGCATACTTTTTCACACCAAAGAGAAAATCTGGATGGGACTGCCCATGGTGCACATAAGCAGGAGGGCAAGGGTTGCCATGAACAGAGCAGACATACTCCTGGAAAAGATAATTAATAAGCAGTACAGAATGCCCAAAACAAAGACCTCTTTGTAAGAAGATAAAAAACAAAGAACATGCCACCTGAGTGCTGTGCACTATAGAAGAACTTAAAATTAATGATGAAGTATTTAAAAACCAAAATAGCCAAATTAGGGAAAATGAAAGATTGGACATTCCAGTGCTCCCAAACCTATCACTATAAATTTAACATAAAAAGAGGAGAAACAAGGAATAGATGTGGCTAAAAGCCAGACCTTTATCGTGGAAGAAAGTGGAGATAATCAGAATGAATGCAGAAGAAAAGGACAAAGATTAAAGCAATTAGAAAGAAGTCGATAAATGTAGAGGACAAATTAAAATCATCTAGCATATTATGTGAACATGCATTTCTGGGATGGAGAGCTTGGTAGAGGAAAGAAAACAGTATTTGTAATTTAAACATCCTTTTTTTTCCCCCTTGTAAAGTTAAGGAAGTACTCTATAGATTGATAGGACATAACCATACCTGTCTCCAGGAAAAATTTACACAAAATGATCAATATCAAGACAGATCCTGTTAAGTTATTAAAGTTTGAGGATAAGTAAAATAATCAGGGCCAGGAAGCAAAATAAATCCTTGACAGGGGGAGAAAACAGTCTGGCCTCAAACTTCTATAGTGCCAGAAGATAGTAGAGCAATAGGTAGAAAGTTCTCAGAAAAAGAATCCAAGAATTTTGTACTAGACATGTTTAAGAACAAAAGCAACAGGCAGACTTTCTTAGACACGAAAACACTGAATATCTGAAACTTGTTAAAGAATTTCTAGTTGGTGATGGAATCCAGCTAAACAAAGAATGGATGCCATTAATCCATTTAAGTAACAAGTCAAAATGAGATACCCAGATGAACTATGGTTTCATGACAGAATATCAGTAGTAAATCTTGACAAAGTAAAAATAATATAACTTCCTACCCAGAGGTACAGTAAGTATTGGAAAAATGTTTAAAGGTATGAATTTGAAAAGTGTGGCTGGAGTGATTTGGTATTTCTAAAAATGGAAGTTAAATGAAATTCTACCTTTTTAATGGTTTTTTAAATTTTTTTCCTTACTCTTTAACAGGAATTTCTCTTAAGAATTACTTTTCTTGTGGTAAAGGAGCATTTATCTAGTGTTTAGCAACAATTTCTCCCATCTTAAGCTTTATGACATTTTATTTCTCTCATGTATGTATAAAAATAAACCAGATGTTCTTTTAAAAAACATACTGTATTGATTCTTTTGTTTTATTCATCCATGTATAAAAATAAAGCAAGGTCTGAGAACAGTATTCATGTGATTTTAGCATTGTTTGCATTTGGTGAGATTTTGGGGTGATTTGCTGCTTAGTTCTCTTTTGTATTCCTGGAATTTTTTTGTTAGCAAATGTTCATAAAAAGTTGGTCATTTCTGTGTGAATATCATCTATCATGTTTTTTAGATTTTATTGGAAAAATTAGCCCACATAACTACTCAGAATATTTGGATATTTCTTTTTATTCAATCATTCATTCATTCATTTAATTGTTGTTCAAGTACAGTTGTCTCCATTTTCTTGCCACCACTTTTCCCTGCCCCACCCACTACTTAAAATATATAAGTAGTTTCATATATTTTAAAAGATTCACTAAAATGGAGAAAATTGGTTTTTCCTTGAGCAATAGAAGAAGCCAAAACACAATCGTAAATTTTTAAATTTAAGTGAAATCAATTTGTTTCAGAGAACAACCTTCCTTAGCTGGAACTAAGTGAAATCAGTTGATGTAATTCTCGGTGATCTTTGTGGACCACTATTTTGAATAGCTATGGATTTTATGGCATTTCCAGTAAATGATGGTTATCTTTTCTTTAAAATTAAAATGATAAAGTATAGGTATATTGCAGTAAAAAGTCCATTTGATAATTTTAATTTGTTTTAAAGGTATTTAAAGATGGTATTAAGGGATGAAAGTCAGTAAAAGGTAGGCACTTCTAAGTTTAAAAGTTTATAGCATTTTTATTATGAAAATCTTTTTTTAATTCTGTTTTTGGGTATATATTTTATTTATCCATTCATCTCATCAATTGATAGATATTTGAATTGTGTTCACTGTTGGACTTATGAATAATGCTGCTATGAACATTCATGCACAAATTTTTGTGTGGCCATATAATTTTCTTTCTCTTGGTAATTTACGTTGGGGTAAAATTGCCGTATTATACAGTAAACATTAACCTGTAAGCTTTCTTAGATTAGCATTTGAGAAACTACCAAATTGTTTCCAAAGTGGCTGTACCATTCTATGGGTATTAGTTTTTACCACTGAACCACCAGTACCTGGCCACTGGGTATTAGTTTTTAAAAAGCAAATATGTCACTGTATCTTTGTTGTGTATAACATGCACCCACGTTTTTGTGCACATTATGCATGGGATTATTATACCCATGGCATGTAATTATTATATTCATGTATAATGCACATCCTTATTTTTCCCCTCAAAAACTTGGGCCAAAAAGTGTGCATTGTACATGGCAAAATAAGTAATTTAGAATGCAAATTTTATGCTTAGCTCCATCAGGACTCCCAATATATAATTGTAATTGTTTTCACAAAGATTTTTGTACCTCTTTTAAATTTTTAAAAATTTTAAATATTAAATTATATACTTATTAATAGGTCAGTGGTTTTGTTCTAAAAAAGATTAGCAAGATGAAATGGGGAAAATCTGATTTTTTATGGAATGAGAGCTTTCCATATTAAGGTTTTTTTGTTGTTGTTTTTTTTTTTTTTTAAATTGTCCTGTGTCCTAGATGCTTTAGGTCTCGAGCACTGGGTATACTTCACCTTCTGGCTTTGGTAAATCTCACAGGCAGAGTCACTGGAGATAAAATGTCATACTTGGAAGTTAGCTTTTGTAGGTTGTGTCAAGAGCCAGGATACCTATTTGAGGGGCCAGATGAGGGCTGAAATGCAGTTTGGGCTGCTAGCCAGACCCTGTACACCAGAAGGTTGCATGTACTTAGAGAAATTTCACACAAAACCTCCATGCAGGTGAGCAGTGAGTGGCCCTGGTTCTCAGTGCTATGTTGAGGGGCTTGGCCTTTACTGTAATGCTGGATGATTGTTTTTGATATATTACCTCTGATTGTGTTGTGGAGGTGAACTTGAGGGTGTAGAGACTAGAGGCAGTAGAGAACACGTAAGGGATCTGTAAGAGAAAGAGAGCATATAGGCATGTGATAGGGTGATGTAATTGAAATGGAGATGAGATAGATGAGTAAATTAAGAGGTAAGGCTTCCAAGACCTGGCAGTTGGCAAAGTGAGGGGAGAAGCCTGGATGAATTCTAGGTTTCTAAATTGTTGGGTGTTGTTGGTTCCAACAGCTGTGATGGAGAGTAAGGATAGAGCAACAGTGTAGTAAGATACCTTGAGTTGGTGTGAATCAAGTTTGGGGTACCCATGAAACATCCAGGTGGAGGTGTATCTAGCATGATTGGGGAGGGGCTGAATTTAAGATACAGATTGGTGTATGTGATTGAGGAACTGTGAAAACTGAGAGGAGCGATAGTTTACAGATGAATCTGTAAGATTTCTAACATCTGAAGACACTGAGACAGAAGCATCTGAAGGAGAGAGGAAAATCATTAAAACAGTGACCTTCAAATTTGTTACTTCCATATTCTACAAAAGAATTTTGAAAAGCGCTGTTCTGCCTTATAATTTTAAATTGACAGAAAATTCTTTAGAGTACTTTTAAAAGATGAATATAAGGCCCTGGCTGGTGTAGCTCAGTGGATTGAGCGCGGGCTGCGAACCAGGCATTGCAGGTTCGATTCCCAGTCAGGGCACATGCCTAGGTTGCAGACCATGTCCCCCAGCAACCGCACACTGATGTTTCTCTCTCTCTCTCTCTCTCCCTCCCTTCCCTCTCTAAAAATAAATAAATAAAAATCTTTAAAAAAAATAAAAAAAAGATGAATATAATATCTCATATTGAAAATATTGACATTCTGAAATAACACTGCTGCAGTATGCTTTTAAAACTATCCAGTGGAATCTAAATACGATAGTAATTTGATACCATGATCTCCTTGAAACAACACTCTATTTGAACAAACTTATCTTTAATAGAGCTTCTTTTTTATGCATTTTTTTCCTTAGAACTCATTCATTCTTCACGTGAAATTTATTCCAATGTGATATGTTCTTATTATAGAAAGTCTTATATTGATCAATCTATCACATTTCTGTTCAACAATAAAAATATATAAAAGTATCTATCCGTAAGGTGCTCTATTAAAAAAAAAATTTCTGGATTTAAGTACAATCACTACATTATATATTTTTTAACATTTTAACTTTATTTTCAGTTACAGTTCACATTCAGTATCATTTTGTATTGGTTTTAGGTATACAGCATGGTGATTAGATAATCATATACTTTACAAAGTGGTCCCCTTCATATTTCAAGTACATATCTGGCACTGTACATAGTTATTACAATATTATTGACTATATTCCTTATGCTGTACTATTATATCCCCAAAACTATTTTATAACTAGCAATTTGTAGTTTTTAATCCCTTCCCTGTTTTTACTCAGCTCCTCCTCACTCCTCCATTCTGGCAGCCATTAATTTGTTCTCTGTATCTATGTGTCTGTTTATATTTTATTTGTTCATTCATTTTGCTCTTTAGATTCCATGTATAAGTGAAACCATGTGGTATTTGTCTTTTTCTGTTGGACTTATTTCAATTAACATAGTATCCTCTAGGTCCATCCATGCTGTCAGAAAAGGTAAGATTGCCTTCTTGTTTCTGGCCGAATAAAATTCTATTGTCTATATCTACCATAACCTTTTTACCAACTTACCTATTAATGGAAATTTAGGTTGCTTCCATACCTTGGCTATTATAAAATATGCTACAGTAAACATTGGGGTGTATATGTCTTTTTGAATTAGTTTTGGATTTCTTTGGATAAATACCCAGAAATGGTATTTTTGGGTTATGAGGTAGTACCATTTTAATTGTTTGAGGAACTTTCATACTGTTCTCCATAGTGTCTGCTCCAATTTGCATTTCTTCCTTCCTCTGGTCCACACGGTTGATTTGAGTCCCAGTTTCCTTCCTGTCACTGTTGGTTCCCTATACATTTTGCTTTATTTCATTTAGCATAGCCTTCATTTTTTCATCTAATTTGTGACCATATTGAACCAATTCTGTGAGCATCCTGATTACCAGTGTTTTGAACTGTGCATCTGATAGGTTGGCTATCTCTTCTTCGCTTAGTTGTATTTTTCTGGAACTTTGATCTGTTCTTTCATTTGGGCTTTTTTTTTTTTTGTCTGCGCAGGCCTGTTATATAGGGGTAGAGCCTTAGGTGTTCACTAGGGCAGGGCAACCCAGTTGCTGAGTTGTGATGCTATTTGTGGGGGAGGGGTCTGAGAAGGAACAATGGTGCTTGCTCTGCTCTCTGCTGCTTTTCAAGTTACTTCCCCGGCTATCCACAAGCAAGTTGGGCCCTTCTGGTGCTGATTCCCATGTGGGTGGGTTTGTGTACATTCTAGGACCCTGTGGGCCTCTCCAAGGAAATCTCCTGTGAAGCTGGGAGTTTCTCCTGCTGCCACCTCAACCCCCACTGGTGTTTTCAATCAGAGGTTTGAAGTTTTATTTCCCCGAGCTGGAGCCCTGGGTTGCATGGTCTGTCTTGCTCCCTAGTTGTTCCTCCTGGTTTATCTGCATGTGAATGTAGGACCACCCACTCCACCAGCCCTCAGCCATGCTGGTCCACCAGCTGCCTACTTGCCACAAATCCTCTCCACCTGGCTGCCTGTCTCCGCCCCTCCTACCGGATGGGCGAATAAATGTTTCTTTAACTCCTTGGTTGTCAGACTTTTATACAGTTCGATTTTCTGTCAGATTTGGTTGTTATCTTGTTTCTAACTTGTTGCTGACCTTATTTTGGTTGTGTGATGAAGCACAGTGTGTCTACCTACACCTCCATCTTGGCCAGAAGCCTGTTGTAGTTGATTCTTGATTACTGTTGGCATATTTGTGGGTGTTGACAGTGAGACTGGCTGACTGTGAGGATTGACCCTGCCACAGTGTATGACCTCTTGTGTGAGACTGACCCCACTAAGTGGAATTGTTCCCAATAGCATCTGGTGCCTGCTGAGATCTCCCTTTGGTTGTCCAGCTGTTGGAGCTAATAGCATAATACTCTGAAGTGGTCTGATGTCAGCCACTTGGTGTACTGTTTCTGGGGGTTATTGTGAGGGACTGTGGTGTTGGTCAATGTCAGACACTCCTTTGACCAGCCCTGGGCTACTTGTTAGGAATTGTAAAATCATCCATGGTTGTTGGCTTCCTTTGCTGGGCCTGGATGTTAGTCAAAGGGGCCAAGCTGTGTTCCGAGACTGACTCCCACTAGTATACCATGCCAGTTGCAGGTCAGCCGAAGGCATAAGGCATCCTGTAATTTGCATTTGTCTGCTGGTTGCTTGTTAGGCCCTGCCACTGAAATTGGCAGTTCGTGACTTGCTTAGGGCAGGTTCTTAGTGAGTCATCTGGAAGGGGTGATTGTTGTTCACCAGGTTGCTGCAGATTCAAACCTGTCACCAGTCCTGGGTCTGAGGCCATTCAGCAAAAGTCTCAGGGTACACCAGGGCAAAGCCTCCACCTGCTTGGGGCCTGAGGACCTTTGTGGTCTGTCTGGTGGGGTCTTAGGGAGACATCAGGATGAGGCTAGTAGAGTCATCAGGCTAAAACAGATTAAGATTTGGCCATGTAGAGGGAGGGCTGTGCGCAGGAATGGTGTCACTGGTTAGCTTATGTGGGGAAAATGGTCCTCATTAGAAAGCCACACAGCTCTTTCTCTCCTTATGTGTCTCGTACAACCCTTGAGTCTGCCTGGATCTCCTTGAGAAACAATGCAACGCAGGCACAGATTGGTCAGCAGCCAGAAGACTCTTTTACATGGTGGGAGCTTAGGCTTGGGTAGGGACTCAGGTATTTGGAAGGGTAGGGCTAGTGCATCTTCCCAGGCTGATGCTGTGGAGTGGCATTGCTAGTCGGGAAAACGGCCCTTGCCTTAAAACCATTGTACTTAGTGTCTTCCTTGAACCTTCCTGGATCTCCTTGAGAACTTCTCAAGAAATACTGTATTGGCCCCAGGCTGGCTACAGCCAACAGATTCTTTCACAGTGTGCAGAGTTGGCATGGCAGGTCCCAGGTAGATTGGATTGTGTGGCTAGTGCATTTCCTCAGGCCTTTGATATGGAGGAGGGGGTGGAGTCAGTCAGAAGCATGGGAAAAAATGGCCCTTGCCCAAAAGCCATGCCACTCAGTCTCTTTCTCTGCATTTCTGATTGCACTGGTGTCTGTTGGACTTCTTCAAGAGTCTTCCAAGAAAGACTGCAGTGGGCGCAGGCTGGCCACAGCCAGCTGATTCCTCCATATGGCATGAACTTGGCAGAGTGGTGCCACAAGGAGTTGGGAGGGTGGGACTAATGCATCTTCCCAGGATGGTGCTATATGGAGAGGAGAGCTACACCCAGGAAAAATGGTTTCTGTGGGTGGTGTGGGAGAGAGACTCAGCGTGGGGACAATGGTGGCCATTTCTCTAGCCCTCCCTCTGAAGCCACACAACCCAGTCTATCCCTGTATGATTTCTCTCCATTCTGAGCCACTGTCCCTTTGCTCAAGCCTAGGGTTAAGTGCCCATTAACAAAATTTTGTGCACTGGCCATTTAAGAAGGCACTTGGGTTTATAGCAGTTTCTGGTCTCACTCTGGTGGTTGGAATTTCTGTGCATATTTACAGTCAGGTGTTATGTGGGCTCCTCTTCCTGGTACTGGTGCTCTGGGCTGGGGACCTGGACATGGGGTTTGAGACCCCTCTGACCTCAGGTGGGAACTTTGGAGCTGACATACCCTTCCACTGCATGTGGGTGCAGGGCCAACTCTTTGTGCATCCTTGACCTTCCTACCAGTCTTCATGTGCCTCTTCTGTAAATTCTTAGTTATAAGACTTCTGTTCTGCTAGCCTTATATTGGTTATTCAGGTTGCTGTTCTATAATTTAGTTGTAATTCTGATTTGCTTCTGGGAGGAGGTGAGTGTAACTTCCGCCGACTCTGGTGCATGTTGTAATTACTATAAAATTGATCAAAACTATAATCCTTTAAGAAAATGAAATACAAATTTATTAAATATGAATAAAACTTAGTGGAAATACATCCGTGGTCTAATGCAATAGATGGGGCTCTTTTAAAAATATTACTTATTGGAAGAATGAAGGTAGCAGCATTTAATCTATTCTTATTTTTTATTCTCATCAAGAAACCTTGTTCACAAATAATTTCTTATGAGGTATATGTCCCAAATCACATGCTTATCTAAGATGAACAGTTTAAAAGTTAAGTTCTTTAATTTCCTTGAAATTAAAAACTTGGGAACCATTAAGCTTGCAGAAGGGTTTGTTTCTTTGCTGCTCTGGAGGTGTCTGCCCTTTGATGGTCAGTGCTCCATTATAGGGTATAGGCAGAAGGAGACTTAAGCTTTTCTTTATGAAATGCCGGAAGGGCAGTTGTGAAAAAGAAATAGGGAAAGGAGACCTACAATTTATTATCTGGTAGGTCAGGTTTTTTTTTTTTGTAATAACAGTAATTTTATAGATGAGGAAACTGAGGTTTGGATATATTTAATGGGTGCCAAAGTCACACAGCTTGTTTATACCAGACCCAGGACTTGAATTGAGCACTTCAAAAGCATAACATAATGCACCATGTGTTCTACCACACTGCCTCTTAAGATAGGTCAATTTAAAGAGTGTATATGTAAGTTCAGAATCTCTGGAAGTTAATTATTTTAAAATTATCAATGCTGGTATCCCCTGTGAAAAGATAGTGTCTGAAAATCAACAGATAGAAGTTTCAAGGAGAAAAGGAGTAAGTGAATTATAAAATGTTGCAGAGAGGCCAGCATATGTCTAAAAATATTCTTTCATTTTCCGTTTGGGGAGGTCATTCATAGTGAGTGGTGAGCTGCTGGAATAAAATAAAATGATGGGTAATTAAGTCAGAGTTCAGTCAGTTTAGTGCATTGGAAGAGAAACTGGTAAAAAAAAAGAGTCTAAATCATTCTTTCATGTAGTAGTAATCTTCTAATATAAAGTTTAATGCCTGAATTTTATATCTCTATTTCCTAGGCTAGTCCTTAATAATACTGATTCTGATAATTAAGTTACACGTGAATTTTTCTGCTGTGGTAAAATATACATAAGACAACTTACCACTTTATTCTTAAGTGTTCTAATTTGTTGGAATTAAATAACATTCACATTGTGGTGCAGCCATCACCACTATTTCCATAACTTTCTCTTTATCCTAAAGAGAAACTCTTCACCCATTAAGCAATCATTCCCCATTCTCCTCTCTCCCAGTCCTTGGTAACCTCTAATCTACTTTCTGTCTCTATGAATTTGCCTCTTAAAGATTTTTTACATAAATGAAATCATGGAATAGTTTTTCTTTTATGTCTGGCTTATTTTACTTAGCAAGTTTTTGAGATTCACCTATATTATAGCATGTGTCAGAACTTTATTTCTTTTTTGCTTGAGTATACAAATATTGTTTATCCATTCATCTGTCAATGGACATAGGTTGTTTCCACATTTTGGATTGTGTAAATAATGCTGCTATAAACATGGCTGTACAAATACCTGTTTGAGCCCCTGTTTTCAATACTTTTGGGCATATATACCTAGGTGAAATTGCTAGTCATATGTTAATTCTATGTTTTAACGTTTTTTAAAAAGATTTTATTTATTTTTAGAGAGAGGGGATGGGAGGGAAAAAGAGAGAAACATCAATGTGTGGTTGCCTCTTACGTGGCCCTCACTTGGGACCTAGCCCCCAACCCAGGCATGTATGTGCCCTGACTGGGAATGGAACTGGTGACCCTTTGGTTTGCAGCCCGCGTGCAATCCGTTGAGCTACACCAGGCAGGGCCTGTTTTAACTTTTGGAGGAGCTGCCAAACTTCTTTCCAAAGTGACTGTACAATTTTACATTCCCACAAATAGTGCATGTAGTTCCAATTTTTCCATATCTTGTTATTATTTTTAAAAAACAATTTAAGCTATGCTACTGGGTATGGTATAATATCACACTGTGGTTTTGACTAGCATTTCCATAATGATGAATGATGTTGATGCCTTTTTCATGTGGTTGTTGGCCATTTGTATATCTTCTTTGGAGAACTGTATATTTAAATCCTTTGTCCATTTTTTTGGGGGGTGGTTGTTTGTCTTATTGTTAGTTGTAGAAGTTCCTTATATATTCTGGTTATTAAAACATCATCAAATGCATGATTTGCAAATATTTTCTCCTGTTCTGTGGATTTTTCACTCTCTTGATAGTGCCCTTTGATATACAGAAGTTTTAATTTTGATTAAGTCCAACTTACCTATTTTTTCTTTGTTGCTTGGGCTTTTAGTGTGATATCCAGTAATTCATTGCCAAATCCAAGGTCAGGAAATTTTTCCGTCTTCCCCCCTCCCCCCCCCCAGGCATTTTAAACAGTCTTACTGTTTAAGTCTTTACTCTGAGGTATTTTTTGCTTATGGTGTTAAGATAAGCTTCATTGTTTTGCATGAGGATACCCAGTTTCACCAGCATCATTTATTGAAGAGAAGAGATTGTTTCCTCACTGAGTTGTCTTACCGCCCTTGTTGAAAGTCAGCTCACTACAGATGTGAAAGTTTATTTCTCAGTTCTCAGATCTATTGGTCTGTGTATCTATCCTCATGGTAGTACACATTCTCGATTACTGTAGCTTTGAAGTAAGTTTTGAAATGGCAAAGTGTAAGTTCTCTGACTTTGTATGTCTTTTCCAAAATTGTTTTGGCTATTTCGGGTCCCTTGAGATTCTATATGAATTTCATGATGGGTTTTTCTCTTTTTCCAAAAAAACGCCATTGGGATTTTGGTATAGATTACATTGACTCCATAGATAGCTTTGTGTAGTATTGTCATCTTAACAATATTAAATCTTTCAATACATGATATGGGATGTCTTACTACTTATTTAAGTTTTCCTTAATATCTTCCAGCAGTGTTTTGTGTTTTTCAAAGTATGGCTTGAGCCTCTGTGGTCAAATTTATTCCTACTCTATGCTTTTGGATGTTATTGTAAGTGGAATTATTTTTGTAATGTCAATTTCAGTTCATTGCTAGTGTATAGAAATAAAACTGATTTTTGCATGTTGATTTTGTATCCTGTGTAATTTTGCTCATGTGTTAGCTCTAACTTTGTGTGTGTGAATTCTATAGAGTTTTCTAGATATTAGATCATGTCATCTGCAAACAGAAATACTTCTTTCTTTCAAATTGGGTGCCCCAATTTTGTTTTTGTCAAGTGCTCTATCAGCCCCCAATTCTATATTGAATACAAGTAGCAAAAGCAGACAGGCATCCTTGTCTTGTTCCTGAAACTTCCTACTCCACTATTTTGTTGCGGCATCATTGTGAATTTTAAGAAGATAATGGGATTTTATGTCTTGAGTGAGATTTCAGATTTTTGAAGTGTAATGCTTTTGTAGACCTCAGGGTTTATTTTATCATCTACCCTAAAAACTAAGCCCACTGATTATCACTTCAATGAAATGTTTTTAAAATTAATTAATTATTATTTTTTTTAAAGAGAGGAGGAGGGAGGGGGAGAGAGAGGGAGAGAAACATCAGTGTGAGAGAGAAACATTGATCAGTTTTGGCCATAAAGTAAAATATTCTATAAATATCTTGGTAGAAAATGAAAAGTCAAGTAAACAAATTACCCATATAGAGTATACTGTACAGTATATTATCTAAAGAAAGCAAAGACAGATTCCTGACCTTTCTACATACTTGGGGAAACTAGACAGAATACATGTTGTGGGGGGTCAGAATTATGTCTTCAAAACAATGTTGCATTTCCAAGAGACTTTAAGTCTTTGTAATACCTCACAACTCCAGTCATTTGCTCAAGTAGCAATTGCTAGATTTTATTTTTATGATTGTTTTTACTATTGGTTAAAAATGGTGTTCTTCTAGTCTAGATTATACTGAATTCAATAATTATATCATAGGTTTAAAAATATTATTTTATGGATATTCTTCAGCAACTTTAAATTTTCTGAAATTGAAATCTTTTGTTACATCTTTCACTTCTTTACCACTAGCACTCCCCACTCCTCCTCAAGAAAATTTTTCTGTTAAAATTCAAAATGTGATAGTACTTTATAGTGAGATATATTTTCTTTTTGGAGTGGAGGAGGCAAGGGGAGGGATTGACTTTGAAAATAGGCATAATTATTTTATTTATTTCAAAGTCCAACCAGGGATATTAGCAGGAAGTTGTACATCACTTAAAAATTGTAAGTGTTTATTTTCTTTGTATGTATTAGGCCTCAAGAAAGGAGACCTGGATATGAACAGTTTCACCCAGGCCCGTCGCCAGTGGATCATGATTCACTGGAATCCAAGCGACCACGTTTGGAGCAGGTTTCTGATTCCCATTTCCAGCGTGTCAGTGCTGCAGTCTTACCTTTAGTGCACATGCTGCCAGAAGGGTTGAGGTCTTCTGCAGATGCTAAGAAGGTAAATATTTGTTCTCTTATCCTGTGAAATCGTTGGTCTCTGTAGTTTATTTAACCATATTCAGGCACTGTGCCTAAAAGCCCAGTTATACCACTCTCTAAAAGGTTGGTGCTGTGGGAGAGTGAAAATTTTGTTAAAACTAGAAACTACAGACTTTTAATGCCAGCACTTTTTACTTTTTGGTAAATGAAACAATCTGAGGACTGTTATAAAGAAAAAATGCTGTTGAAAAATTCTCAATAGCAATTTTGAACTGGCTTGCTGGGCTATAAAAGGTGGTCAGAGATACTCAAGACTACCATAATTTCAGTAAATTTAAATTAAATTTTAAGTAATCCCCTGTAAATCAGTTGTAATTTATTAACTTTCTATGTGGGAGAATACACATTTTAGCTAAGGTTTAACTGTGCCTGTAATTTTTATACAGAAAAATACTTTTTTCTAATTTATGTAAAAGATATGTTCTTTAGGAAACTTGAAAATGCAAAGGAACAAAGTTACTCATAATTCTATATCTTGGAGATACCTACTTTTATTTATTTATTTTTAATATAGAAGAAGCAAAGATATTTATTAAATATTAGGTAATAAGCAATTGACAATGAAGATAACCTCATTCCTTACCACTTTTAATATGTAGCTCTATTTCTTGACATTTCAAACACTGTGTATTTATGAGAAAGTTCTATTAAGGTCAAACCTCTTTTCCTGTGTTTATTATTATTTGTTTTCCTTTAATGTATGTTTGTGTATTTTGTCGCTCAGCTTTTTTGTTGAATTTATTGGGGTGACATTGGTTAATAAAATTACAGGTTTCTGGTTTACAGTTCTGTAATATATCATCTGTATATTGTATTGTATGTTCACTACTCCAAGTCAAGTCTCGTCTCCTTCCATTGCCATTTATTCCCCCTTTACCCTCTTGTACCTCCCCCTACCCCTCTTCCCTTGTGGTAATCATCATGCTGTTGTCTGTGTCAATGAGGTTTTTTTTTTTTTTACCATTTGTAACAACATGGATGAATCTAGAGGGTATTATGCTAAATGAAATAAGCTTGTCAAAGAAAGACAAGTACCATATGATTTCACTCATGTGTAATCTAATGAACAAAATAAACCAACAAAATAGAAACAGACTTGTACACCTAAGTTAGTGAACAGACTGACATCTGTCAGAGGGGGAGGGGTGTTGTGGGGCTGGGTGAAAAAGGTGAAGGGGTTAAGCAAGTTTATAATTTTTAACTGTCCATTTTGCTTATTGTTAAACCTGGCACTTTGTTGGAACTGAAAACTAATTATTGAAAACTCGAAAATACAGTGTCATACTGTATATCTGTTATACGTTTATATCTTACTCTCCCCCTTTTTTTATTATCAAACCTCTTTCTTATAGTTTATTTACCTTTGTGAATAATGGTCCTTCCCAACCTCATGTTAGGTACATACCTGTATATTTTCTTTTGAGTTTTTATGCAATGGAAGTGATTTCAGAGATAGTGAATGTGTGCAATTTATTTTCACATAGTTGAGCCAAGAAAAAAAAAAGTAGGTGTTTGTATGTGTAGAGAGAAAACAAAAGTAAAATGTTTTAACTAGTGAGTCTAGATGAAGGATGAATGACTATCAGCCTTCAACTTTTATGTAAATTTGAAAATTTACAAAATAAATTGGGTGGGGAAAAGCTCTTTGTGATGAACTAGAAATGAGCTAAGTAAGCTTCAGGGAGTTTTGGTATCTCTCTCACTATATGAAACATCTGTATTATAGTTTATGGGTATAAAAGAAGTATTTTGCAGCATTAAAAAAAAAGAAAGAATATGTTGAATAAAGGTCTTTATCCTTGACCAAATATACTATCACAAATATCATATCTAGTTATGGAATTTTTAGCAAAAAGGGATCTTAAAAGCTTATTCATAGGGATATAAGGATGGTTCAACATTTATTAATCAATTTGCTACATCACATTAACAAAATAAAGGATAAAAACCATGTAATCATTTCAATAGATGCAGAAAAAGCATTTGACAAAATTTAATATCCTTTTATGATAAAAACTCCCAATAGAGTGGGCATAGAAGGAACATAACCATATAATAAAGGCTATGTATGACAAAACCACACCTCATGGTGAAGCTGAAAGCTTTTCCTTTAAGATCAGGAACAAGACAAGGATGCTAACCATCACCACTTCTATTCAGCATAGTATTAGAAGTTTTAGCCACAGCAATCAAACAAAAATAAATAAAAGACATCCAAATTCAAAAGGAAGAAGTAACACTATTTGCAAATAACATGATATTATATATAGAAAAACCTAAACACTCCACCAAAAACTTGTTAGAACTAATAAATTACTTCATTAAAGTTGCTAGATATAGAATTAATGTACAGAAATCTGTTGCGTGTCTGTACACCAGTAACAAGTGATGAGAAGGAGAAATTAGAAAAACAATCACATCAAAAAACATAAAATATCTAGGGATAAATTAACCAAAGAGGTGAAAGATCTGCACTCTGAAAACTCTTAAGATATTGAGGAAAGAAACTGAAGAATAACTAAATGGAAAGGTATACTTTACTCATGGATTGGAAGAGTTATTATTGTTAAAAATGTCTTTATTACCTAAAGCAATATACAGATTCAGTGCAGTCCCCATTAAAATACCAATGACATTCTCAGAATTAGAACAACTATAGTTCTGTGAATTACGCTTATTCTAGACTTCTTATAGCCTAAAGAAAACTTATAGCCTAGTATCTTAACCTGTCATTCATCTGCTTTACAGTATCGCTTACATCTTGACCCTAGACTGGTGTGTGTGTGAGAGTGTGTGTATATGTATGTAGAGGGTGGTAGATTTGGGGTAGAGGGGCTTTTATTCTGCTTCTGCTGATTTTGAGGTGGACTGGGATGGTATTTTTGACTAAAGAGATATGTGCTGTCACGTGGCAGGGTTAGTTGCCCTTCATGAGAATAGGCCTAGGTGATCATAGCAACAGAAGTTCCTAGGCCATTTCTCTAACTTCTGTGCCTCAGTATTAGCCCTTGGAAACCCTGAAAATGTTTTGATAGGAACTCTCCATAGTTGTTAAGTTGGGTAGGCACACAAATTTTTACTTGGAGTTTATACTATTTTTCAGCCTACATGTTCCAATCTTTTCAAGAACCAGTGCAAAGAAATGGTTGAGAAATTGGTACCTTTCTTTGTCATGATTGTGTTATTTCCCCAGAAATTCTCTATAGTCTCAGTATTATTATACAGAAGGTTAGTCAGCCAATTTGCCACCTCATTCTGTATAGCTTTTGGGATCTTCAAAATAGTGAATGATATATCTAAATTATAAAAGTGATATAAATACCAGTGGGGTTTGTGTGTATAAAAATTACTACTATAGGACTACCATATAGAGAAATAGTACACATGGCTCTACTATGTTTTTGTGAACCCTGAAAGGAAAGAATGGCACCTACTAAGAAGGGCTCCTGGTGGAAAACTGGGCTCAAAAAAAGTACAGTCTTGAAGCTGTTTGCACACAGGATCCTCTCATGGAAACTGCTTTTTGCGACGCTGCCCCTGTGCTAAACAGCCTGCCTTCTTGCTGATCTACCTGCCTCCGTGCTGGAATGCCTGCCTACACTGTGTTTCTGCCATCCAAGCGAGGCCTGATAAAGGAGTTCCTGGAGTATCAACCAGTAGGACTGAGGCTTTCCCTAGCCAGTTGGGGAAACCAGCCAATCACAGTGACTCTGTTCTGGCCAATCAGGACAGTGCTTTTGGAGCAATCAAACTGCGAGGATTCAGAGTCCTCATTAGCATGAGAATGGAATAGTCAGAGACCAGGGTAGGGACTTCTGCCTATACTAGCCAGCTCCCTTCTGGTTTGGGTAGTGCACTTTCAACTAAGACCCTGTTTCCCCTGCTAGAGCTGGGACTTTGAATCATGCAGGAGCAGATATGTCCAGCTGAAGAAGGGCTTGGCCCCAGGGCAACCTCACAGCAGTACTGTTTTCATTTCATAGCCACTCTAGCACTATTGAGCTATTTGCACTGAATGTTTGACCAAATAAAGTTTTCTTCTTCACTGCACCACCAATTGGGGATTCCCGTTGGCATTGAATTGGTGCCAGTGATCACTGGTTGGCTTTGGTTTCAAAATTGACCTTTTCAGTTAAAAGAATCTTGACACTAACATTGGCTGTTAGTGAGGAATAAATTCTTGTTCTTGATTTTCTTCTCTGAAGGATCCAGCGTTTGGAGGCAAACATGAAGCTCCATCCTCTCCAATCTCTGGGCAACCGTGTGGAGATGATCAAAATGCTTCACCTTCAAAACTTTCAAAGGAAGAGTTAATACAGAGTATGGATCGTGTAGATCGAGAAATTGCGAAAGTAGAGCAGCAGATCCTTAAACTGAAAAAGAAGCAAGTAAGTGTTTGATTTTACTGTTTAATGTATTCTAAGAATGAGTATTTTTTTCTGTAAAGAAGATAATGTTGAGTTTTTCCATACATTTCAATACTTTTCCATGATTCTGTGACTTGCTTTTTTTTTTTTTTTGCTATTAGTTTTCTTAGTTTCATCCATTAATTTCCTCTGTTGTGTTGTTTGATTATATGATGTTAAATAGCAAACCTTGTTTGTCCATTCTATTTTTTATTTTATTGGATGGGTTGTTTCTGAATTGTTGCTGTTTCATACAGTGGTGCTATATTTTTTGGTTCACATGTAAACAGATTTTCTAGGATATGTGTCCAGGAATGTCATTGCTTGGCCAGAGGGTAAGCATATCTTTGAGTATACTAGTTAATACTACATTTGCTAAAATGGCAGTACCATTTTACATTCCCACTGGTAGCATGTATGAGTTTCTTTTTGTGTGTACCCTTGCCTTCATTTCGTAATTTTTTTCAGATGGATATGAAATAGTTCTCACTGTGGTTTTAATTTGCACTGCCTTCATCAGGAATGAGATAGAGCTTATTTTTAATTGTTTATGGTTTTATTTGTGTATGTGTTTATAAAGATTTTATTTATTTATATTTTTAGAGAGAGAGTAAGGGAGGAAGTAAGAGAGGGAAACATCAGTATGTGAGAGAAATATCTGCTCCCTCTTGCTGACCCATAACTGGGGACCTGGTCTGCAACCTAGGCATGTGATTGGTCTGGCAACCCTTTCTTTTGATGGAGGACACCCAACCCACTGAGCTACAACAGTTAGGGCTGTTTGTGTTCTTCATGGGAATTTTATTTTTTTGGCCATTTTCTTATTTCTAGTATTTCCTAAAGTCTCTTGTCATTTATGTGTATAGCAGATAACTTCTACTTTGTGGCTTGTCATTCTGCTTTTATGGGGGAGGGGTGTTTTTTTTAATTGAGATTTAAAATTTATATACCATAATAGTGACCCCTTTGAAGTGTGTAGCTCAGTGGCTTTTAATGTAGTCATAAAGTTGTGCAACTTATCACCACTATATAATTCTGTAATATTTTTATAACTTGGAAAAGTAACCATGTGTCTTTCAGCAATTACTCTCTTGTGTCGCCCCTCCCTACTGCCCCTGACAACCACTAATCTCTTTTGGTCTATATGGGTTTACGTATTCTGGACGTTTCAGATAAATGGAATCAATCGTATAATATATGATGTTTAATGTCTGGTTTCTTACATTTAAGCATGTTTTCAATATTCATCCATGCTGTATCTTGTATCAGCACTTAATTTTTTTTATGGCTGAATAAAATTTTATTACACGGATATACTGTGTTTTGTTTATTCATTTATTAGTTGATGGACATTGGGGTTGTGTTCATGTTTTAGCCGTTGTGAATAATGCTGCTATACTCTTCACGTACACGGTTTTTATTTGAGTGTTAAGAGTGAGATTGTTTCCATCCTAGAAGAGGGTATGGGGTGGGTGGCAGATCAGGAAAGGGGATTCATATTTAAATAGAAGATTTCAGTTTGGATTATGGACGATACTCAGCATGAACTTTATTTGTTTCTCCTTTTCCTGTCTTCCATTTTTGGGCTAAGTTTACCAGGACGGTTCAACGTGGTTTTTTTTTCAATTTGCCGAATTTTTTATTTAATGTTATCTAAAGAGTTACGGCCTTTTGATGTTTCTGGAGTTTTTCCTGTTTTTTGAGTCTTTTTCATTCTAGTTTGATGTTTGTGATCTTTGGGCTGGAGTTACCTTGTGTAGATTTCTTTACTAGGGAAGGTTTTCTTAAGCTTCCTCCTCTTCATTATGTTCAACATTATCTTCATCGTTAAGTTTTACTTTTTTCTGTGGTAACTTGCTACCACTTCTAGGGGCAGATTACTTTCCAGATATACATGGGAGTTTCACATCTTCCTTGTTTTCTTCTTCCAATTCTGCATATTCCTCCACACCTACTAAGTGCTGTCCACTAATATGCACAGGCCCAAAAGTACATTTAGACCACAGGTGGTGTTACTTCAAAGGTCCTAAGGGAAACATTGGCTGTACAGATGGTTTCAGTTGCCAGTATTATTTAAGTTGAACACACAAATTCATAATCTGTTGTCTTCAACAATGTGCAGTACTTTGTGCTAGCCCCTAAGCGGACCATTCTTCAAGATAACGTGCTCATTTTCATCATTATCCACTTTAAAGTGATAATCTTTGTTGGCTTTTAGTTCACAACTGAAAAGATAGCTCTGGGACCTTCGTGGGCTCATGTCCATGTCCATTGAATCTTATATATAAATGGCTCTCACATTTTTATTTTGAGGTCAGAAACTTCACTTTGCCAAAAAGCAAACAAACACACAGTTAAACAATAAAAAAAAAAATTCAAAAAGTAGTGTGTGAGTGCTAAGCAGAACAGGCTCTACCAGATGTTAAAAAATAATGTTAAGCCTCAATAAATAAAACGGTGTGAACCTAGTGCATGGAAAACAGAAGGAATTGCCTAGATATGCACAGAAACCCACCGAGAATTTAATGTATTTAATTAGCGAATTTAATGGGTTAATGGGGGTGGTGGGAGAGAAGGTGGACGGAGATAAATGGCCAGTATTCCAGGTAATAACTAAGCAGTACAGAGTCGCACCAGGGCCAAATGTTTTAAATTGTGATGAAGTCAAATTTATTTTGTCTTTTATTACTTGTGTCCTATCTAAGAAACTGTTGCATAATACAGGGTTACAAATATTTATACCTTTGTGGGTTTTTTGTAGGCACAAGCTTTATATTCCATGTATCATTAACATTTTCTTGTCTAAAATTCTCTTCTGTTCACCCTGCTCTTTTTTTTCCTTCCTTTTTTTCCCTCCTAATGCCTTCATTTGTTTGACCCATTCGTTTTCTCTGTGTTCAGCTTCCTTGGCTTCTTGTGGTTCTCAGCATTTGAATAAAGCACTCAATAACCTGTTCTCTTTTGCCACCATAATGCCTTCTCCCTCTCCACCCACGAGCACTTCACTCCTCTTTATTCTTCATCTTGGAGCTTTCTGCTTTGACATGGCATTTTCCTTGTTTGCCTGTTGTGAAGGAATTGCTCAGTTTTCAGGTCTTTTTCAGAGGAAATTGTTCCACGGGTAAACTGTAGCTTCAGTGTGTGCATGAGAGGTTGTGAGTTTAGGACCTTCCTTTGTCTCCATTTTGAAACACTTTTTGCTTTTACTGGTTTTATGGTTTTACCACCTAAATTTAGGTCTTTGAGCTGGATAGTGCTTTTTGGTGAGTAGAATTTCTTTAGATTTCATATGTGGCTACCCTGGCATCATTAAAATAGTTTACTGTATTATCTTTTTAAAACTTTGATAGTGATGCTTCTCACATTCTTTTTTCTTTTTAGTACATTTATAGGGGTGATACTGGTTAATAGCATACAAGTTTCAAGTGTGCAGTTGTATATTACATTAGCTGTATATTATACTGTGTGCTTACCACCCAGAGTCCAGTCTGTCTTTGTCACCATATATTTGACTCCCTTTACTCTCTCCATCCTCTCTCCGACCCCCTTCTGCTCTAGTAACTACCCTTCTATTGTTTGAGTCTATGAGTTTGTTTGTTTTGTTTGTTCATTTCTTTTTGTTTTATTCTGTCTGACTTATTTCACTTAACATGATACTCTTGATCCACTCATGTTGTCACCAATGGCAATATTTCATCCTTTCTTATGGCTGAATAATTATCCATTGAAGGACATTTAAGTTGTTTCGACTTGGCTACTGTGTATAATGCTGCAATGAACATAGAGGTACATATATATTTCTGAAAAAATATTTTCAAGTTTTTCAGGAAGATACCCAGAGAGATATTGTAGGGTTAAATGGTAGCTCTATTCTTATAATTTTGAGGAACATCTATACTGTTTTTCTGTAGTGGCTGTATCAGTTTATATTCCCACCAAAAATGGATGAGGGTTCCTTTTCTTCCACAACCTTTCCAATACTTATTTCTTACCTTATTGGTAATAGTTATTCTAACAGTTGTGAGGTTTATCTCATTGTGGTTTTGATTTGCATTCTCTTTATAGCTAGTGAACTTGAGTATCTTTTTATATATCTGTGGCCATTTGTGTATGTCTTCTTGGAAAAAGTGTTTAGGTCTTATGCCTATCTTTTAATAGGATTGGGTATTTTTGTTTGTTTTTTTGGTTAGTTTTATGAGTTATTTATATATTTTGGATATTGTTTGCAAATATCTTCTCCCCTTTGGTTGTTGCCCTTTTGTTGATGGTTTCTTTTGTTGTTTGGAATCTTTTTAGTTTGATATAGTCCCATTTATTTTTGCTTTTACTTCGATTTGGGGTCAGGTTCATAAAATCCTCTCTGAGACCACAGTCCATAAATTTAGTACGTATGTTTTTTGTCTATGTGTTTTATTCTTTCAGGTCTTACATTTATAAGCCTTTAGTGAATTTTGAGTTAATCTTTGTGTATAATGCCAAATAACAGTCTAGTTTCTTTTTTTAGTATGTGACTTTCTAATTTTCCCAACACCATTTATTGAAAAGGCTTTCTTTTCTCTCCAGTCTATGTTTTTGGCTCCTTTGTCAAAAATTATTTGCCCTTATATATGTGGGTTCATTTCTGGGTTCTCAGTTCTGTTCCATTGATCTTATGTTTGTTTTTCTGCCAATACAATACTGTTTTGATGATTGTGGCTTGATAGCAGAATCTGAAGCCAGGGAGTGTAATTCCTCTGGCTTTGTTCTTTTTCTCAAGATTGCTTTATCAGTTCAAAGTCTTTTGTGGTTTTATATACATCTGATGATTTTTTGTTTAATTTCTTTGGAAATGACCTTGGGACTTTGATGGATATTTGCATTAAATATGTATATTGCTCTGGGTAATATGACCATTTTAATCATGTTGTTTCTTCCAATTCATGAACACAGAATATCTTCTCATTTCTTTATGTCTTCTTCAATTTCTTAGTCTTGTAGTTTTCAGTGTGTGGGTCCTCCACAAACTTTAAATTCATTCCTGAGTATTTTATTATTTTTGTTACAATTGCAAATGAAGTTGTTTTCATTTCTTTTTCTGATATTTCAGTGTTAGTATATAGGAATGGAATAGATTTTTGTATATTGATTTCGTGTCCTGAAACTTTACCCTTTTTATTTATTGTTTCTAATATTTTTTTGGTGGATTCTTTAGGGTTTTCTACATATAGAATCATGTCATTTGCAAAAAGTGACAGTTTTACTTCTTCATTCCCAGTTTGGATGCCTTTTATTTCTTTCACTTGACTGATAGTTCTTGCTAGGACTTCCAGTAGTATTGGGTTGGCCAAAAAGTCCATTACATTTTTTCCATACGATGGCTCTAATGGTGCTTAGTTGTCTTTAATTTCATTTGAAACAATTTTGTTAGGTTGTATTGTGGCATTTGTCATATCAGCATGCATTAAAAAACTTATCAAAATCAGTGTAGCCATTTTAATATTGAAGTTGGACAAAGATATGCAACATTTTTGATATATTACTCTTTATTATTTTAAGAAAGGTAAAAACTCAACTGAAACATAAAAAAGGATTTGTGTAGTGTATGGAGAATGTCCTGTGACTGATCGAACATTCAAAAGTGACTTGTGAGGTTTCTTGGTACTGTTGACATTTGATCAAATAATTCTTTGCTGTGGGTTGTCTTATGGCCTCTACCCACTAGAAGTCAATAGCAGGAGATAGCCTACATATTCAAAATATACAAATCAATAAAGTTACTGGTGAAAATGAAAATTGTGTCTTATTTTATGGAAAAAATGTAATGGACTTTTTGGCTGTTATTTAATATGTTCAACATGTTCAACAGTGGTGAGATTGGGCATCCTTGTCTAGTGCCTGATCTTAGAGGAAAAGCTTTCAGTTTTTCACCATTGAGTATGTTTTTAGGTGAGGGTTTGTCACATATGGCCTTTATTATGCTGAGGTACTTTCCTTCTGAACCCATTTTATTGAGTGTTTTAGTCATAAATGGTTGTTGTATCTTGTCAAATGCTTTTTCTGTATTTATTGATATGATCATAATGTGATTTCTGTCCTTTATTTTGTTAATGTGGTATACCACATTGATTGATTTGTGTAATTTTAAACCATTCCTGTGTCCCTGGGATGATTTCACTTGATTGTGATGCATTACCTTTTAAATTTTATCTGCCTTTATTTTGTTTAGGATTTTTACATCTGTATTCAAGAGATACTGGTCTGTAATTTTCCTTTTTTGTGTTGTCCTTGCTAGGTTTTAATAGCAGTAATGTTGGCCTCATCAAATGAGTTTGGAAGTACTGCCTCTTCTTCAATTTTTTGGAAGAGTTTGTGAAGGATGGGTGTTGAAACTTCTTTCAGTATTTGGTAGAATTCACTAGTGAAGTCATTTGGTCCTGGACTTTTACTTTTTAGGAGGTTTTGGATGGCTGTTTCAATTTCCTTACTGTTGATTAGTCAGTCTATAGATTTTCTAGTTCTTCATGATTCAATCTAGGAAGCTTATATGTATATTTCTAAGAACTTGCCTATTTCTTCTAGGTGTATAGCCTTTCATAGTGTTATTTTATAGTCTTTTGTTTGTGTTCTTCATTGTAACTTCTCTTTCATTTCTGATTTTGTTTGAGTCTTTTCTCTTTTTTCCTTAGTCTAGCCATGGATTTGTTAGTTTTGTCAATCTTTTCAAAGAACCAGCTCTCCGTTGGATTGTTTTGTTCTCTTTTGTTATTTTTTAAAAAATATATTTTATTGATTATGCTATTACAGTTGTCCCATTTTTCCCCTTTCACTCCCCTCCACCCTGCACACCCTCTCCCACCACATTCTCCCCCCTTTAGTTCATGTCCATGAGTCGTACTTATAAATTCTTTGGCTTCTACATTTCCCATACTATTCTTACCCTCCCCCTGTCTATTTTCTACCTACCATCTATGCTACTTATTCTCTGTACCTTTTCTCCCTCTCTCCTCCTCCCATTCCCCTGTTGCTAACTCACTATGTGATCTCCATTTCTGTGGTTCTATTCCTTTTCTAGTTGTTTGCTTTTGTTTTTGTTTTTGTTCTAGGTGTGGTTGTTAATAGTTGGGAGTTTGCTGTCATTTTACTATACATGTTTTTTATCTTCTTTTTCTTAGATAAGTGCCTTTAACATTTCATAGAATAAGGGCTTGGTGATGATGAACTCCTTTAACTTGACCTTATCTGGAAAGCACTTTATCTGCCCTTCCATTTTAAATGAAAGCTTTGCTGGATGGAGCAATCTTGGATGTAAGTCCTTGCCTTTCATGACTTGGAATACTTCTTTCCAGCCCCTTCTTGCCTGCAAGGTCTTTTGAGAAATCAGCTGACAGTCTGATGGGAACTCCTTTGTAGGTGATTGTCTCCTTATCTCTTGCTGCTTCTAGGATTCTCTCCTTCATTTTAATCTTAGCTAATGTAATTATGATGTGCCTTGGTGTGTTCCTTCTTGGGTCCAATTTCTTTGGGACTGTCTGAGCTTCCTGGACTTCCTGGAAGTCTATTTCCTTTGCCAGGTTGGGGGAAGTTCTCCTTTATTATTTGTTCAAATAACTTTTCCACTTGTTGCTCTTCCTCTTCTCCTTCTGGTATCCCTATAATTCTGATGTTGGAACATTTCAAGATGTCCTGGAGGTTCCTAAGCCTCTCCTCATTTTTTTGAATTCTTATTTCTTCATTTTTTTCTGGTTGGATGTTTCTGTTTTCCTTCTGGTCCACTCCTTTGATTTGAGCCCCAGTTTCCTTCCCATTACTATTGGTTCCCTGTGCATTTTCCTTCATTTCACTTATCGTAGTCTTCTTTTTTTTATCTAATTTGTGACCAAATTCAACCAATTCTGTGAGCATCCCGATTACCAGTGTTTTGAACTGTGCATCTGAGAGGTTGGCTATCCCTTCGTCTCTTAGTTGTAGTTTTTCTGGAGCTTGGATCTGTTCTTTTGTTTGGGCCATTTTTTTTTGTCTGGGCAGGCCTGTTACCTAGTAAGAGGCGGAGCCTTAGGTGTTCACTAGGGTGGGGCAACCCACCTTGCTGCATTGTGAGGCTGTATGTAGGGAAGGGGTCTGAGAGGGAACAATGGTGCTTGCTCCGCTCTCTGCCGGATTTCAGTCACTTCTCCCAGTATTCACAAGCAAATTGGGCTCTTCTGGTGCTGATTCCCTTGTGGATGGGTTTGTGTATGTTCTAGGACCCTATGGGTCTCTCCAGTGAACTCTCCTGTGAGGTTGAGGCTGGGAGTTTCTCCTGCTTCTGCCTCAGCCTCCACAGGTGTTTTCAATCAGTGTTTTGAGGCTCTATTTCCCTCTGCTGGGACCCTGGGTTGCTCAGTCTGTCTCACTCCCCAGTTTCGCCTGGTTTATCTGCATGCGAATGTGATGCCACTAGGTCCACTAGCTGTCTGGCACCTGACGCGTGCACCCCACTCCACAATCCATCACTTTGCTGGGTCGACCATCCACAGCTTTGCCTCAAGCCGTCTCTGCCCCGGCTGCCCGACTCCACCCCTCCTACTGAATGTATCTTCTTTAACTTTTTGGTTGTCGGACTTCTGTTTAGTTCGATTTTCTGGCAGTTTCTCCTCTGTTCTTTTTTCATTTATTTCTGCTCTAAATTTTATTATTTTCTTCCTTCTGCTGATCTTGGGCTTTGTTTGTTCTTATTCTAGTTGTTTAAGGTGAAATATTAGGTTGATTATTTGTGACTTTTGTTTCTTATAGTAGGCCTGTAATGCTATAATCTTCCCGAGATTTTGATATATCTGTCCTGACTCTCATTTGTTTCTGTGTATCTTTTGATCTCTTTTATTTTTTCTTTGATCTAATAATGGTTTGGTAGCATTAATTTAATTTCCACATATTTATGGTTTTTCCAGCTCTCTTCTTTGATGTTGATTTCCAGTTTTCAATCATCCTGGTCAAAGAATATGTTTGGTATGATTTTGGTATTCTTAAATTTGTTGAGGCTACTTTTGTACCCCAATATATGATCTCTCCTTGTGAGTGTTCAGTGTGCACTGGAGAAGAATGTATATTCTGATGCTTTGGAATAAAGAACTCTGTAAATACTAGTTATGTCTATTTGGTTTAATGCGTCATTAGGCAGATGTTTCCTTATTGATATTGTGCTCGTGTGAACTGTCCATAGCTGCCAATGGGATATTTAGGGCCTCTACTATACTTATATTTTTGTTAGTTTCTCCCTTTAGTTCTGCTAGGAGTTACTTTATATATTTTGGTGCTCCCAGGTTGGGTAAATGTATGTAAATAAGTTTTATTCTTAATGTATTGTCCATTTATCATTACAAAATGTCCACCTTTGTCTCTTTTTACATTTTTTTGTCCTGAAATCAATTTTTGTCAGATATAAATATGGCTACACCAGCTTTTTTCTAGATGCTGTTTGCTTGGAATATCATTTTCCACCCCTTCACTTTGAGTTCTTTGTTTGTCTTCTGAAGGCAGCATATAATTAGGTTTTGTTTTTTAACCCATCAGGCTACTCAGTGAATTTTAATTGATGAGTTCAGTCCATTTACATTTAGGGTGATTATTGATATATGAGGATTTCCTGTAGTCATTTTATCTTTTGTTTTCTGGGAGCTGTGTGTCTCCATTGTTCCTTTTCCTTCTGTGTGTCTTTTATTTTAGTTTGGTAGTAGCCTCTTTTGTTGTTGTTGTTGTGTTTGTATTTTAGATTTCACGTATAAGTAGTGTCATATGGTATTTGTCTTTCTTTGTCTCAGTTATTTCACTTGGCATAATTCCCTGAGGGTCCATCCATGTTGCCACAAATAGTAAGTTATTCTTTTTTTTTAAATGGCTGAATAATATGCCTTTATATATATCACATTTTCTTTATCCATTTGTCAATCAGTGAATACTTAGGTTGTTTCCATATCTTGGCTGTCATAAGTAATACTGCAGTGAACATAGGAGTGTGTATATCTTTTTGAGTTAATTGTTTTTGTTTTCTTTGCTCAAATACCCAGAAATGGAATTGTTTGTTCATATGGTAGTTCTATTTTGATTTTTTTGAGGAACCTCCATGCTGTTTTCCATAGTGATTGCACCAATTTTCATTCCTACTAACAAGGGTTCATTTTTCTCTACATCCTCACCCACACTTAATTTCTTGTGTTTTTCATAATAGCCATTGTAACAGGTGTGTGGTTATATCTCATTGTAGCTTTGATTTGCATTTCCCTCTTGATTAATGTTGAGTATCATTTTATATATCTATTAGTTATCTGTATGTCTTCTTTGGAAAAATGGCTTTTCAAATCCTCTTTTTTAAGTTGAATTGATTTTTTTTAATTTTAATTTTTTTTGTTGCTGTTTGTGCGTTCTTTATATGATTTGGATATTACCCCCTTATCAGATATATGATTGGCAAATATTCCAGTTCTTACTTTTTATTCTATGTATTTCTAGGCTCTTACTTTAGGCATATACATGTTTATAATTGTTACTTTTCCTGTTAAGTGAAGTCTTTTACTATAAGGTAATGTCATATTATCTGTTGGAATGCTTTCTAGCGTAGTCTTTTTTGCCTGATAGTGATATAATTAGATCAGCTCTTTTGGTTGATACTGATTAGCTTATCTTTTTTCTTCTCTTTCCTTTCTGTGCTTTCATATTTAAGTTGTATCTGCTATAAAGGTATATAGCTAAATTTTGTTTTATATACAGTCTGACAACCTGTCTTTCCACAGGATAATTTAGTTCTTTTAAACTGATAATCATGATTGGTAATATCTGAAATTTTGAAACTTTTATTTTGTGCTTTCTAGTTGCTCTATCTCTTATGCTAATGTTGGTATTTTTGTTTTATTTCAGACATTATTCTGGATTTGTTTTCTTTTTGTCATTTCATTTTCTTCTGCTCTACTAGTTTGGATTTTATACACTATTTCTTTGTTTATAGTTTTCCCCCAGAAAAATTTAACAGCCTATTTATTTGAATCCTAAAACTAAGTAGTGTATTAGCCATGTTCTTTCATAGTAGGAAGGCATACTACTTCATTTTTTTATTCTTCCCAACGTTTATGCCTTTGTTGTTACAAATTTTAGTTCTTTGTTCTTTTTAAACCACCTGAGACATTATTTTATATAGTCATGTTTATTTAGATTTATCCACATAATTGTCATCTTATTCGTTCAGTCTTCCTTCTTGAAATGCAGAACTTCCATTTGGGGGTTTAAGTTGTGCTTGAAAAACATACTTAGAACTTCTGTTAGTTAGGATTTGTTAGCAAATTCAGTATTTGCTTTTTATGACTTAAATGTTACCTTTTATTTAATGTCTGTTTATTGAAAGATTTCTCTCTGGCTGCTTTTTCTTTTTCTTTGGGTATTGTTTTTACAAGGATGTATTAGGGAATGGGTTTATTATTAGTTTTAATCCAGCTTGAGAATCATTGGACTTCCTGTATGTGTTAGAGTTTTTCATCAGTTATGGAAAATTTTAAGCTATTATCTTTTTTTAACAAACCCTTTCCTACGGTTTCTTTTTATTTCCTTCTGAAATTCCTGTTAGATGTAACATCACTCCTGTCTTCTGTGTGTAGTATTGCTTCCCCCCCCCCCCCATTTTATTGCTTCTTTGGGCCTCATCATTGCCAATTTTTAAATTTTTGTCTTTCAATATGCATTTCTGTCTTCACTTTAAATATTTAATCTGTTATACCTTAATAATTATGTTTTTATTACTGAAATTTCTATTTAGCTCATTTTAAAATCTGCTTGATTATTTTAAAAATATTCCCTTGATTTTTAAAAATATGTTTAGCCTTTTTTATTTATTGAATCGTGTTAAATTTATTTTAACATGCCTTACAATTATTTTACGTTTTGTGGATCTGATTCTGCTAAGTTGGGCTTATCTTTTGTTTTTTTCACTTGTAAAATGGTAATACTACTAATAATACCAGTTAAATCATGTTATTGTTTATGAGTTGAGACAATGAATATTTTGAATAACATGTGGCACATATGAGTGCTCAGTAACAGGTAACCACTTATAGTAATTAAAAATAATGAAATATATTGTGTGATCAAAAGAGGTATATTGGCTATAAATTTTGTTGAGGAATATCAAAGATAAACTTGAGTAAATAAATATACCATAGATGGATAGAAACAAGATCAATAATGTTGTATGCTCATGTTAATTCATATGTTTATAGATTTTTCAATAAAAATCCCAATGAAATTTAGTTTTCAATTTTTACAAAATTATTGTAAATTTAATATGAAAGAAGGTATATGGTTTTGTTTGTTTTAACCTATCTGTTACAATCATTTTGTCCCAGGGCTACTTAGATGCTAAAAATAAAATGTAATTTTCTGAAGCTTGTTTATTCCATTCTCTACACCCACTTAACAGGGATCCTAAAAGAAGACCCTCTGGGCAAAGGAAAGAAAGGGTATCTTCGAAGAAGTTATTGCCATAAACCTGATCTCACAACTCTAAATATCTGTCTTTCACTTAGCTATTTAGTGGACTGCAAAAGAGTACTTTCAGTTTCAAAGTGGAAGTGGTCCTTTGAAGCTTCTCTCTTGGAGGATTTTTAAAAAATTTTTAAAGTGTATTTTATTGATTATGCTATTACAGTTTTCCCAATTTTTCCCCTTTATGCCCCCTCCATCCCTAGCCCTCCAGCATTCCCCTCTCCCTTAGTTCATGTCCATGGGTTGTACAAATAAGTTCTTTGAGTTCTCTGTTTCCTATATCATTTTTGACCTCACCCTGTCTATTTAATTCCTACCAATTATGCTTCTTTTTTAAAATTTTATTTTAATTGTTGTTCAAGTACAATTTTCTCTTTTACTCCCATCCTAGCCCATCTACCCAGCCCTCCCCACCTCCCTCCCATTTCCACCCCCCCCGCCCCCCCAGTTTTTGTCCATGTGTCCTTTATACTTGTTCCTGTAAACCCTTCCCCTTTTCTCCTGAAATTCCCTCCCCTCTCCCCTCTGGACACTGTTAGCCTGTTCCTTCCTATTTCAGTGTCTTTGGTTATATTTTGCTTGTTAGTTTTTGTTGTTTAGGTTCCTGTTAAAGGTGAGATCATATGGTATTTGTCTTTTACCACCTGGCTTATTTTGCATAGCATAATGCTTTCCAGTTCCATCCATGCTGTCACAAAAGGGTAGGAGCTCCTTTTTTCTTTCTGCTGCATAGAATTCCATTGTGTAAATGTACCATAGTTTTTTGATCCATTCATTTACTGATGGGCACCTAGGTTGCTTCCAGCACTTGGCTATTGTAAATTGTGCTGCTCTGAACATTGGAGTGCATAGGTTCTTTTGGATTGGTGTTTCAGGGTTCTTAGAATATAATCCTAGTAGTGGAATTGCTGGGTCAAAAGGCAGAACCATTTTTAGTTTTCCATAGTGGTTGTACCAGTCTGCATTCCCACCAACAGTATACTAGGGTTCCTTTTTCTCTACAACCTCTCCAACACTTGTTGTTTGTTGCTTTGTTTATGGTGGCCATTCTGACTGGTATGAAATGGTATCTCATTGTGGTTTTAATTTGCATCTCTCTGATAGCTAGCGATAATGAGCATCTTTTCATGTATCTCTGGATCCTCTGTATGTCCTCCCTGGAGAAGTGTCTGTTCAAGTCCTTTGCCCATTTTTTAATTGGGTTGCTTGTCTTCTTAGAGTGGAGTCGTGAAAGTTCTTTATATATTTTGGAGATTAAACCCTTGTCTGAGGTATCATTGGCAGATGTTTTCATATACAGTTGATTCTCTTTTTATTTTAATACTGTTTTCTTTAGCTGTGCAGAAAAGCTTTTTATTTTGATGAGATCCCATTTGTTTATTCTTTCCTTCATGTCTCTTGCTCTGGGGGATATATCAGTAAAAATGTTGCTGCATGAAATATCTGAGATTTCCCTGCCTATGTTCTCCTCTTGGACTTTAATGGTGTCATGGCTTATATTTAAATCTTTTATCCACCTTGAATTTATTTATTTATTTTAAGATTTTATTTATTTATTTTTAGAGAGGGAAGGAGGGAAAGAGAGAGAGACAGAAACATCAATGTGCGGTTGCTGGGGGCCATGGCCTGCAACCCAGGCATGTGCCCTGACTGGGAATCAAACCTGCGATGCTTTGGTTCGCAGCCCGCACTCAATCCACTGAGCTACGCCAGCCAGGGCGAGTCCACTTTGAATTTATTCTTGTGTGTGGTGTAAGTTTGTGCTCGAGTTTCTTTTTTTTTTTTTGCATGGAGCTGTCCAGTTCTCCCAACACCATTTGTTAAAGAGGCTATTGTTACTCCATTTTATGTTGCTGCCCCCTTTGTCCAATATTAATTGACCATAGAGACTTGGGTTTATTTCTAAGCTCTCTGTTCTGTTCCATTGGTCTGTGTGCCTGTTTTTATGCCAGTACCAGCCTGTTTTGATTACAGTGGCCTTGTAATACAGTTTGGTATCAGGTATTATGATCCCTCCTACTTTGCTCTTCTTTCTCAAAATTGCAGCAGCTATTCGGAGTCATTTATGGTTCCATATAAATTCTTGAAGTGTTTGTTCTATGTCTGTGAAATAAGCCATTGGTACTTTAATAGGTATTGCATTGAATCTGTAAATTGCTTTGGGTAGTATGGACAGTTTGATGATATTAATCCTTCTGATCCATGAACACAGTATATGTTTCCATTTGTTTGTGTCTTCCTTGATTTCTTTCTTCATTGTTGTGTAGTTTTCTGCATACAGGTCTTTTACCTCCTTGGTTAGGTTTCTTGTAGGATTTTTATCCTGGCATCTGGGTGTGATCTGACTTATGTTAATAGGAGCATTGCTGTTAGTCTGATTTTAGTAGTACCTATAATTTTTTCTCTTCTGGGTTTTAAGTAGACTTAATATCTTTACCTAATGTCTTTTTTTATCATCTTGGGCAGTGAACTTATATTCACATGAGTATTTGTTGAGCATTTACTAGGTATCACTTGTTGAGGTGATACCTAGTAAAGGCTGGGGGGGGGGAATTAAACAGTGACCCAAGCAGAACAGGGCTCTGCTTACTTCAGTAATAGTTATAGGTAATAACATTGTATTAAATGAACACTTTTATTTCAAATGTGTTTTTGAGTCATTCAGTCCTCTGAAAAAGCTATGTGATAAGTAGGGTTAATATCCCTACTTTACATGAGTGGTTTATGTTTATGCTCAAGATTGAGGTAAGAGCTTAGAAAGGGTCCTAGGAACACACCACTTATAAAAGGGTGAGCCTAAGGCTCCAACCCAGCCAGAGTAATGCAGGTAGCGTTCTGCGTTTAATCGCACACACCAGCAGTCCATATTCTTGTGGTTTTGCCAGTGCCTCTTGACTACCAAATATAAAATTTGGTGGGAAGAGTAGGGAATGGTGCTATGCTGAGCTAAGGATTATCCTTAAACACTCCCATGCACTCTCCCCACCGGACATTAACACATACTGTGTATCTATAACATATGAAAGTATTTTTCCAGTGCCACAAAAGATCATTATGGTAGAGGTTTATAGGGATATCTTTCTATGTTTAGTTTCTCTTATCTTGCTTCATTTATAAGATTAAATATAAAAAGATTTATCTAATGGTGATTTATGTTGTTTAGTTATTTGTCAAAACAAATTTGATTGGATTTGTTAGACCCCTTGGTTCTATTAGACCCTAGAAGATTAAATGATTACCCTATAGAGTCAGCATAGCACTGCTCAGTAGCATGTGTTATATCTGGTGATTAATTACTGGTGGGGGGTGACATGCAGCAGATGCCTGACTCTTCCTTTCTGGGTCTCTTAGCAACAGCTCGAAGAAGAAGCAGCTAAACCTCCTGAGCCTGAGAAGCCTGTGTCTCCTCCTCCTGTGGAACAGAAACACCGCAGTATTGTCCAGATTATTTATGATGAGAATCGGGTAAGCTCATGCCATTCCTGATGGCACAGGCATTTAAAATTCCTTGACTGCCTTTTCTAAGTTGTCAGTCTGTAGTGATGTTAATTGAATTAAAACCTGGTTTCTGTTTTAATTTTTAATGGTCTTAGATTTAGATTAACTGAAACTTGGTGTTTTTTTTCCCCTCAAGATTGAAGAAAAGCTGACAGTTGTGTCTTAAATTACTTAATATTTTATATACATGCTATATTATTTAAATATTTAATGAGAGCATAGTTTTATCAGCTGAGTCTCATATAAATACTAGCCAGCAAGTTTGTACCAAATAATACAAAACACTTTTTCTGTAGTTTTTCATTTTATGAGGGACATTTAATGCCAAATACTGCTACTATTCTAATAGAGATGGGTCTTTGAACGTGAAAGTGACTTACATTATCATCTCCAGAATTAATAGCTGGCCTGTGGTTTGAATCTTAGTTATTGAGTGTGAGGCCATTGATTTTTGGGTAGACTTTGCTTTTTTAGATTTATTAAAATAATTTTTAAAAAGATTTTATTTATTTACAGAGAGGGGTAGGGAAGGAGAAAGAGAAGGAGAGAAAATCAGTGTGTGGTTTCCTCTCACACATCCCCTACTCAGGACATGGCCTGCAATCCAGGCATGTGCCATGACTGGGAATCAAACCGGTGACCCTTTGATTTGCAGGCTGGCACTCAACCACTGAACTACACCAGCCAGGGCTTAAAATAATTTTTATATTCATAATTAAAAGTGTCCATGGGTTTAGGAAAGGCAGGCCTCAATTCTATGAATAATTTTGTGATGTCAAAGCTAGTTTTTTGCCAGAATCCAGCCCAGGAACTAGCAGTTAAAAGGAAACTTATTTCATCTTAATATAAACAAAACTTCACACAGAGCTGTTTAAACAGTGGGCTTCCAGAAGTCCTCAGGCCAAAAATGAATAGCATGTTTTAAGTACTGTGGTAGAGAATAGGCTTGGTAACTGAAGTTGGTCATAGTTAGAAGTTGGTATTGTTGTTTCAATTTGCTTTTTTGTAGTCAGTGAAGTAGTACATCTTACAGGCAACCTAAAACTTTATAATAGCCCAGATCCTAAAGGAACTTGGCCTTAAGAAAAGCAGCAGTGAGTTAGTCATTGAATAAACATTTATAGGAATGATCTTGGGCTCATGTACATGTATCCATTTACATGAATAACTGAAAGTCATCAGATATGTAATATTTGATATAATTGGAAGTGTCATGGCAGGTAATATGGGCAATTAATATTATTTTCTTGGCTGAGCTCAAAATTGTCCAGTTTATTGAATAGACAGAGCCATGTACATCGAGATCTATCCAGTGAGGGTGAAGGGCAATAGGACTACCTCCTGGCATCCTAGAGGAGAGGAGTGTTCTGTGGTCATGCAGGGATGTGGTCCAGGGTTGACAGATACGCTTTTATTTAAGAAAAGCCAGGAACATGGAATTTTATGTGAAATTTCCTACTTTAAAAAAATACTCTCGCCCTGGCCAGTGTGGCTCAGTGGATTGAGTGCTGGCCTGGGAATTGAAAGGTCACCAGTTTGATTCCCAATCATGGCACATACATGTCTGCATTGTGGGCCAAGTCCTCAGTTGGGGATGTGTGAGAGGAAACTGATGTATTTGCTCACACATCAGTGTTTCTCTCACTCTCTTTTTCCCTCCCTTCCCCTTTCTCTAAAAATAAATAAATAAAATCTCTAAAAAGAAACCTTTATAGTGGGCTAATGAGCTTCATGGTCTCTTGGTGACCTCAGAGATAAAGTAAATAGGGATTAGAGGTGGTAACAATGGAAAAGAATCTTCTACAATAAAATGTTGAATTCTTTTTTAGTATGAGTTAATTTTCAAGTAAGTCGAATTCAGTGATATTTATTAATTGATTGATTTTTTCTTAATTAGCCTTGTCTCACAATCCTACCCCCCTTTGGCTTTGCCATGGGTCCTTTATACATGTTCCTTGGGGTTTCTTGGAATTTGGAAAGTGCATTGTACTATTTTGTGCTTCCTAAGCAGTTTAAACATATCTTTTTTTTCACATAATATATACTAAATAAATATTTGACTCATTGATTGTGATTGATAAATAAGATGAAAAGGGGAATATTTATTTTAAGGGAATGTCTTCCTTTACACTTGGGAAATACTGACTGATAATCCAGTTCCATTTATATTTCCCATCAGAAGCCCTGGAGAACTCCTCCAGCCAAGTGCAGTGAGGTGGGGTCTGCAGCAGGCCATGAGCCATGGTTACTAATGTGACCCTGTTGGGAGCAAAATATTTGAGAACCACCGAGACATTTACTAGTTATATAATTCTAGTTTAGATATCCTCAGTATTGAATTTGGTTATATTTCATTTGCCTTTTAAAGGACGATTTCTGTTAGCACTTATTTTACTTTTGAAAATAGCATGCAAAATATATACATATACAATTCATCATTTACTACTGAGCACTTGAGTAATTCAGACTATTTGCTTCCTCTGTTATTTGGGTTTTCTTGTAACTAGAAAGTAACCTTATTATAAGTTGTTTTTCAAGGAGATTAATTTGGCTTATTACCGCAGTAAAGATTGGCAGCTTTATGGTGTTATGTGTATTTAAATTTCATTAAAAACCTTATGAGTTGAAGTATTTAGAATGTTTGAAGAATTCATTTCTAATTGTGGATCTCTGTTCCCTCATCTTAGATTTAATATATGTTTGCTTTTAAGAATTTACCAGTTCTTAAAAAAAAAAAAGAATTTAACCAATTTTTTTTTTTTTTTTTAAGATTTTATTTATTTATCTTCAGAGAGGGAAGGGAGGGAGAGAGAGAGAGAGAGAGAAAACATCAGTGTGCGGTTGCTGGGGGCCTTGGCCTGCAACCCAGGCATGTGCCCTGACTGGGAATCGAACCTGCGATGCCTGGTTCGCAGCTCCCGCTCAATCCACTGAGCTACACCAGCCAGGGCTTAACCAATTCTTTATGAGTGCTTTCAATACAGATATTAAGCTTTGACTGAATTTTGAGGGAACTATGAAAATAAAAGTAGTGTTTTAGTCTTTCATGAAAGAAGAATGTTTGGGAGTAAGGATAAATTTAAATATAGACTGGTCTTTAGGTAAATATTATTAAATTAGTAGTGATTTTGCACTTAGGTAATATAATTTTTAATTATGCAATATAATAATGTCTTTGTAGAAAAAAGCAGAAGAAGCTCACAAAATATTTGAAGGTCTTGGCCCAAAAGTTGAACTGGTAAGTAAGAAATTTCTTTTTTGTTTTTTGTTTCTAATGCTTTACTTGTAGTGGTTTGTCTTGGGGTAAGATGGAATATAATCTATTTCTTTTTGAGCAAGAGAAATGTAGCCACACAGTAAGTTTGTGATAAAGTTTAAAATAATGATGCATGAACTTGGTTAACTTTGAAGAAGCATTATCCTGAGCAGCCCTTACTCACTCCCGATAGGAGGAGGAAGAAGTAATAACTGAAATAGAAAGCTCTTTGAATCATACTGTTAGGATGATGATGGTGCTTAACCTTTCTTTGCATTTAAAATTAAAATGAATGAATGTATTCATTATGGGACACAATGAATTTATAAACTTTCTTACAGGAGTGACATTCATTGTTTAGGGAGAGTTATTCAGGGAACCCAAAAGTCTGGATATTTTGATGGGGCATATATTGTGTAGACTCATTAATACTTTATCTAGGTTTACAGCAAAATATAAATTATTTTTGTCTATTTATAGGCATATGTACAACATTTATATATAAATATTTGATTTATTTTGTAGCCACTTTATAACCAGCCATCAGACACCAAGGTGTACCATGAGAACATCAAGACGTAAGTATTTGTTGTCTCTGGAGTTCTTCAGTTAAAGACCATGTATTCTATAAAGCAGTTGTTTTTGTTATGTTATCTTCTGACATATTACTATAATATAGCGTTAGTATGTTTTAGATTTGTGTAATTTGCTGTCGTTTTACTATATGTTATCTTCCTCTGGCTTTTTGGGGGTTGGGGTAACAGCTTTGAGTTTCCGAGGCCAAAAAATGAAATAAATTATTGCATAAAACTAGCTGGTTTTATAATCTGCTAGTAAAAAAAAGGTGGATACTTAACATTGAAATGGCTTACCTTGAGGCTTGAATTTTTTGCCTCCTGTTTTGTCTTTTTTTCAGTGGAGTACCTGCAAGGCGCATGATGAAGTAAGATAATGAAGCTTTTTCATTTAAGACTAGTGATGACACCGTCCCCCACCAAGCCACATCTGCCATTGCAAAGTAGAAGTGCCACGGATCATTTTATCATTATTCAAAATCCTATTCTAGGGAAATCCCTTCCATGACTCTTGCTATTGACGGTATTTGTAGATCCTTCTGCCATTTAATGTCCTGGTGCCTTGGAAGCGCTCAGTCACCTCACCTGGGTGAGGAGACTGCTCCAGAGTGTAGTTTGCTTAGCCTTGCTCATCCTAGATACCAGGCCTTTATGGATGTGGATTTTGGAATAAGAAAATAAGTAAAAAAGAAAACCTAATTTCTTGATCTGATTGAAGAGAGGAGGCTAGATAGGTATCTTTTTAAAAAATTTATTAGACTTTAAGAGAATTTCAGGTGAATTATTTTTAGTTTGTAACAAAAATGTGGTATTTCTACTTTATATGTTCTATTAAGTATAACCAGAAATTATAATTATTTACTAGTACAGTTACTAATAAGCACATTGCTATATATACATATATCTATATCTTTTTTTCTTTTTAAAAAATTTCTTACTGAGAGTATGTGCAGTAGTTAACTACTTTGCAGAACTGGTGGCAGATAAAATTTGCATGGTAGTATGCATGAAAAAAATTGAATAATTTTAACTTTTGTTAAGAAAGTGGTTCATAATAAAAGTCATATACTTAGAATTTTTCTGTGAGATACTTACTACTCTGGTCTTGGCAACCCTTAGGATAGGCAAAACTTGTATAAAATATAGCTTGTTTTAGAGTTGTTTAGCTGTTTTAACATTTTTTAAAAGAATAGTGGATAAAATATAGTCGGCTGCTTTTAATGATTTTTTTGTTCCCCATAAAGCTTCAGTTATGTTTGTGTTCTGTCTGCCCCCCGCAATATTAGCTGGAGAGCAGCTGTGTCTGACTTATTTTGTGTTATCTATAATGCTTAACACATTGTCCTGAGCTGGGTTACTGACTGGCTGACTTCTTCATTTAAATTCTTAGGAAATATTTTAAATTGTATTTATTGATTGTCATTTGCTTTTGAGTAGCACATAATTACAATTAGAGCAAACTGAATATGTGGTAATGCTTCTACTATATGTGTGAAATTCTTTGTGAACTATCATTTATTCAGCTGCATGTACCCATTATGAATCATTTAGTAGCTATTCTTTCATCACCACCATTTGCTTTGTATGAAATAGCAAATGTACCTTTTAATAATTCTTTTCATCTCTTGGCTACTTTCCCATATAGCCAGCTCCTGATTGTCCATGCTTATTTGAGTGGAGCCAGTGTCACTATTAGTCCTGAGTGGCAGATAATCCAAAAAATTACTTCTCCTTGCCTTGGCCTTGTATTTATATTTGAATAATCAGCTTGAAATCCTTTCTGGAAGTAGGTGGGGTATAAATATTTATATTTGAACCTGCATGTTATTGTTTTTGAAGGTCACAGTGCTTCAGATTTAAGAAGTAAAACTTACATTAAGATATAAGAGAAGTTTTCCTATCTTGTCACATAGCCCTTCATTACTTCTTAGAGTGGATAGTGTTATTTCTGTGACTGAGGAAAATCTTCTATTTAAAGCAGAAGTCATCTCTCTGTGTTATATACATTCTCATAGAAGGGAGGTCAGCACCAGTCCTGAGGTCGGGAGGTAACTTAAAAGCATTTCCTTCTCTCCTGCCTCCCCTACCTCCTTTCCTCCAGAGTGTATGAAGATGTTCATATCACCAGGGTTCATAAGAAGAGCTGTGCCATTATAACTTGAAAATAATATTTACCTTGTAATTAGATATAATGATTGAAAATGAACTATTTATATAAAGTCTTGTAGAATGGGAGGGATTTTAGTCAGTTCTAATTATTGCAAAAGTCTTACTCTGCAGGGTGAAAAAATTAAAATTAATTTTGATTACATCATATGTTAAGTGATTTTTGCTTGTTTTTCAGTGTCTGTGAAAAATGAAAGTCAATGCATTATTAAATTGTACTTTTTTTCTTAATGTCATACAACCATATTTTTCTCTTCTAGAAACCAGGTGATGAGGAAAAAACTCATTTTATTTTTTAAAAGAAGAAATCATGCAAGAAAACAAAGGGTGAGGCCCTATCCTTGTTAACTGAAATTTATACAGCTTTTCCATTCATGCTCATGTAGGCATTCACCTTTCCATTATTAATGAGAATGATTCTTGATTATATTTAAGAGAAGATTCTGATTTAGAAAATAAAAATGATGTGATTTAAATATAAATCTAATTCTGGCAACATTTTGATATCATAATTCACATTTAATATCATTATCAAATTACTTTCTTTGGTGGTCTATGTATAAAATTTTCATCTGGCCAAAATAAAGAAAATGGTGAGTAGTTTACAAATGTGATAGAGAAATTGGATGATCTACATTCTCTTAACCCTCAAACAAATGTGGGTAAGTTATGGTCATGCTGATTAGATACTGCTTTTCTCTCATTAGAAACTGGCTCAGCTAAAGTTCAACTTTTTAAAATTCAAATAGTTTGTTTATCATATTTATTATATGACTTGTAGTCCAAAAGTTTTGTGGGTATAGTCTTCATGGAAATTAAGTTACAGAAAATATGCCACTATTCTTATTTTCATAACATGTCTATACTGGTTTTAGAAAAACTTTTGATTCATTTAAATTGAGTTGTTTAGTAAATAAGTGATATCCTTTAATTCACATTGTAAGTAAACTTTGTACCTTATATTTAATGACCTGACAGTGAATGAATTGCAATGATCAAGAGTCAGCAGCTTTTATTTGGTGCATAACTTCTGGTGTTCTAATTGGCCAGTCCAGTCCTTCAGTCTTGAATTTTTTTGTCTGTGTGCCAAGAACATACAAATCTTAGATAAGAAATTAGCTGAAGTATTTTTTTCTATACAGTAGTTTTGTTATAATTATGGTAATTGCTGAATTTGCTATCTGGTAATGTAAACACAGAAGCACAGATTTTGTTTTCGTACTTCATAGAGTAATAAAGCTTACTTGGTCACTCCCTTGATTAATATTCATTGGCTGTTTGTTCTGTCCCACGTATCGTTCTACAAAGGTGAGCAAGGTAGCCATATGGTTTCAGCCCATATGTAACGGGGGATAGATAATTGAGCAGACAGTGAACAGTATTGTGATCAAACTGTAGTAAAGGACATTCAGATGACTATGAGCATAGAAGAGGGATAGGTAGTACAGCTATGAATCATGAAAGGAAGTTTCCCAGGAAAACTAGTACTCTGTAAACTTGAACAAGCAGAGGGAGCACCTAAATGAAGATGTGAGAAATAGAGTGTGGCAGGTTCAGAGATAGCTAGGGCTTAGACCAAGCTGTGAGTGTGGTGAGAAGTGAGGCTGCTGGGGGAAGCCAGGGCCAAGTCCTACATAATCCTGGAGGTCTCCTAGGAGATTCTGGATTACATCCTGAGGGTATCTGTTAAGTGTTTGAATTGAGGACATGAAATGTTCAGGTTTGTATTTTAAGAATTTGCATCTGGCTACATTATTAAGAATGTGCCACGTGGGTAGTAGAAATACTTGAGGGGGGGACCACTTTGTAAAGTATATGATTGTCTGATGACTATGCTGTACACTGGAAACTAATACAACATAATATTGAATGTCAACTGTAATTGAAAAATAAAATAAAAGAGTGCATGGGAGCCATTGGGAGGCTCTTTAATCTGGATGAGGATTTATGTTAGCCTGTACTGAGGAGGTAGCAGTAGAGATGGATCAGAGGGGAAGGATAAAAAAGACATATTGGAGTGGAAAAGAAGCATTGGGAAGTTGTGGGGGGTGGTATGGAGTGTGAGGAAGATAATTTTCTATTCTCTGATGCCACTTTTTGAGGTGACCAGTGTTAAGAGTACTTCATCAGTCCTTACACTTTTCTTATCCACGTGTCCTCAGACATGTACACAGTTCTGTGCGGGAGGGTTCTTCTTTCTTTTCTTTTGTATTATAAAATGAGATCATGTATTACTCATTTTTCTTTTTTTTTTTTTTTTACTCATTTTTCTAAAAATGTCCTTGATTTCATGTCATTTGCTGAATTTTTATCATAAAGTATAACAAATTTCTGTCTTTTTCAGATTGTCAAAATGTTTATTATATAGCATTATTTATAATAACAAAAATATGAAAGTAACCAAAACCTCCATCAATAGAGGAATGAATAAAGTGTGTGTTCTGACACATTGGAAGGATAACAACAAAATGTTAATACAGTTTTCTTTGGATGGTTGGGATTATGAACTATATATATGTTTTTTAAAAAATATTTTGACAATGAAGATGTTATCAGAAAAATAATAAAAGTAGCTGATCTGCTACTATTAGTAGCTCGTCAGTTCATTGATTAATTTGTATAGTCTTCATGTTAACTAAAGAAATTCCACCAAAATATGTTCTATATGTCAGACCATTTGTAGGCAATGAAGCTCCCTTTCTCTTTCCTCTTTCAGATCAAGGACAGCTTTTCATTCACAATTGAGTTATAGGTCAAACGTACTTTTAATTTAGCCATAAGAAGTAGCATATACTTTAAAGTATTGGGTTTGTTAGAATCACAGTTTTGTTTATTAATTTGCTACGGGTATTTAATAGGAACAAAAAATCTGCCAGCGTTATGATCAGCTAATGGAGGCATGGGAGAAAAAAGTGGACAGAATAGAAAATAACCCTCGGAGGAAAGCTAAAGAAAGCAAAACAAGAGAGTACTATGAAAAGCAGTTTCCAGAAATTCGAAAACAAAGAGAACAGCAAGAAAGATTTCAGCGGTAAGTAGTTTGGTATTTAATGGCTGTACTATGTCCTTTGAATCACAATATTTATTATTACTTGACTGATCGTTAAGTTTTTATAAAGAATTTTTGTTTGGAATATGTGTTGGTGAGTTTAACATTAATTTTTATACTTAATCATGATGTATCTAAATTTAAATGAATATTTTGAGATTCTCAGTTCTTAAAAATACTCATTTCTTTGGAAATGACAGTTAATAAGAATAGATTTGAATATTTTGTAGGTTTTCATACCTACCAATATAGTGTAACAGTATTAAATTGGTTGCTAAATATAAAATTCTTTGATATTGGTAAGATATTTTATTATTTGTTTTTACTTTTAGAAAACAAGTATTTTGCAAAGGTAAAAACTTTAGTGTTTGTCTCCACTGTCTCATGTAAGAGCCATGTAAGCCCTTTTAAACATGAATAAGTTTTCATGTGGGATGATGGTTGTGTTTTTTCTTCTCTTTTAAAAAAGTTTGATGTGTTTTTCTAAGCCTGCTGTTCTGTTCTCTGGAAGGTAGGCAAAAGACTGTTAAATGGTAATGGCACCAATAATTGTGGTTTTCCAGAAGTTTCCCATAAAATAGTTCTGCCATTTAAACTTGGACATGTAACTTTTAAATCTTAATTTCAGCATTTAAATTATTAATTTTATATGATTGAAGCAAATTACTTAAAAGTAATTTAGGTTTCATACTGACTTCTGGTTGTGAAAAAATCTTATTCAGAAAAATAATCTGTATAAAAGTAATTTAGTTTATATGTCTTCTTTATAAAAGGCCTTTAAATTATTTTTGTAATTTCTCATGTTTAGAGTCGGGCAGCGGGGAGCTGGTCTCTCAGCCACTATTGCTAGAAGTGAGCATGAGATTTCTGAGATTATTGATGGGCTGTCTGAGCAGGAGGTAAGACAACTGATTTAATTTAATTCACTATTTAGGAATTTTAGCTTCATGCCCGAGGAACTAAGGGTTTATTTGTATATTAAGTGAGAGAACATTTATGGGATTTGGACTGTTCCAAAGACTGTGGCTAACCATTGGAGATTTTAAAGAAGGCAATCACATGATCATATTGGTATTTTACAAATATGGCTTTGGCAACAGGGAGGCTGTTATAAAAATAAGAACTTGAGTCAGGACAACACTGTTAGGGATGTATAGGAAGAGACTGATAGGAAAGATTAATAGAAGGTACAGTGGACAGGACAAGATTGGTGGGTTAAGTGTGGGGGTGAGAAAGAAGAGAAATGGAAAGTGACTCCCCCGTTTCTAGGTAAGAGGACAGAGCTGGTAGTGCCATTTCATAAACCAGCAAAAGAGTATATGTTTTTCAGATGTTTGTGTATTCTTCTTCAAAGGGTGCTCTTTAGCCAGGTGAGTCTGGGAGAGAGATAGGATATGATATTAATAAATCAGTGCTGAATAAGAATAAATTTCAGTCCTGAACACTGAGACTTTGTAGCTAAATGTTCAAACTATCTCTCAAAGTTGTTCCAAAGCCATCGACCTATTGAGTCTTGCTAGTCTTGATTTTATAATATGGCTTTTTAAAGCCTCATCTGTAAATTCTGAAGGACTTGTTCATTTGAATATGATAGTCCCTTAATTAATGATCAAAGACAGTTATCACATTGCTTTATATTTTAAAATCTGTGGCCATAATTCCTGCAATGATGACTAAGTCTGCGTTAAATTTCTTAGCTTGCTTTTTGACCACTTCCATGTAAGCATCTAAAACTAGTATCAGTTAAGGTGATTTCAAACTAATGTCTGCCCCAAACAGTACTTTGGTGTCCAGACTGATTGAGAATTCCTCGTAAAAGTATAGATTTTGTAAGAACTTGTAATATTTACTTCTCTGAGGAAAAATTTTAGGGAAAATCCTAGCCTTGTATTGGAGTCAATTCTGTAATTTTGTTAAAAGTTTTTTCATGAAAGATTGTGTTTATAAACTTAAATTAAACCTTGGGAAAATAAACTGTGTAGATGTAAAAGAGTTTTAGTTGAATTTCTAAGGATAATAGTCTTAAATTTTTAATGGAAAGCTTGCTAAGTATTTAATACTTAAGCGAGTTTAGTTACTTTAAAGTCAGTGATCTTAAGATTTTGGTGCCTGTTTGTTTAATTTTGTGTTTATTGTTCTCTAAAATAATGTTAAGATTTGTTCTATAAAATGGTGTTAAGAATGGCTTTTAAAAATGAAACTAAATATAATTAAAGTGTTTCAAAGGTTCATTACATTAATGAACTTGACATAACTCTGTTTCTTCTGAATCTAAAATTCCATTATCTCAAGTATCAGCTTTGTTTAAGTAATTGAAGTAATGGATTATTTAAAAAAAATATGTATACTCTCTGGCTATATATTCATTGAGTGGATATTTATTAGATATATGAATAATTACTATGTGTTAGATGTTATGGTATGCACCAGTACTGTTAATTACCTGTGTGGGTTTTTGTTTGTTTTTAGTATATATTAAGACAGTTGGTCTATGGCCCTCTTCCAATTTTTTTTGTATAAACTGCACTTCTTTTTGTTGCAGAATAATGAGAAACAAATGCGGCAGCTCTCTGTGATCCCACCTATGATGTTTGATGCAGAACAAAGACGGGTCAAGTTCATTAACATGAATGGGCTTATGGAGGATCCCATGAAGGTTTATAAAGATAGGCAGTTTATGAATGTTTGGACTGACCATGAGAAGGAGATCTTTAAGGACAAGTAATTTAAATTTTAAATTATTATCCAATAGAAGTTTACATAAATTAGTAAAAAAAATCTTGGTCCCGTTTTGGCATTTGAATGGATACTCTGGAAAGTATAGAATATGTTTGACATGATCTTCCTGTAAGCTATAGATGGAAATATAGGTAACAAATAAAAACGGGTTATGAAGTCATGTTAAGAGTGTATCCAAACTTGGGTGGTATCTGAGTCATCTGGGGATGCTTTTCAAACAAGTACAGATTTCTGTGCTCTACCATAGACCAGTCTGGCCAGTTCTGGTAGATAGTTCCCAGGAATTGGTGCCCTTTAAAAGACTCCAGTGATTTTACAGTTGTTCCTCAGGTTGGCAGCTAGGAATCCCTGGGAATTAGCCTATACATATTTCTATTCTCAAGGCTTTCTTTATCCCTCTTTTTGAGTTGTTAAAATGTTTGTTGTGTGTGTGTATGCCCCCTCCCCTCCTACAGGTTTATCCAGCATCCAAAAAACTTTGGACTAATTGCATCTTACTTGGAAAGGAAGGTAAGAAATGGTTTGCATTGAGAATGTTTATAAGTTTGTGATTATTACTACTTTGAAATGTTATGCTCTAATGCCCAAAAGCAGTTAATGAGAATTGATCTTTGCAAAAGGCTTGCTACAGAAAAGATTTTCATGTGACTGGTATAGTGATATTTGTTGTTATTATTTTTGTTAAGTATATTTTATTGATTATACTATTATAGTTGTCCCATTTTTTTCCCTTTGCTCCCCTCCACCTGGTACTCCTATTCCCTCTAGGAATCCTGTCTGCCTTAGTTCATGTCCATGGGTCATACGTATGAGTTCTTTGGCTTCTCCATTTTATACCAGTCTTTACATCTCCTATCTATTTTGTACCTACCAGTTATGCTTCTTGTTCCCTGTACCTTTTCCCCCATTTCCCCCCTTCCCCTCCCTGCTAATAATGCTTCATGTGATCTCCATTTCTGTGATTCTATTCCCGTTCTAGTTGTTTGCTTAGTTTGTTTTTGTTTTTTTAGATTCAGTTGTTGATAGTTGTGAGTTTGTTGTCATTTTACTGTTCATAGTTTTGATCTTCTTTTTCTTAGATAAGTCCCTTGAACATTTCATATAATAAGGGCTTGGGTATAGTGATATTTATAATTATGATCACAACTCCTAAGCACAGAACACAGACTAATATGGTCAATGAAAAATGACCTGATATTAATCTATGTGTAATCTACATATAGATTACAGTGCTTTTTGAACCTCATTAAGTTTCTAATTAAAATATCAGGATCCTGATTTTCTCGGAATTTTTTTTCACAGTGAGTTGAATGTGGTGTTTTGGGACAACATATTTAAAGAGAAATTTCAAATGTTTACATATATACAGGAAGAAAGGGAATTTAGTTATTGGTTAATTAAAAAATGCTTAAATGTTTCTGAGATTTTTCTGATATTGTTCCTGGTAGTTTTTTACATAATTTGGATTGCCTATTAAAGTAGTAGACATAATGTGTAGTGTTTTAGAGACTAGCTGTGCTCTAAAATGCTAGTCATGTGTCTTTCTTCTCAATTTATACTTTGATAACCAGAGGTTTTCCTTGAAATTGTTACTTGTTTTTTTAAACACTTGATTCATTGGCTCCTCAAAGAGATATATTTTTTTACTTATAGAGTGTTCCCGATTGTGTTTTATATTACTACTTAACCAAGAAAAATGAGAATTATAAAGCCCTAGTAAGAAGGAATTATGGAAAACGCCGAGGAAGAAACCAGGTGTGTTTTAATACTGTATGGAAGATGTTTCAGGGTTGGTGTAAAAATGAAGATACATTTGATATAACAGGAGCTTTGTACTTAATCATGTGTACCTCAGGGATTGGCGTTTCTGTTAAATTAATTAGGATACTGTGAACATGGTATGATCGTTCTGAAGTTAATATATGTAATTTGTCATATTTTCTATTTGGAATGTTTTTTAAGTTTCTATTAATGAGAAAAGTTTTATACTTCCATGTTATCTAAATTGCGCATGTCAGTGTTAACAGTAATAATGTAATTAAATACCAGACATTTAACTACCTTATTTAATATGCCATCTTTACCAGTTCTTTTGTCTGAGGAGGGGACAGGTAGGTAAGGTAAGGAAATATAGCATGGTAATGACATTATGGTATTGTATGCTGAAATACATGGAGCCTTATTTTGTTTCAGATTAACTTCATTTTGGGAATTTAGGGAGTTTAAGTCTTAAAAAACACTTGACCTAAAAAGATAGTTTTTAATACAATGTAGCATATGTTTTTGCAGTTGCAGCTCAGTTACTTCTTCCAAACTAGCTACTCAGCAGCTGTCACAGCTTGTGTATGCTTTGCCATTGAGACTGCTGGGGTAACACAATCACCTGTTACCTTCCACACTCAGATACGAGTGGCAGCATGGAATTGTATATGTGAACTTGGACAGCTGCTGACTGTTTATTAGCATTTCTGAATTTTTTTGGTTTCAGTACATAGCTACCCTTTCTTCCCTTGGTTTCTTTGGTCATGAGATACAAGTTTTTTGACATAGTTTTAAAAATTATTTATAGTATAACTTTTTGTGTTTTCTGGGTCATTGTTTCTTACCACTTCACTTCATGAGATGTGATTACATATTCTTTGAAAACAGTATTTATTGATCAAAAAAATACAGAGAGTATTTCCTGAGTCAGCTGTGTAAATTGCTGCTGGAGGTGTCACTGAGATGATCTTGACATGTGTTTTCAGTGTGTTGGTGAGGGAGTGAAAAGTAAGATTATAGTGAGCTGAAGGGGATATAGAAGGTGTGGAAGTGGCAAAAGTATAAGTGTAGCCTTGTTTCTAAGATCTGCTTATAAAAGGCACATGGGTAGCAGGGCTGATGGGGATCAAAAGAGAGGAAAAGAGCATGATGTACATTGTTGGGACCAGTCATGTAGAGAAAGAGATGGATGATTGTAGAGCTCTGTTAAGGTTTACAAACTCTAGGACAGCAAATTGAATGTTGATAGTGAGGCAGCAAATACTGTTCCACTAATGGAGCCGGGACTTTTCCCCTGTTTCACACAGGCTAAGTGGAACCAGGGTCCTTTAGCTGAGATGCTTGAGTTCAATTATGTTTTAAACAAGTTTCTGCTACAGATTTTTAAAAATAGCTTTATTCCTAATTACAAACTAGTATTTATAACTTTAATTTCATTTTTAGAAATAATCTATCTTACTATTTAATTTTTGCCATCCAAGATATTGTTAAGGGATAATTTGATATTTATTATGCCTTACATTTGCTGAACTAGCAGTCTCATGCTTGTGATGATAGAGGAGAAAGCTCTAGTAGGAAGTTTTGTGTGACAGGGCGTGTCTCTGTTAACTCTGAAACATTTGTCTTCTAAAGTTATTTGGGTTATAAACCATTTTTCTTTTCTGTGGAACACTTTCCCATGTTAGATTTCAGCCACATTAGTGTTTTCCTGTGCACATTCTCGTTCTGTGTGATAGCACCCGTAGCGCATCCCCCGTGCATCTGCAGAACTGAGATTTTCCATATGTATCCTCACCTTGACCTGACCCTTAGGTTGTTTGCTCCCAGGTAGGTTCAGTTTTGGTTTGGTTGGCCTTCCTAATGGTCTAGTCCTGCCCACATTCACTTTTAGATTACCTTGAAGATTATACCTTTAGTTTTATAGTTTTCTGGTTGTTTCACTGGGAGTTTGTGGAAGGAGGGGCTTAAATGATGGACTTATACCACCATTACAGACCAAAATAATCTTATTTCTGTTTCTGTTTTTCCTCTCCCAGATTTTTTAAAAATATTTTTATTGATTATGCTATTACAGTTTTCCCAATTTTCCTCCTCTATCCCCCTTCTGCCCTGCCCCCCAGCCCTCCAGCATTCCCCCCTTTTAGTTCATGTCCATGGGTTATACATATAACTTCTTTGAGTCCTCTCCCTGTCTACCTTATGCCTGCTAACCATGCTTCTTCTTCCCTGTACCTTTTCCTGCCATTCCTCCTCTCCCCCCTACCCCCCCAACACACACACACACACACACACACACACACACACTGAAATCCCTCTGTGTGATGTCCATTTCTCTGATTCCGTTCCTGTTCTGGTGGTTTGCTTAGTTTTTGTTTTCCTTGTTTTTCTTTTCTTTTAGGTTCATTTGTTGATAGTTGTGAGTTTTTTTGTCATTTTACTGTTCATAGTTTTGACCTTCTTTTTCTTAGATAAGTCCCTTTAATGTTTCATATAGTAAGGGCTTGGTGATGATAAACTCCTTTAACTTGACCTTAACTGGGAAGCACTTTATCTGCTCTGCCATTCTAAATGAAAGCTTTGATGGGTAGAGTAATCTTGGATGTAGGTCTTTGCCTTTCATGACTTGGAATACTTCTTTCCAACCCCTTCTTGCCTGCAAGGTCTCTTTTGAGAAATCAGCTGATAGTGTTATGGAAACTCCTTTATAGGTAACTCTCTCCTTTCCTCTTGCTTCTTTTGGGATTTTCTCTTTGTGTTTCATCTTGGGTAACTTAAATGATGATGTGCCTTGGTGTGTTCCTCCTTGGGTCCAACTTCTTTGGGACTCTCTGGGCTTCCTGAACTTCCTGGAAGTCTATTTCCTTCTCCAAATTAGGGAAGTTTTCCTTCATTAAGTGAAAACTTACTTGGACAAATAAGTTGTTCTTCTCCTTCTGGCACCCCTATAATTTGGATATTGGAACATTTCACATTGTCCCAGAGGTTTGTAAGAGTCTCTTTACTTTTTCGAATTCTCGTTTCTTCATTTTGTTCTGGATGGATGTTTATTTTTTTCTTTTGTTCCAAATCATTCCTTTTATTCCTGGTTTCCTTCCTGTCACTGTTGGTTCCCTGTACATTCTGCTTTATCTCACTTTGGGTATCCTTCATTTGTTTTTTCATTTTTCAACCAAGCTCAGTCAGATCTGTGAGCATTTTGATTACCAGGGCTTTAAATTCCCCATCAGATAGGTTGGCGATCTCCTCCTCGTTTAGCTCTCTTTCTGAGGCTTTGCTGTGTTCTTTCATTTGTCCCATATTTCATTGTCTTGGTGGAGCTGATAGGTTGTAAGGGGGAGGGACCTTAGGTATTCACCCAGGCAGGGCAACTCTCTTTGCTGTGCTGCGTTGCTGCCTGTGGGGGTGGGGGGGCAGAGAGGGAACAGTGCTGCTTGCCTGCTCCTCCCTAGTGCCCTTTTCAGTAGACTCTGGTGTGAGACTGGGAGCTTCTCCTACTGCTGCAGCCACCATAGCCCACAGCCAGCTCTAAAGGGGGGTGGTCCCCTTAAGTCAGCCCCTCCTGGGCAGCCTGCCCAGCTTGGCAGCCAGCCCCACCCCCAAGGTCTGCCACATCTCTGCGGTTTTTCTGCCTTAAGGGTCTGGTTGTTCTAGTTGATTTTTTCTTGAATTCCTTGGTTGTCAGAGTTCTGAGCAATTTGATTTTCTGGCGCTTTTGGTTGTTTATTGATTTCAGATTGGTTGTTATCCTCCTTTTGGTTGTGCTAAGAAGTGAAGGGTCTGTACCTACACCTCCATCTTATTTCTGTTTCTTAATTGCTTGTGTATTTCATTTCATTTGTGTCAAAATAGATGGACAGTTTTTTCAGAAATTACATGGTATTAGTTTAATATAGAGCTGAATGACATTAGCCTTGATACTGAATGGGAAGAGAAGCCATTGGACTTTTGAGCAGAGAGGAGTATCAGATTTAGTTGTGACAGGGTTATTCTGGCTGCTCTATTGAGGCTAGCTTGTGAAGCAAGGGAAGAAGCAGGGAGAACAGGTAGGAGATTATTTTAATAATCCTAGTGTCTTGGAGTAGGTTACAGTGGGGGAGGTGAGGAGAACTGATCTGTTTCTGGATATATATTTAAAGGTAAGGACAGTAGGCTTTGCTGAGGGATTGATTGTGGGAGAATGTGAGAGAAACAGTTACTAAAGATAATCCAGGTTTTGAACTATGGAGGTGTCATTTACTGTGGTAGGCATGACTGAAGGAGGAGCAGATTTTGGGGGGAAATGGGACATACTGAATTTCAAATACCCATCAGATGTCCAAGTGGAGATCTAGAATACACAGTTAGATATGTAAGTCTGGAGTTTAGGGAAAAGGTCTGGTTTGGAAATAATAGAATTTGCTACACAGAAAGAAAAAAGTTCAGAAACAGTTTTTAAACATCTAGTTTTAAGTTAAGAACTTCTGCATTCATGTTTCGTGATTTTATTGTATGTTTTTTATTTTACTCTGGTGGATATATCAGAGATCCAACTAATTTGAACATCACTTTACTGATTTATTATCCATTCAAGTTTGAATCCCTGGGAATTACCTCAGGTAATCCCAGAGTGATTAAAACAAATTTGTTTCCAGACAGTAGAATTCTACTGAAGTTCTGCCTTATTCTTTCAGTTTTTTATTGTTTTTCTCATCCCCCATTCCCATCCTGTTACCCATAGGAAGTAATTTTTACTTGGTCAGTGAATTTGTAATATGCTATTGACTGAGAGATTCCAAGTTTGTGACCTTTAATTTTTAACCTATTATTTCCATAGGATACCTTGCGTATTGTATACTATAAAAATGAGTTTTAATCTTAGATCATAGGAAATTGAGACATATAATCATGTTTTTGTTAAAATTGTGTTCAGAGATCATCGTTGGCAAACATTTTGACTCTTTGCAAAATGCTGTTAGATACTACCCAGCCTAGTTTTGCATTCAACTAACTAGCTTGTTCCCATGATGAGAACAGGTGTGGTTCATTATAAGTTTTAGTTGAAGCCATGAAGACATATCAAAGATTGGAAGCCAAAAACTACCCAGTACTGTTATTTGGGATCTAGAATTATAAATAATATGCCAAGCAGTAATTTGATTCTGTGTGTAACATTTTGTAAGAATTTCTTACTTTCCAGCATAAATTCTCATTTAATAAGCCTGCCACCCATTGTATAATCTTGCCCTTTTTTTGTCATAGAGTAAGTAGGTGTGGGTTTATTTTTGGGTTCTGTCTTCTGTTCCATTGATCTTTGTGTCTGTTTTTATGCTAATACCATGCTGCTTTGATTACTATAGACTGGCAATATAGGTTGATATCAGGTAGCATTATGCCTCCAGCTTTGTTCTTTCTCAAGTTTACTTGGGCTATTTTGGGGACTTCTGTGGTTCTATATAAATTTTAGGATTATTTGTAGTTCTGTGAAACATACCAGTGGCATTTTGATAGGGATTTCATTGCTTTGGTAGTATGGACATTTTAACAATGTTAATTCTTTCTGTCCATGAGTATGATATATGCTTCCATTTATTTGTGCCTCCTTCAGTTTTCTTAATTTCTCTTTCTGATAGTTTGTTACTGTTGTATAACAATGCAATCAATTCCTGAATATTAATTTTGTATCCTTCTATGTTAATGGATTCATTTATCAGTTTGAATAGTTATTTGGTAGAATCTTTAGGATTCTCTATATACTGTATTGTGTCATGTACAAATGACAGTTTTTCTTCTTTCCATTTTGTATGCTTTTTATTTATTTTTCTTGTCTGATTGCTGTGACTAGGCTTTCAATACTGTTTTGAATAAAAGCCATGAAAGTGGACAACCTCGTTGTTGAGGGAGAGCCCCCAAGACCTAAATTCAGGATTGATTTTGAAAAACTGACGCATAGCCTTATTTAAATTCTTAAGAGCTTTAATAGGAAGAACTTAGATACACAAATAAAGCAGCTGCTTCCACTGGTGGCTGACTGGGAAGAATCAACACCCCTTCTAGTAAGGTCCTTTTGAAAATTGGGTTCATAGTAGGGGTTAGTAATAAAACCAGATGGCCAGTAGTTGTGTAGACCTCCTGAGAGAACAATATATTACTAAATTAAAATAAAAGTTAAAAGATAACATCAGGCAGTTACTATACTTCATATATATATTCATTAACCTCCTTCCTGGGTCATGACCTCTGTCTTTGGGCAGCATTCTGGCTTCCTGGGTAGTTAGCCAAGTGTGAGGTTGCAGAGAGTTCAGCAGTTGCGGAGTTCAACATTGCTCAGACTCCTTTGCTGCTGGAACCACATTGCATCTCTAAAGGGAGGTCCTCTTCACTTGTCTTATTCCTGATCTTTTTTAAAAGAGATTTTATTTATTTTTTTTTAGGCAGAGGAGAAGGGAGGGAGAAGGAGAGGGACAGATGCATCAACATGTGGTTGTCTCTCATGCACCCTCTACTGGTGATCTGGCCCACAACCCAGGCATGTGCCCTGACTGGGAATTGAAATGGTGACCCTTTTGTTTGCAGGCTGACAGTGAATCCACTGAGCCCACCAGCCAGGGCTGTTCCTGATCTTAAGGAAAACACTTTTAACTTTTTCCCTGTTGAGTATGATGTTATCTGTGAGTTTGTCATATATGGCCTTTATTTATGTTGAGGTATGTTTCCTCTGTTCTCACTTTGAGAGAGTTTTTATCATAAATGGGTGTTGGATTTTTTCAAATGCTTTTCCACATCTATTGATGTGATCATATGATTTTTATCCTGCATTTTATTTATGTGGTGTATCCCATTAATTGATTTGTGGATATTGAGCCAAACTTTTCCCCAGTGGGATTGATCGTGGTCTATGATCTGTTTAATGTGTTGCTGAATTGTTTAGTTATATTTTTGGAGGATGTTTTTATATCTGTGTTTATCTGGGATAATTACTGTTACCTTTCTTGCCTTCATGATGGTGTTTCTTGGTGACTGAGAGCTTATACTCATCAGGAAAGCTCTTGGTTTAAAGGCATTAGTAATTATATTTTGATAAGATCAGCATATTTTCTATTTACTGCTTGAAGTACTTCTTAAGGAAAAATTTGGTGGCTAAAGCAGTACTGTTTTCTTTTTGCTTCCTGTACACTTTTAGTTAGCTGTGTTATCAGTGGAAAATGAGGTCTTGCGGTATCACGAGGAAAAGAATGTCCTGAGACTTACATTGGAGGCTCACTTTGTTGATGATGTAAAATTAAGGAAGTTCCTTTCCTTACTTCCCAATGTTTTATCTCAGTTAGTCTTGCCATGGCAAAAGTCCAACCTTGTATTCAGTAGGTCCAGGTTGAAGGCCACCACCCAGAGTTTCTGTTCCATATTAAAGTCCAGTCCAGTCCAGCATCCGCCTAGGTTAGCATGTGTTCCCAGATGCAGCCCATTGCTGTGCTGTGGTGATCAGCCACATCTCTGGAGCTTGTGTGTGGAGTTTGCATGGCCATGGGCCACATGGCTGCTAGAGCCACATGGCCATAGAAAAAAACAGTAGTGGGTACTGTGTGAGTACAAGTCATTGGGCAAAGGAGAGAGAGAGCTGCTTTGTTCCTCTGGAATTATTATATTAATTTAGGCTTGGGAACAACCAAGTGCTTTTTTCAAGATCAACAATCAAATTCCCAAGCTTTTGCAGGCTTTGGATGGGTTCACAGCCCCTAGTTAGACTGACAAACCTCTATGATCCAACACCTCCTCTTGCATTCCCCCCAGTGGTATTTAACTAATTATTAGCAGGAAAGGGGAGCAAAGAATTAGACATTGAATTTAATAAGCTGGGGAGCATAAGCATGCTTGCTTAGCTAGGAAGCTGCATCTTTAAACCCCAGGGGATTATAGCATTGCTCCATTAAGGGAATTACCACTCCTTCCTTCCCCCTGGATTATTGGGGGTGTGCAGAGGAGGAAGGGCTGGACCAGAGGCCTGTCAGTGTAACTAGGAGGTATAAACTCATCCAAAGCCTACAAAAGCTTGGGAATTTGGTGATTTTGAAAATGCTCTTGGTTATTATGCCAGGGGAACAAAGAAGCGTGCATGCACATGCTCTCTGGCACTCTCCCCCATGACCTGCACTCTCATTGTACCCTTGCACATCCTCCTTTCATAGTCATGTGACCTTAGCAGCCACGTGGGCCATGGCTTTATGGGCTGTCTGGGTAGGCTCCAGGAGGAACCCTGAATATGGCAGCATGGCAAAGGGCTGCAGCTGGAAACACACACTAAGCTAGCAGGATGTTCAACGGGACTGTAATATAATATGGAGCAGAAACTCTGGGCAGTGGCCTTCATCCTGGCCCCACTGAAGACAAGGTTGGACCTTTTCCATGGTGAGACAAATGGAAATGGGACACTGTGGAGTCAGAGGGGGAACCTTCTTAATTTTACATCATCAGTAGAATTTACCACAGAGCCCCATTCTCCTTTGTGGGTCTCAAGAAATTCTTTTCCTCACAAGAATCCCACTTCCATTTCCACTGATAAGAACTGTAGCTGCTTGTTCTTAAATTTAGTCTTAGCTCTTTTTTTGGTAACTTCAGTGTCTGAGGAGTCGGAATTTGTTTATCTGTTTTGTAAAGGTGAACATTTTAATAAATATAAATATAATATGTATGTGAGTGTTAGATATTCAATTAGATACAATACTAACAAATCTCAATGTAAAGTACTTTTAATGTTACCATAGAGGACTCTCCCGAAATTGACCTTGTTTTTCTTTTATCATTATGAAACACATATAACTTTCATGTTTTTCATTTTGTTTTATAATGTGGTCTTGCATCTATAGTGAATACCCTGTTGTTTGGCAGAAATACTTCATATTATAAGAACCTCCCTAACAGAATGAGAGCTTTTTATTTACTATCAGTTATTGGGTTTAAGGAGGAAGAAACCTAGATTCGAAGCACTGGGCATGCCAGCCAGTAAAGGGTTGGGTGATGTAACCTGTAACTTCCATCCTAGACCATGGGGAATGTCACTTCTCTTTACAGATTTGCCTGAAAGAAAAGCAATTCCAGCCACTTCTTGTTTAAACTGTTAGAGGCCCAATGTTCATGTGCCAGATGCTACTAAAGAAAGGCGAATATTCGATAGGTCAGAATTTGGGGCAAGGGAAGTTTTATTGATTGACAAGGTCTAGCTGGACAAGGTGGGAGAACTAATGATCAAATCCACTTTAAGAGAGTCTGCACTCTCTGGCCTCCTTAGCACTCCCTTTCTCCTCACTGCCACCTAGTCAGTGTGGTCCTGCAGGATGGAGTGTAAGAGTTTCTGCTTTGGAGGTGTCACACACTTCTATAGGCTCTATCCAGCAACTCCATGAGTTTCTTTGGATCATTTTTATACCCTCTGAAGAACTATGAGCTGTGTTTCAGGAGGGATCCTTTTAAATTTTCCCGTTGATTGGTTGAAGCAGGTGCTGCAGTTGTGTCTCAATTCCCAGCACTCTGGCAGGCGGAGTAAAGTCAGCTGTTTGTTGGGTGTCATGCAGCGGGGAACTGGTGGAATTGTTTCCCTTCTTCAAAACTGTGGTTTGCATCAGAAGGAGAAAACCATTATTGGAATAAACTTACACAGTCCAAGTGTGAGGGAACAGGGAACCTCTTTACTTATCTTCTGCTGAGTGAAACCTCCCCATTATTTCTTAGAGCTGCAAACCATTTTCTGGGTTACACATCCTACTTGCTAGGCCAAGGGCAGTATTTGCCATTGGGATGCTATTTCGTTGGTTCAGAATGATGCATGCTGCATTTGTGGTGCAGGTGAAGTTATCAATATTTGAAATAGGTCTCGTGACCGCTGCGATGTGATAGGGACTCAGTTAGACATGAATAAAACATCCCAGTCTGTAAAGCAGATCTAGTCATGGTTGGAGAATATACATTTGAAAAATCTGATTTCTTAGTTTTTTTCTAATTTTCAATATAAGGAAAATCCAAACCTGTAAGAAATTTTATGAGTTTAAGCAAAACTATCAGCAATTGCCAGGAAGCAAAACCTCAATGGATTGACAAAATGCTCCAGAGAAATAATAGTCTTGCCCCTTATTTTAGATGTTACAATTAAAAGAGAAGACCTATGTAGGTCACATGAAATTCATGATAGATTAGGGAGGTGGGAAGCAAAGTAGGGAAACCTCTGGAATTGAATGAAAAAGTAAAATGATAGACACATACTTCTTTTACAGAGGTGGGTAATGGATAATTAACAGTCAACACTTAACAGGATAACAGCACTGAGGAGATTTGTGGTTTCAGCTCTGGTGCCGTGCTTGTGCTTTGAGGGGTTTAGGAAAGAAAATTGGACATTCCAAAGGTGTATGTTAGCGTAGATGCAAAAAGACAGTAGACAGGCTCAATTAAGGTAAAGATCGACTTTTGTCAGAGAAGATTCTAGCGTAGGACATGACTGCCCATGACCTGCTTTTATGTAAAAAGTTTTAATTTCAGACCATCCTTTGTGCTTACTTTGAGTTTGTAAGGTCACCATGCAGGCCTCCCTGTGGTCTTCGGGGTTAGTATCTGGCCCCTTTTCATCCACATAATAATTATAAATACTCAGACGAAATGGTAACGGGCAGTTAGCCAGTGTGAAAAATTGGGAAGGTCACAAAAAACAAATGAGGAAATGATGGTATTGAAACAATTTAGCCAGGGCTCCGGGTGGAAAGTTGAGGCAGATTTTCCTGATGGACCATGATATTTTCATGGATAAAGGGATGGAAGGCATTGACATGCATGTTGAAATCTGAAGAATAATGACCAGGCATGAACCATGTGATAAAACCATCTGTGTTCTTGGGAGTATTTGAGAACTCAATATGTAACACCAAAAGAGGAACAAAGGGATCATAGGTAGGCTTTGTAAAATCTGAAAAAGCAAGTATGTTTAAAGTACTGCATTTTAGCAGTATCCTGGAAGTGGCAGTAAGGAACACCAAGAATACAGGCTCTTCTTCTTCCCACCACGGGTAGAAGAAGGCATAATGTGGGACCTGTTGTGGAGTGGTCAGGAAGGCCTTTGTTATCTTAAGAAAAGAGCTAGATTTTACTTTTGGTGGTAGGTGAAAGACTTTGAGATGGTATTAAGAATTAAGGAACATTTTACTGCAAATAAGTGAGTACTTCATATCTGGTGAAAGGAACAGGTGGGTGGACACAGGCAGTTATTTTTTGAGGCAAGATTGACGTTAACCTGGATCAGAATGAAAGATTTAGGTGGGAGGGCAACAACTTTTCAAATAACCAGCATAAAGGAATTTGATTTTTGCTGTACCTAACACATGTAAATACTTCCATGGTCCTGATGTTCTGCTAGGAAATGGAGATCCTTAGATGATTAGTGTTGAGTCCTTGTGTTCCTGGACAGGGACCAGATTGGAGTGAGTCTGCCTAGGATTGGCCTGTAGCATATGGGTTCTTGCCTTTGTGCAGGAAAGATTTCGCAAGATGAGTCCAGGCGATTCTGAGAGTGCATTTATTAAAGTTGGGGACAGGGAAACAAATGAACGACTTAAGATAGAAGAAGCAACAGGAGAGCCCAGGTTATGTTCTGCTTTGGCTGCTTTAGAAACTTTATAGAAAAAAAGTGAGCCACGGCGGGGCTGCTGTTAGCTCGCTAAAAAGTCAGCGAAAAGGGAGCCTCGGAGACAGGTTCAGGGGGTTCATCTGGGTTGAGCTGCCACTGCCTGCTGCTCCACTGGTTGCAAGTCTCATGGGACCTTTAGAGTTTAGAAGAAAAGGAAGCAAAATATACTCAAAATGAGATTTGAACAGGGGTGTTCCAAGGGGTTTGCACACTGGCTTCCTTTGTCTTGAGGATTTTTATCTCTTTTCTTTTGGTGAGAATCTTAGGGGAGGTCTCAGGTGAGGGTTTCAGCAGAATACTCATCAGCTTTCCAAGTATGTTCTCTGATGTGCTGGTGCATCATAATGAGTGTGTACGGGAGTTTGAGGTCATTCTCTCGTAGCTTTACTTTCATCTGGGACTGTCTGGCGCTAATACATGTTTTGTTTTGTTTTGTTTTTTATCCCCCGACTTCATCCGTCCTTGTTTTTGGCTGGCACAAATGGTACTAATCTGGTGTCTGTTACCTATCTCCCTGACTAGCATGGTTTAAACTATTTATTCTCTGGTCAGGGAGGAGAGGTATAAAACTCTCTTTGGTTAGGGAAGATAAGGTGTTGCGATTCATTAGCTGCCTGTAAATTCATCAAATTGTTTGGTCTGGTGTAATCATCTTGTCACAGTTCCTCATTCCACTTGCCAGGGGATTTTCCTAGTTTTTTACCATCTTACCTCACTCATTCTTTATGAGATTATAACACAGTGAGCCTGTAGACCCTAATAACCCGATACTATACCACCCTGTGATAAGTGCTTCAAGCTGATGCGGACATGTAGGGGAAAGGTGGGGAGACAGGGCCTGCAGCTTCTGTGGAAATCTAGAAAAGCCTCACAGGAGATGTAGCATTTTGAATTAAATCTTACTGGATGTGTAAGGGTTTTCTAGGCAAGGAAGGAGTTTTCTAGGTAAGGATGTTCCACTGCCTAGAAAATGGTGGGTGTTTTATGTGACTCTAGAGCACCAACAATGGAGGAAGGCAGGAGGGTTGAAAAGAGGTACACATGTGTTACCAGACAGGAGCCTGGCTCATAGTGGGTCTGCCTAGGGCCAGCAGGTAGGGCCATGGGTTCTTGACTTTGTGTGGGGAAGATTTCACAACGTGAGTCTAGGTGACTATAAGGGTGCGATTATTAAATCTGGGAATGGTAAAACAAGCAAGTGCTTAGCATAAAAGAAGCAACAGGAGAGCCTAGGCTCGGCTGATTTAGCTCACTGGGAAGCCAGAGAAAAAGGGGCTTGGGGACAGCTTCAGGAGATTAACCAGGGACAAGCTGCAGCAGCCCGTTGCCCTGCTGATTGCAAGTCTTGAGGTCCCTTTTGAGTTTAGGAGATGTGTGCCCGTGGGGGAAGAAGTGAGGGTAGAAGACGGGAAAGGGAATGGCGTGGACTACTCACCAGAGGGAGACAGTGCACTGGTTCCTTTGCCTTGAGGCTTTTATCTCTCTCTCGTAGGCAGGAATTTTAGGGGAGGTCTCAGGGGAGATTTCAGTAGAACATTAATCAGTTCTCTAGGTGTGCCCTTTCAGGGTCCTGGTCTCACTGATTGGTCAGTGACAGGGTACCCTTTAGTCATTGGCAGCTGGTCCTGGCATTGCCCACATGGTTTTGCTGCTTTTCTGGGCCTGGAGCTGAAATACAACTGAGGCCTAGATATTATCTCTAGAGAGGTGACCTTCTGTATCTGGCTGTAAATTGCTTGGCCAGTTTTTTCAGTGCTCTGTCTCAGTTTCCCTATTCTACTTGCCAAGGAATTTTCCTCAGTGGGGCATAGGCTGTGTGCTGTGATGATGAGTTGGACTTCCATTCTAATTAATTTAGACGGTCTCGATTTCTGAATTAAATACAAATAATAATGCTCAACACAAACTTAATTTTACTTTGAAAGTCACACTTTTAGGAAGTGAGACATTAATACTCTTATTCTCTTTCAATCTTTGTTCATATAAATATTTTCAATTACATAGTTGGAATTACAGCTTAGATATATTTGTGTTGTACTTTTCACTTTTATTATATCCTTAACTATTTGTCTTTATATTGACCATAGCTGTCTGCTATTCCATTAAATCAATGTTCCTCCCAAAGAGTAAAAGCATGAAGATGTTTCTCGTAGTATTATCCATATGATGAAAAAATTGAGAATGTAGTAAATATCGAATATTAGAGGGATAGTTTGATAAATTATAGGTTATCATATTTTTAATGTAGAGTTGAAATGCTTGAATGACAGATTAAATGTAAGAGTTAACAAAGAGAGAGAATTGACCTGAGGTTGTTTTTTTCTCCATACCTGAGGACATTTCTTCATTCCTTTTAGAGGGAGTGGAAGGGGGAGAGAAAGAAACATCAGATGTGAGAGAGAACATACATTGGTTGCACCCCATAGGTTCCCTGAACAGGGATTGAACCCACAACATAGGTATGTGCCCTGACCAGGAATCAGACCCACAACCTTTTGGTGTATGGGACAATGCTCCAACCTCCTGAGCCACACCAGCCAGGGCTCAACCTCATATTTCTAAGTAAAATCTTAACATTTTCACTTCCCTGATGAGTTCAAACACTATGGGCATTTATGCTTGTGTATGTGTGACCTTTTAAACAATATATTGAGAATATATTAAAGAGCATTAGACTAATTTCTTTAATGATTTTTTATTTATTTTTTTAGAGATGGGGCTGGGGAGGGAGAAAGACAGGGAGAAAAAAACATTGACCTGCAAGAGAAACATAGATCTGTTGCCACTTATATGCACCCAACCAGGAAGCTGGTCTGCAACCCAGGCATGTGCCCTGACAGGAAATCGAACTGGCAGCCTTTTGGTTCACAGGCTGGTACTCAACCCACTGGGCCACAACAGCCAGGGCTAGACTAATTTTTAATACATCATCTCTAATTACATTATAATTGATTAATAAGTTAATCAGATTTAATCATTTGTTAATTTGTTTGCATATTTATTAAAATCATCATCAGAATTTGAGGAGCTGGTTCTTTTATCTTTGAATTTATAAAATGATGGTTTATTTTAGCAGCAGATTGCCCGACCATCACAAGAAGAAAAAGTAGAAGAAAAAGAAGAAGATAAAGCAGAAAAAACAGAAAAAAAAGAAGAGGACAAAAAAGATGAAGAAGAAAAAGATGAAAAGGAGGACTCTAAGTAAGTAAAATAATTAGTTAAATAATTAAATATTACAGTTATTTTTAAATGATGAAAGTATAAAATTTTAGATAAAAGAATCATTGGGATGTATGCTTTAATCATCATAATTATTTTATATAATTAAAGAATGGAGTATTTCAGTAAATAGAACTTTTGACTTAATGGATTTATTTTCTAGACATGATATATTGCTTCAGAAGGGATAGGCTACAATAATATACCCTTGTTAGTGAGATATGCCAAATATAATTTAATCTTTGATTTGGAAGATACTCAGGATCTTTTTTTGTACCTCAGATAGTGTACATTAGTGTTAAAATGTTGGTAAGTGGTTTATTTATACAATACATGTATTCCAGCATTATTGATTTTATTTATTATATAAAATAGAGTTCCTGGTTCATTTGTGATTGCTGTTTTCCTGGTTATAAAAATAATTCTTGCTCATTACTGAAAATTAGGAAAAGAGCAAAATATAAAGAAATTTAACCTGTGATTCTTCCATTTTGAGGCAGCTACTGTTGACACAATAGGCAGAGGGTCGTGAGGGCAGGGTATCAGGAGCTGGGTTGTTTCTGTCTCCCCAGGCATCAGCTTTATTGAAACATTATTTACATAAAATAAAATTTGCCAATTTTAGGTGTATGTGTTGATGCATTTTGACAAATAATGTGTGCATTGGTATAGTGTAACCACTGCCACAATTGTGATGTATATAGAATATTTTCATCACCTCCCAAAAGTTCTGATATGCTCCTTTAAATAGTTTTCTCCCCCCTTTTCCAGCCTTTGACAACTGCTAATTTGTTTTTTTTTCTAGAATTTTATAGAAAATGAATCATACAGTATATAATCTGTATGTGGTTTCATTTACTTAACATGCCTTTGAAATACATGTATAATGCACATATTAGTAGTTTGTTTCTTTTTAATATTCATTGTACTTTGGCAGTCTGTCCAATGTAGGTTGGCCCCTCATGACCAGTGTACTCGGATTGCCTGACCATGTAGGTAGGCCTTACGACCAGCAACATTGGTAGCATGGCCAAAATAGTTTGGCCTCAAAATCATCGTATGTTAGCAGCCTGACCAGTGTATATTGGCAGCCCAACCAATGTAGGTAGTATCAAGCCCAGTGTCAGATGGCCACCTGGCAAACGTAGGTTGGCCTCACTACCAGTACACCATGGTTGCCTGGCCAACGTAGTTTGGCATAACAACCAACATATGTTGGCAACATGGTCTGTGTAGGTTGGACAAATAACCAGCATATGTTGACAGCAAGGCCAATGTAGATAGGCCTCATGACCAGTGTATGTTGGTCACTGGGCCACATTAGGTTAACTTCATCACCAGCATATGTTGGCAGCCTAGCCAGTGTAATTTGGCCTCATGAGCAGCATACATTTACCACCTGAACAATGTAGGTTGGCTTAATGATCAGAGTATGTTGGCATCCTGGGCAGCATAAGTTAGTCTCATGACCAGTGTATGTTGGTCACCAGACTAACCTAGTTAGGCCTCATCACCAGTGTACGTTGGCCACCAGACTAATGTAGGTTGGCCTCACGCCTCACGACCAGTCAGTGTATGTTGTCTGCCTGTCAAACGTGGTTTGGCCTCACAGTCAGCAGATGTTGGCAGCAAGGCCAGTGTAGGTTGGCCTCCTGACCAGTGTATGTTGGCAGCCCCACCCACATAGGTTGTCTTCAATACCAGCATAGGTGGGCCTGTCGGCCAACATAGGTTGGCCTCATGTCTGGTGTACATTAGCAGCACCACCAGCATTGGTAGGCCTCATGACCACTCTACCTCAACATCACAGCCAACGTAGGTGGGCCTCAAAACCAGTGTACGTGGGCTGCTGGGACAATGTAGCTTAACTTCATCCCCACTACATTGGCAGCCTGGCCAAAGAAGACTAGTCAAAAACCAGAGTAGGTTGGCAACACTGCTGAAGTGTAGTTTGGCTTCAAAACCAGTGTACGCTGGCAGCCCAGCCCACATAGGTATTCTCAAGACCGGCATTGGGGGGCTGCCCGGCCAACATAGGTTGTCTCGTGACCAGTGTACGTTGGTTGCCCTGCTGGTATAGTTTGGCCTAACAACCAGCATATGTTTGCCCAGCCAGTGTAGGTTGGCCTTATTAGCAGTCTACATTGGCAGCATGGCCTAAGTAGTTTGGCTTCATTACCAGCGTACTTTGGCAGCAGGTCCTATGTAGGCTGGCCTCATGACCAGCGGATGTTGGTGTCTCAGGCTAGGTAAGTTGGCCTTGTGAGTAGTGGACTTTAGCATCTTGTCCAACATAGGTAGGCCTCATGAACAGCATATATTGTCCGTCCGACCAACATAGGTTGGCCTCACAACCCGCATATGCTGGCAGCAAGGCCAATGTATGTTTGCATCATGATCAGTATACTTTGGTAGCATGATCAATGTAGGTAGGCCTCATAAACAGTATACGTTGGCTGCCTGGTTAATGTAGGTTGGCTTCACGACCAGCATATATTTGCCACCTAGCCAACATAGTTTTTGATGTAATGACCAGAGTACATTGGCACCCCAGGCAGTGTAAGTTGACCTCCTGACTGGCGTATGTTGGTGTTCCAGGCAACATAAATTGGCCTCTTGAATAGCAGACTTTGGCATCTTTTCCAGTGTAGGTTGGCCTTATGACCAGTGTACGTAGCAGCCCAGCTAACATAGGTTGGCCTCATGACCTTACATCCCTTGGCATGGTTTTTAAAGGTTGAATACTCAGTGTCATTCTAGTATTCTACATTAAAAAGATACCCATTTAAAAAATTTTTTCTTTAGTTTTCCCAGTATCACATTTATACTCCAAGGTGGTTATTGGTTCTGCTCACATGGAACTCCTGTATTTTGATTTTACTCTTTTATTAGAATCTTTAATGTATTTAACACACTTTCATTTATTATTGATATGAGCTAGGTCTTGAGGAGGCAAAAATGCGTAAGGTATCCACTATTCCCAGGTAATTTATGACCTAGTAGGAGAAAATTAGGCAAGATACTAGCACTACTTAGGAAAAAGAGAAGAACCTGGAAGAAATGAGCAAAACCAATAAACTATGTTGAAAGATTGAGAAAAGGTTGAGGTTTACTTCTCTCTGGATAGTTGGAAGGACTTTATGTAGGAGCTAGTGGTTACAGTAGGTAAAAGGAACAGCACATATAGATATGCTGCTTTGAGCAATGGTGCATAGCAGTTTCATTAGACTGGAATATAGGGTGCCTGAAAAAGAACAGTGGAAAATGGATTGGGGTTAGTTTATGTAAAGACTTAATGAAAGCTAAAATGTAGATTCCATTTAGGAGGCTGTGTAGGAATAGGTAGGGTTTAGAATGGATGGAATGGTTTATTACCAAAGGTATTCTCGTAGAATATTGATCTATTAGCAATATAGAATAGATGGATTAGAGATAAAAGAGTCAGGGAGGCTATTATAGAAGTACTGAGGTACTGCGTAAATACAGTGGTAATACAAATAGAGATGATGAATTAGTGGGAGAAATATTAGAGAGATGAAATAACAAAAATTTGGCATTAGATTACGTACAGGATGTAAAGAAAAAGGGAAAGCAAAAGATGATGTCACATCTGTGAACCTCAGTGATTATGAATATGGTGGTACTGTTAACAAGTAATTAGTGAGGTGGAGCAAGAAGCAGGGCAGTACGTATGAGCATGTTTTTGGATAGTGATGGTAGATTCAGGTGGTTGGTTATTCCAGCAGATCACTGGGAATACAAGTCTGGATCTTAAGAGATTTAGGAGATGGGGTATGAGCCTAGCAGAGATGCATATGGGTGACCTCACAGAGCTTTAAGGCCAGAATGAGCCTTGGGAAATCCCAGTGTTAAAGGATGAGGGGGAAAGGCAGTCCCCAGAAGGAGAGGCAGAGTAGCAGTGGAGATATTAGGAAAGTGTGAAGTCCTAAAAGCAACGTTGAGAAGGGTATAAAAAGAATTGTCCACAGTGTCAGTTTCAGGAGAAAGAGTGATGTGAAGAGAATTAAGGAAAGGTCATTTGATTTTGCAGTTTTTAAGTTATTGGTGACTTTTGATAAAACCTTTTTAATAGGAGGATGTAGTAGTAGCCAGATTGGCGAGGGGATAAAGAAGTGAAGGGAGAGAGAACTGCATGGTAATTTCAAGGGTAATTTAGAATTGAAGGGGAAAGAATTGTTCTTGAAGCCTTTTTTTTTTTAACTTTGGGGAAAAACTAACTTTGTAAGCCACAATAGGTCTTTATTGAAGTAGATAAAGAAAAGAGAAAAAACAAAACCTTCCATTAAGCAGGAGTAGTTGGTTGATTGTTTAAATGTTGCCATCTACTTGTTCATTTGCAAAAACGTACATTAAGCACCTTGCTTTCTAAAAAAAATAATGTTTATTTTAAAAATTGAGTTGCTATACAATATATCAGTTTCAGGTGTACAACCCAGTGATTAGACATTTATATAACTTATGAAGTGATCACCCTGATAAATCTTAAGCACCTTACATTTAAATGTAACAACACTGGGAGATAAGTAGTGCAGAGAATGGTTTTCCACTATTACATGTAATACTGTTGCTATTAATAGTAATGATCACTTACTGAGTTTTTCCTAAGTGCCTGAGACTATGATAAGCACTTTATAGCCTGAGGGAGGTTTAGCTTTTACAATGCTTACTATGTTCTGGGCCCTATTCCAAGCATTTTACAATAATTTACTTCCTTAATTCTCACAGTGGCCCTATGAGATATAGTATTATTATCCTCACTTTACAGATGAGGAAAACTGAAGTTCATAGAGGTAAGGTTGCTTGTCCAAGGTCATGATGGGGCTAGTCGTCATAGAGAGCTCTGTATGAACCCAGGCAGTCTGGTTCCAGAGGCCGTTTTCCTAACTATTAGGCCAAACTGCCCCATTGAGAATATTGAGCCTGCTTTGATAAAACAATATTATAGATTATTGTTGCAGAATGGGTATCTGTCATGAAGAGTATCTGTTTCAGATTCTTCATTTCACAAGGCAGAAAGCTTATGTTGGAGCAGAGGCCACAGATTCAGAAGTCCTACCTTTGGGTGTACCCCATTGCTTCTGGAGTGCAGGTGTTAAGGGTTTTCTGCAGCCATTCATTACTTCCTTGGAGAGAATGTTCTTGTACCCAAGTCAGGTGATTTGAAATGTTTTTAAATTTTAAGTCCATTAACAAATAAAGCAAGCCTTTGTGAAATATCTTAATTTGAATGAATCAACTCCTCAAAATTGGGGCATGACAGAATTTTTCATAAATTTTGTTTTAGTAACTAAGGGATTGGTTAGTTTTATTCAATTTGTATTTAAAGAATTTTCAAAGCTGCCTTCATCAGTGTATGTATACTTTAAATCGCACAACATTTTTATCTGCTTTTGTATCCAGAGAAAATACCAAGGAAAAGGACAAGACAGAAGGTACAGCAGAAGAAACTGAGGAGAGAGAGCAGGCTATACCACGGGGGCGAAAGACTGCCAATAGTCAAGGCCGCCGAAAGGGCCGCATCACCAGGTCCATGACAAATGAAGCCGCTGCTGCCAGTGCTGCAGCTGCAGCAGCCACAGAGGAGCCTCCTCCACCTCTTCCACCGCCACCAGAACCCAGTGAGTGGGCAGATTGGAGTGAGCAGGCCGTACTGTTTGTTCGGGATTCTGTTTCAGTGCTAAGGTGGGGCAGGAGGAACCTCTGATACTAACAACCTAGAACAGGGGTTTCAAACTCATCTTCACCAGGGGCTACCTCAGCCTCGTGGTTGCCTTCAAAGGGTCGGATGTTATTTTAGGACTGTACAAATGTATGGTAACTACTCCTTAACTAGGGGCAAGGAGCTCGGGGCTGCTGCCGGCTAGAAACAAGGTGCCAGGCTGGATAAAACAAGGTGGAGGGCTGGATTCACCCTGGGTGCCTTGTGTTTGCCACCTGTGACCTAGAAATAATTTTCAAGTCAGGCCTTTATATTTTCCAAACTTTTTATATGAAAGTCTTTTGCAAAAGGGCAACAGTCCCAATTTTGGCTACTCTAATGTACCTATATTTCTTTTGACTCACTTATAATTCTAGTATACATGCTACTTTATTTTCTGATGTTTTCACTTGGCACATATCATGAATATTTTCTGGTTTCTAAGCGATCTCCAATTTTACTTTTTTGATGACTGTGAAATATTGACATTGTGCTGTTTCCTGAGGCACAGTTTCCTGAACAGTTTTCTATTGCTGAGTGACAAGGCTATCCCCTCCCTTCCTCTTAAACTTTATAGATAGCACTGTAATTTTTCTAAAGATACCATTTATTTAATTAAAGATTTTATTTATTTACTTCCTAGAGAGAGGGAAAAGGAGGAAGAAAGAGAGGGAGAGAAACATTAACATGGGAGAGATACATCAATCGGTTGCCTCTCGCACACCCCCTGTTGGGGACCCGGCCCACAACCCAGGCACATGCCCCAACTGGGAAATGAACTGATGACCCTTTGGTTTGCAGGCCAGCACTCAGTCCACTGAGCCACACCAGCCAGAGAGATAGTACTGTAATTAAACAAAAAATTTACATAGCATTTTCCTTTCATTAAATTGTTTTCTGTAGGAATAAATTCTTAAACAAGGGAATATTGGGTCTAAGAGTTCAAACATTTTTCTCTCTAGGATTTTGTTAATGATGAATACCACCATTTGGTCATTCAGTGTTACCAGTTTCACTGTAACATTAAGTATGAAAAAAAAAACACAAGTTCTGGGTTTTTTAAGAATGATAAGAATGATGTAAGGGAAATAACTGGACAAGCAGATGGGGGAAGATGACAAATGGCTGTATTTGAACTCTCTCCTGCTTTGCTAATGAAGAGGGAGCTTACAAAGATTTTTAAATAGAGGAGCACTTTGATTAGGCCAGTGTTTAGACAGATAACTGATGGCAGCTGTGGAGGTAAAAGAAGGACCAGCTTTCAGATTGGAATTGACACAATTATTGGATGTGATTGGTAAATGGAAGGAAGGATTCAAAAATTACACTGAGGATCCTGTTAATAATTTCAAGTGACTGGGTGGATCATAGTACTATTAATTGAGAAGGGGAATATAGCAGAAGCTCATTTCAGGCCTGATTGTCCCAATTTTCTTTCTAAAGTAAAAGAGAAAGTGTTCAGTCAGTTCACGATCCATCTGTGTTTACTAGATGTCAGGCACTGAGGGTGAACATAAGAGCCTCCAAGCTCTGGCTGAGTGGTCCAGATGGTTGTAGGTTCCATCTCTGGTTGGAGCACATTTGGGAGGCAACTGATCAATGTTTCTCTCTCACATTCATGACCGTCTCTATCTGTAAAAACAAAACAAAACAAAACAAAAAATATATCCTCAGGTGAGGATTTAAAAAAAAGAACCTCCAAAAGTTAGGAGGAGATAGAGGAATCAGAGAACAGGAGAGAACTGTTCCTGGATCAGAAGGTGGAGTACTATTCCTTTCTTTGACACTTCAGGAGAGGAAGGTGGACTCTAGTAAGTAGGAAGGCACTGAGTGAGATGGGACTTCTTAGAAAATAAATTAATGGTGTTCAAACATGTAGATACAGATTGAACTTTAAAAAACAGAAGGATCACTGACGTGTTGAAATTTCCCCTTTAATTTGATGGGGGAAGAAGCTGATACCATCCTATTTCCATAGTTGTTCAACTAATGCTTTAAACAGGCTTTATGTCACATAAATAGGTTATAGATTATGTTGTTGGTGCCATATAATCTATGAATGAAGGAATTAGTTTTCTTTTTCTCTCTCTTATTGAGTTATTTCTATTTAGTTTCTACAGAGCCTGTAGAAACCTCTCGATGGACAGAAGAAGAAATGGAAGTTGCTAAGAAAGGTAAGCGATAGTTCAGATTCCTTTGGGGTTTCTTTGCTTGTTTGTTTTAGGATTATTAATAATGAGTGTGATAGTGCTAATTTTTTAATAACAAAGTAGTTCTTCCACAATGATAAATAGAATTTAGAGGTAAACTTTAAGTTGTTGTTTTTTTTTACCATGCTGTACCTTGTAAAGTACCCCAAGTGTGCCTTGTTGAAGAGGCCCACTTTTGAGGGATTTAAGGTTCTCATTTTATTAGAGAACAAGTAGGCTATTTTCACTTTTCCTGAATAGTTGTGATTAAATGCTGTTACAGTTGTTTTGGAAGGTTTTCATAGAAAAAATCTGTGTTTCTCTTATTTAAAAGTTTCATTCACTACAGTGGTAAATACTTTTTTTAGTTTCCATTTGGTAAGGCATTTGATTATAAACTACTAAGAAATTACACTGCAGTTCAGAGAAGAGAGCATAGACTTTGTGACCAGACAGACAAAAGGTTGAATCCTGTCCTGCCACTTCATAGCTGTATGCCCTTGATCTTACCCTGGAATATTATGGATCTTGTTGTTGTTGCTTATTAATGTAATATAAAAATTTCTAATGAACTACATTTTCTAATAGGATAAATTGGATTATAAATGAATAATTTACTTTTTAAATAAAGTAATTTTGAGAAAGATGACCTGATTTTGGGGGGTTAAGTATTTATCTTATAGATCTAAAGAGAAGTTATTATAAATAGCTTGACTTTTAGTGACATATTTGAGACTTACTTTCTGCTAAGCAGGTAATGAGTGATACATTTCAGAATCATATAAACCAAAATTACAGCAATTCTTTTATTTGAAACTTGTCATGATTAGAAAATTTGTGATTTCTCATGATTACATGTATAACTTTTTAAAAGATTCACATTTATTCTTGTCTGATCATCAAAATGTCATAGTGAAATAAGTAGATATTGGCTATATCATAATCTTTTTCAGGTACTTATACTTACATATGACTGTTTAGTCACCATTCTTTTTATCTCTTATTCATGTGTTTAGCAAGATTTAGGAATGATCTTTCAATTATTATTAAGGAAGCTATTGGTGTTAACCTTGAAAAACTGATGTTTTTACTTCTACTGGAAGTTTTTGCTTGGGTTCATCTGTATCTAAAGTATATCTCTGGCTGTATAGCTCTTATGTATGTGCATTTATATACCCATGTTCCTTGCCCATTTGTGTGTGTGTGTGTGTGCACATATATGTATTATTTGATGAAAGAAGTGTCATATGCCATAGGGTCTGTGATGCATTCTCTTACAACAGGTGTTTTTAAATTGGTTAAATTTTTTGAGGGCATTCCATGATTGTGAATGAACTGAAGTCATGCTGATTATCTGTGGAGGCATACACACACACTTTCTTTCTCACACACACACATACAGTGTGGGGCAAAAGGAGGCTTACAGTTGTGAGTATGCAAAAGTTTATTCTCACATTATTATTTAGTTATTGTATTATTTTTTGTATGAATAAATGCAAACCTACTTTTACTCCACCCTGTGTATATCTTTGTTAATCACTTTATATTTGATTACATTATTAACTTGATATACTGTTTTCAAAGATTTAGAGTACCTTATCAATCAATTTACAAGTGTTTGAACCATTGCTATGGATCCAGCATTGTCCTAGACCTCTCGGAGATACATAAAGATAAGGTTGAATCTTTTCATTAATGAACATGTTTTAATTTGGGTAGAAAAATAGAGCTGTTACTGAGTTTTGTATCAATACATATTTAAGTATTGAACTATATCAATAAATAATTGAAAACACTTTTACTGTTAATGATTGTGAATACAGTGATTAGGCTGATTTTATTATTTCTTTTGTTTGCTTTGGTAGGTTACTGTTTGTTAACATTTGGTCTGTTTTTAAAATACAGGTCTAGTAGAACATGGTCGTAACTGGGCAGCAATTGCCAAAATGGTGGGAACTAAAAGTGAAGCTCAGTGTAAAAACTTCTATTTTAACTATAAAAGGAGACACAATCTTGACAATCTCTTGCAACAGCATAAACAGAAAGTGAGTATATTAGGGATGGTGAATCTTTTACTTACAATTTTTTTCCAAAAGGGTTTTTTTTTTTGAGCTTTAAAAATTGATTTTGAGAGAAACTTGTGTAGCTTATATTTTTATTTATTGTATTTACCTGTAAAAAATAGTTTCTTAGCACAAGTTGACTATTTATGGCCAAAGGAATAAAATCTCGGTTAATAATAATGAGAATTCAGTACTCTTGAATTATTGTAGATTGGATTTCAAAAATAGATGCATTTTGGAGTTTGAATTGAAAACGAGAGTTGGAGTGCTTTTGACAGTGTTGAATGAGTTGATTGACATATTACTAAACATTTTCCTAGAAAGGTTACATGGATAAATGGTAAAAACCAAAAAGTATAAGATTATTGAAACTTTCTTAACAGGGAAACTTCAATGTTCTCAAAGTCTGTAGGGCTGTTTGAGGGTTCTGTGAGTCAAGACTGTTTTCATAAAATCTTAAGATGTTATTTATTTTTAACACTATATTGACATTTGCATTGATGGTTGAAACTAGGACACCATTGCACTAAATACTCAACTTATTCTTAACTCCAAGTATTTGCAGTTTTTTTTAAGCCAGTCTCACTTAAGAATGTTCTTAATGGACTTCTGGCCAAGATGGAGGCATAGGTAGATACGCATTGCTTCCTCGCACAACCAGAAGAAGGACAACAACACATTTAAAAACAAAACACAACCAGAACTGTGAGAAAATTGAACTGTATGGAAGTCCAGTAACCAAGGAGTTAAAGAAGAAACATTCGTCCAGGCTGGTAGGCAGGGTGGAGACGGGCAGCTGGGACGGAGAAGACATGCAGCAAGGCAGTGGACTGGGTGAGGTGACAGCTGGCGGACCTGCAGATCCCACATTTGTGTGCAGATAAGCCAGGAGGAACAGCTGGGCAACAAGACAGACCACACAAGCCAGTGTTCCAGTGCAGGAAACTATAGAGCCTCAAAACCTCTTACTAGAAAATTCTGTGGGGGTTGTAGCAGTGGGATAAACTCCCAGCCTCAAAGGAGAGTTCGTTGGAGAGACCCACAGGATCCTATAATGTACACAAACCTACCCACCTATTCCTAGGAATAGGCACCAGAAGGGCCCAATTTGCTTGTGAGTAGCAGGGGAAATGACTGAAAATGGGGTAAGGGCAGAGCAAGCAGCATTGTTTCTTCTCTGACCCCTCCCCCACATATAGCACCACGACACAGTGGACTGGGTTGCCCCACCCTGGAGAATACCTAAGGCTCTGCCCCTTACAACGTAACAGGCGCACTGAGATAAAGACATAAGGCCCAAATGAAAGACCAGATCAAAACTTTAGGAAGAGAGCTAAGCAATGAGGAGATAGCCAAACTATCAGATGCAGAGTTCAAAACATTGGTAATTAGGATGCACACAGAAATGATTGAGTACAGACACAAAGTAGAGGAAGAAATGAAAGTTATGAAACCTGCAATAAACAAAATGTACAGGGAACCAACAGTGCAGGGAAGGAAACCAGGACTCAAATAAATGATTTGGACCAGAAGGAAGAAAAAAACATTCAATCAGAACAGAATGAAGAAACAAGAATTCAAAAAAATGAGGAGAGGCTTAGGAACCTCCGGGACAACTATAAATGATCCAAAATCCAAATCATAGGGGTGCCAGAAGAAGAGGAAGAGGAAGAAATTGAAACTTAATTTGAAAAAGTAATGAAGGGAAGTTTCCCCAGTCTGGCAAAGGATATAGGGTTCCAGGAAGTCTGGGAAGCTCAGAGTCCTGAAGAAATTGGACCCAAGGAGGAACACAAGGAGACACACCATAATTAAATAACCCAAGATTAAAGATAAGGAGAGAATCTTAAAAGCAGCAAGAGGAAAGGACAGAGATACCTACAAAGGAGTTTCCATAAGACTGTCAGCTGATTTCTCAAAAGAGACCTTACAGGCAAGAAGGGGCTGGAAAGAAGTATTCCAAGTCATGAAAGGCAAGGACCTACATCCAAGATTACTCTACCCAGCAAAGCTATCATTTAGAATGGCAGGGCAGATAAAGTACTTCCCAGCTTAGGTCAAGTTAAAGGAGTTCACCATCACCACACCCTTATTATATGAAATGTTAAAGCTACTTATCTAAGAAAAAGAAGATGACCAAAAATATGAAGAGTATAGTGACAACAAACTCATAATTATCAACAACTGAATGTAAAAAAAAAACACACACTAAGCAAACAACTAGAACAGGAACAGATTCACAGAAATAGAGATCACATGGAGGGTTATCAGCGGAGAGGGGGAAAGAGGAGAATGGAGGAAAATGTACAGGGAAGAAGAAGCATAAATGGTAGGTAGAAAATAAACAGGGGGAGATTAAGAGTAGGATTGGAAATGGAGAAGCCACAGAACTTAACATGTCACCCATGAACATGTCCTAAGGATGGGGGGTTACAGTGGTGAGTGGGGGGTGCAAGGCAGAGGGTAATAAAGGGGAGAGGAAAAAATAGGACAACTGTAATAGCATAATCAAAAAGTACACTTAAAGAATGTTCTTGATGAAGCAATGAAAATTAGCTTTACTAAATAAATCTTGACCGTTGAGTACATACGTATCTGCGCGGTGAAATGGGAAGTGTACATAAAGCCCTTCTGCTCGCTACCAAAGTATGATGGCTTTCCCAAGGAAAAGCTCTCTGAAAATTGAGTTCCAAGCCTCTCATTTTTCATGGAATGTCATTTTTAGTTGAAAGAGTGACAGACAAACTACGGTTTTTCAGACTGGGTATTTTGAAGATGTTGTCTTAAAAATGAGTGAGTTTGTCTTTCATAGAAAACAACCAATACTATTTGTTGCCACTTTTAACTTTTTTTTTTTAAAGATTTTATTTATTTATTTTTTTTAGAGAGGGAAGGGAGGGAGAAAGAGAGAGAGAGGGAAACAGCAATGTGCAGTTGCTGGGGGACATGGCCTGCAACCTAGGCATGTGCCCTGACTGGGAATCGAACCTGCGATGCCTGGTTCGCAGCCCGCGCTCAATCCACTGAGCTACACCAGCCAGGGCCACTTTTAACTTTTGAGCTTTCAAACAAAAATTAGAATTTTGGAGACTGCGTATCTCTCACCATGAACTTAACATATTCCAAATACTCAGATTTCTCTCATGAGCTCAGTGGTAATAATTAGTAATGTGTTACTTTTAATTATAAAAATCTTCCTAACTCATTGTTTTCCAAATGAGATCAGTTTGTGATGTCACAATGGATATCAGGTTCATGGAATGTTTAATACACTGAAGTGGAAGATGAATGAATGATTTTTAATAGAGTACAAAAATGTGTGGACATGTTTTTGGATTTCACATTGCAGCTAAGTTTTGGGAAATGGCTCCTTGCCAAGTTTTGGTGCAATATCAAAGAATAGCATTCACACCCATCTGAACAGACTATTAAAATATGCTTTCATTTTCAAACTACATATCTCCATGAGGTCAGAATGCTTAAAATTCCTGTAATCAAAGCAGTACAGTAATACCTCCACAGATTAGATTACATGTAGAAGCACATTTGAGATTTGTGCTGTTTCCTAGTAAGGCAGACATTAGAGATTTCCAAAAACATAAAACAATGCTACTTTTTCTCTAAGTTATTGTTTTGTTTTGGAAAGTAATTTTTTTAAGTGTTATCAGCATAGAAATTTATTTGAATTCAAAATAATATAGTTCTATTTACAATACTATAATAATTATCTAAAGCAATTACCATTCAGTGGCTCTGAAACAGGTCTAAAGATGTCATTCTTTTGAAGTAAAAAATATGTAAGAATAATGTACAAGGAAGGAAAAATATAAAGTTTGCTGAGTATCATCAGGAATTGTTACAAGAGGGACACACTAAGATACTGTAATGGTGTCCACATTATAAAACATACAGCAAGGAGTTCTCTTGCTTTAGCAATCCCCTGGAAAATAGCTCAGCAGGCTCAGTAATTCGAGAATATCACCATTTGGTTATAACAGGGCAAACTGGAAAGTAATTTTTTTATTAAAATATATTCTTTATGGTGACATGCAATGTGTTTATTGTTATTTTTAAACAAACTGATGTTTTAAATGTTTCTCATTTTTAATTTTAAATGTAGTAAATATCAATATTTATATTGAAGAAAACCTCTTTAGGGTCTTGAATACTTTAAAAAATTTTTTTTTTATCCTCATGTGGGGATATTTTTTCATTGCTTTGAGAGAGCAAGCAAGCAAGAAAGAAACATTCGTTGCTTACCTTCTCATACATGCCTCAACCAGAGATCAAACCCACATCCTGGGTACGTGTCCTGACCAGGAATGGAACTTACAACCCTTTGGTCTACGGGACGACCCTTCAACCATCTGAGCCACACCGGCCAGGGCAAGGGTCTTGAATACTCTCAAGGCATGTGGTGTTCTTAAACCAAAAAGTGTGAGAATCATTAAGAATGATAGAATGCCTTAGGTCTGTCCCTCAGGGCAGGTAGTTCTTCTTCAGAAAAGCCACAGGCCCGGAGAGAGCGGGGTACTGGGAAGCATGATAGTGGTCACTGAACCAACTCAAGAAACAGTAAAGAAAAGGCTGGCACAGAGAATGGAGCACCAGTTTTTTCACGAACATTGTGTTTCTGTACAAGAAAACTATGTAAAAGACTTCAATATCCAGGGCCCTGGCTGGCATAGCTCAGTGGATTGAGCGCGGGCTGCGAACCAGGCATCGCAGGTTCGATTCCCAGTCAGGGCACATGCCTAGGTTGCAGGCCATGTCCCCCAGCAACCGCACATTGATGTTTCTCTCTCTCTCTCTCTCCTTCCCTCTCCCTTCCCTCTCTAAAAATAAATAAATAAAATCTTTAAAAAAAAAAAAAAGACTTCAATATCCTTGGAAGAGATCTTTGAAAACTGTAATAATTGACAACTCACCATAAGCTTTTACATATCAGGTAGAGAGTTGCTTAACAAACTCATATAAAAAAATACAGTAAGGACAAATTCTACCAACCAGAATACAATGAGAGAAGAACAGAACTTTTACTGGTGTAATTTCTCTGTTTAGTGCTGTCTTTTAGAATTAGAAATACTAAATGGGTATATTCCTTGTAGGAATTTTTTTAATGAAACACAAGATTTAAAAAATCTGAGTGAGATGGAGGTATAAAATACACTTCGTTTAATAGCATTCTTACCAGTTGTTACTTTTGTAATTTAATTGTAAACATGTTTGAGAAATACAAATAGCTTAACTATGTTCATTTGGTCTGTATGATTTGACATTCTGAGATATTTTCTAAGAAACTTTGTCAGTATATTTGGTTTGTCAGTACCTTTGTCAGTGTTACTTTTGAAATACAACTACTTCTAGAGATGAGCCATTCTTGCAAGTTATATTTTACATTATTAATATATTCATGTGATATGTCTGAGATTTGCTTAACAATAAATCAGTGCAGAATGGGGATGGTGGAAAGTGGGTTGGGTGTAGATGAAACAGGATTTGCCCCTAACTTCTGGATGTGTTTTTATATTTTCATAATAAAAAACTAAGAAGAAAAATGTGGGTATATTTTAGAAGATATATTAGGTAATAGGAATGCATATGCTTAAACTGATTAAGATTTGAACTATAGTAAGAGTACATGAAGTATAACATTGATTTAAAAAGTTACATACAAAAGAGGTTTTAGGTTAACAATAACAAATGCAAGTGTTAAAAAGTGTGCTGTAGCAACTAAAACATAAACTAACAACAAAAAAATATCTGAGGAGATACTTGACTTCAAAACCATTGAAATGTTTTGGGAAAAAAAATCAAAGAATGAATCAGACATGTTTTTAAAAGATATACATGGGTGGGCTGGATTGGGAGTAAAGGGGAGAAATCTGTACTTGAATAATGATTAAAATAAAAAAAAAAGATACACATTATATTATCAGCCAGGGCTCTTCAGAGAAGCAGAACCAACAGGGAGGGGCATGGTGTATTGCAGAGCAGGAGAAAGGAAGTGGGAGTGAGACTGATTTATTTTAATAAATTGGTTCATGATTTTGGAGGCTCGGTGTGTCAAAGTCCGATGGGATAGACTGATAAAATGAATACTCGGAAGACTTGCAGTTGGAGTACAAAAGCAGTCTGTTGGCAGATTTCCTTCTTGCTGTAGGGTGTGTGTACTAGAGAGTAGGGTGAAGGGAGCTGTCAGTCTTAGTTCTGTTAAGAGTAAAGGCTCACCTGAGTTATGGAAGATAATCTACTTAACTCAAAGGCCTATTGATTTACATATTAATTTCATTCAAAAAACACCTGCACAAAAACATCCAAATGTTCAACCACATATCTGGTTACTATGGCCCAACCAAGGTGATACATGAAATTATCATCACAAATGTCTTTAAAATTTCTTGTTCTTTTTATTTATTGATTGATTGATTTTAGAGAAAGGGAGAAACATCAGTTTGTTGTTCCACTTATTTATGCAGCCACTTATTTATGCAGGATACTTGCATGTACCCTGACTGGAGATCAAAGCCAGTCTTGGCATATTGGGATGATGATCTGACCAACTGTGCTACTAGGCCAGGGCTGTTGTAATCATTTTATAGTGGGGTTTTTTTTCAATCCTCACCTGGACATGCTTACTGATTTTAGAGAGTGGGGGAGGGGGTGAGAGAAACATCTATGTTAGAGAGAAACATCAATGGGTTGCTTCTCATACACTCCTGGACCAGAGGCCAAACCTGCAGCCTAGACGTGCACTCTGAACGGGAATGGAACCTTTTGGTTTATGGGACTATCCTCCAACCAACTGAGCCACACCAGCCAGGGCTGATCATTTTAATTACAGCTGAAATAGGACAGTAGGCTTCATTTATTGGTCTAGAGTGTCTTAACCTTTAGAAAAGATCTTGGAAAAACATAACAAAATGTCTAATATCTGTTCAGAGTCAGTGGAAGATACATGAGGTCTGTCCAGAAAAAGTCCAGCCATTGTTAATATAATGAGAATGTTTTGCACAACATTGATCTAGTCTGGCAGCCAAGGAGAGTGGACTGGAATGCACATGTGTGAACAATGACGACTTCCTGTACTAGTCAGAGGGGTGGTAGATGCTGTTGAGTGAGCATGTGTACTGTGTGGCTGTAGCATTCAAAATGACTATGCCAGTAGAGCAATGAATTTGCATCAGATTTTGCATTAAGCTTGAACGTTCCTCCACGGAAACTATATGGATGATTCAGAAGGCCACAGCTATGGACAGCTGGTAATTGGCAGCTTCATCATGACAATGCACCCACTCATGCATCACTTCTCATGCAGGAATTTTTGGTGAAACATCAACTCACTCAGGTGACTCAGGCCCCCTACAGCCCAGATTTGGAGCCCTGTGAATTCTGGCTTTTCCCAAAACTAAAATCACTGAAAGGGAAGAGATTTCAGACTGTTGGTTAGATTCAGGAAAATATGACGGGACAGCTGATGGCAATTGGGAGAACTGTGTGAGGTTCCAAGATGGCTACTTTAAGGATACTGAGGTGTCATTGTCCTATGTACAATGTATGTTATATCTTCAATAAATGTTTCTAGTTTTCATAGATAAGAAAATGCTTAGAGATACAGATTATTTATGAAGATTCCACATTTTAACTTATTATTTTTATTAGAACAATACATTAATAGGAGGGAGAGGAGTGCAGGAGTTTTGTGATTTGGGGCTATTTGCTCATGTGTAGTGGTGAGTAGTTTAAAAAATGGTTCAGATGTTACTTTTGATCAACTTGATGAAAGCAGTTCATCTACACAAAGGACCAGCTAGTGGTTCCCAAGAGCCACAGTCTTCAGTCTTTTTGGCACCAGGGACCGGTTTCATGGAAGACAGTTTTTCCACAGACTAGGGGTGAGGTGGTGGTTTCAGGATGATTCAAGTGCATTACATTCAAGCCCACCTCCTGCTGTGTGACTGGATTCCTAACGGGCAGCATACTGGTCTGAAGCTGGGAGGGTGGGTTCCCTTGTCCTGGAGAACTTTAATCAGAGCAGCTGTCAAACATGTAGCATTCTTTTTTAGGATGTGTATATTAATGTTCTCTGTGACTTCAAATGTAATTTCATTTTGTTCTTTAAATCATAAATAACTTACTTTAATATGTTTTACTCTAGACTTCACGAAAACCTCGTGAAGAGCGAGATGTGTCTCAATGTGAAAGCGTAGCCTCCACTGTTTCTGCTCAGGAAGATGAAGATATTGAAGCATCCAATGAAGAAGAAAATCCAGAAGACAGTGAAGGTATCTTAAAATCTTAAATATAATTGTGACTTCTGCTAGTCCAAATGTGTAATTTTTAGCTTAGTGATTTGACTAGTTAGGAATTGCTTCATGAAGAAAAATAGTACAGCAGCCCTGGCTGGTTGTAGCTCAGTGGATTGAGCGCGGGCTGCAAACCAAAGGGTCAACAGTTCAATTCCCAATCAGGGCACATGCCTAGGTTGTGGGCCAAGTCCCCAGCAGGGGGTGTGCAAGAGGCAACCACACATTGGTATTTTTCTCCTTCTCTTCGCCTCTTTCTAAAAATAAACAAACAAAATTTTTAACAAAAAAATAGTACATCAGTGTTTTCATGATACAGAGACTTCAAACTTGAATGGAATTATTTATTCAACCAACATATATTTATAGCACTTGGACCATCTAGGCCATCTTGAAAATGACAGTCAAACTTCAAACACTTAAGTGCCAACGTCAGTATTTCTTATCTTTTTGATAGTAGCCATTTTAATAGGTGTGAGGTGATTACTTACTCTTTTCTATGTTCTCTTTGCTATTCCTGAGCAAAGCAACCTCACTTCAGGGGCTTTTGTGTGTGCTAATCCTCTGCCTGGAGTGCTCTTCCCCAAAATGAGCCCATAGGCTTATTTTTTCATTTACTTCCAGGCTTCCCTTGAAATGTCACCTTACCTCCTTACCAGCTGGTTCCCCAGTTGTTGTTTTTTTATTTATTCACTGTACTTATTACCTCCTGAAATAAAATATATAAGAAATAAAATATATTTTCTATTTATTATTGTTTTTATACTAGAATGTCAGCTCCATTAAAATGTAGTTTAATTTTTTCACTACTGTCTGTCCCCAGTACTTCAAACAGGTAAATTATCCTCATTTATCCTGAATTATTTTCTAAAAGTTTAAAAAAATCTGTTCCATTTAGAATTATTTTTATGTATAGTGCCAGATAGAAATCTGTATTTTTTCTTCAAAGAAAGAGCTAGTTTGTTAAATAAGTCATTCTTTACCCAATGATTTGAAATACCACTTTTGGTGTATTCTAATTTCCCGTATACTTTAGGATCTAAGCTTAGACATTAGCTTCTGTACCACTGATTTATTTTGTCTATATTGTGGCAGTTTCAAACATGTTGTGATACATTGGCTTTATAATAAGATTGAACATCTGGAGAAGCAAATCTCTTTGATCTAGTACTTTTCATACATTTTTTGGATTTTCTCAGGGACTTTTTTATATAAGCTGTAAGTTTGTTTATCTAGCTTAAGAAAGTTTTCTTAAAACTATTGGAATTCTCATTTGAGGTATGTATTAATTTTAGAGAGATTTAAATTTTTATGTTGTCTTATAGTTTAAGAAAACAATTTTAAAATGTAATGCTCCAGTGAATATCTCTATATACTATTTACAATAGTGACAAGTTGAATACAATAATGGAGGAAAGGTGAATTAAATTTAACACATATTCACGGCCCTTTATTCACCTTATGCTTCGGCAACTATTTGAGTCTGTTGTGTGCCAGGCACAGTACTTCTCACTAGGATTTAAATGATAAGCAAAATAAATGATTTCTGCCAGGAATCAAATAATTGTGAATAAATGTAAAATTATAACTGTAACCAGTGTTACGTGTTGTAAGAGCCATAGTAGCAAAATTTAACTTTGTTGAGGAAATCACAGAAGTTAAAGCATATGATATTTGAGGTGATATCCAAAGGAAAAGTAGGTGAAAGAGCCTTTTCAGTAAGAGTAAGTGGCAGTGTGTGAGTCTGAGATGGAAGACATAGGGGCAGTCACTGAAACTGGAAGGAGGCCAGCGATAGTGGAATACAGGGAGAATACAGGGTGAGAGATGAAATTGCGAAGGTTGGCAGGGGCCACCAGCCTGGGCCTTGTAAGAAGACTATACTCAGAATTTTAAACTCTATCCTAAGAGCAATGAGGTTTCCTTGAAATGTTTTAAGAGGTAATAAGGGTGGAAAAGGGTAGGAGAGAGTGTGAGTAAATTTGGGTAAGATTTGGCTTTTAAAAAGCATTGTTCTAGAGAATGATCTGAGGTGGAGGCAAGAAGAAAAGTCCGATTTGAACTAGAATGGCAGTTGGGAAGTTGAATAGAAATGGATAGATTCAGGGAATATTTTTAGAGAGAAAACCTGTGAGACTTGACTAGGCAAGATATGGGAACATGTAATAGGAGCATTTAACAGGATTGTGGTTTGTGCCCAGTCTGGTGTGGCTCGGTTGGAGCATTGTCCCATCAACAAAGAGGTTGTGTGTTCGATTCCTGGTCAGAGCGCATGCTTGAGTTGAGGCTTTGGTGTTTCTCTCTCATGTTGATGTTTCTCTCCCTCTCTGTCTCTCCCCAACCCTTCTTCTCTCTCCAAAGCAATTTCAAAAAATAAAAATAAAGTTTCTGGTTTGTTTAATGATGAGTAAACACTAGAAATGAACCTGATTTCAGAGCAGATACAGTCCAGTGTCAAACATTGAATTTGTGATTTGTTTGAGATATCTAGTTAGAAATGTTAAAGCATTAAAAGTATACTTATAAAATTATTCAAATGGTGTGGAAAAAGATCAGTGTTGTGACCTTACATTAAAATTCTATAATATTATTATAGAGTTTTGCTGTCCAGTGTGGTAGCTGTTGAGGTCTTGAAATGTTGAGTAGTGCAAGTTGCGATGTGTTAAAAATGTAAACTATAATCAGAGTTTGAATTTGAAGACTTAGTACCAAAAAACGGTAAAATATCTTAGTACTAGTTTTCTGTGTTGATTACATGTTTAAATGATACTTTGAAATGATAAATAAGACATGTTGTTAATTTTATCAGTCTCTTTTTCACATTTTAATGAGGCCACCAGAAAACTTAGACATACAGACATATCTTGCATTGTGTTTCTGTCCTCAGTTGCTGTTCTAGGGTGTCAACTTTCCTGGTAAAAAGAAAAGCACAGAAACAGGCTAGTAGAAATAAACGAAAATGATACCATTTATGGGACTGGTTTTTGTTTAGTTTTGTTTTTTAAATTTCATATATATTAATTTCAGTTATTAAAAGTTTTTTACACTTTTAATTTCAGAAGGTCAAGACAATTTAATCTTTCCCTTTCATACTCTGTAGAAAACTGGCTTTCCCAGTGGCTGTTATACTTCAGTACGTTCATTGAAGGAGTATTATTCATCCTCAACAACTACTTTCAAGCATGGTTTCTGTCACCACCTGAAATGTGTTTATTATTAGATTTTTATGCTGTATCATTATCTTTAAGGTGCTGAAAATAGTTCTGATACAGAAAGTGCTCCTTCTCCTTCACCAGTTGAAGCTGTGAAGCCCAGCGAAGATAGCACTGAAAATTTGACTTCTCGAGGAAACACTGAACCTGTGGCTGAGCATGAGAGTACCACTGAAGCTGTTCCCAGTGCCTCTCCCTCCTCTTCAGTTCCAAGTACAAAACCAGCTGAAAATAGAAGTTTGGAGACCCAGGTGAATAGCAGCATCACTGTTGAGACAGCAGAGCCAATGGATATCGAACATCAGGAACCAAGTGCTGAAGTGACTTCTGTTCTTGATCTCCCCACAACTACCAAAGCTGCCTCTGTAGATGTTGAAATGGGGGTGCCAGAAAACAATCCATCTCAAGGTGAAGGTGATGCCAAAGAAAGAGATGTGGAGAGAGCCAGTGAGAAGACAGAGCCTCTAGATGAAGATTTGGTAGTTGCTCAGCAGATAAGTGTCCAGAGGCCTGAGCCCCAGTCAGACAATGATTCCAGTGCCACCTGCAGTGCTGATGAAGATGTGGATGGGGAGCCAGAGAGACAGAGGTAAGACTCATTCCTTTAATGTTATTCTGTCTTCACTCTGTTGACCACTCAGTAGATCACAGAATGGTGCCGGCTAAGTACTCTTGTATAACTATCAACAAGTTAAAGGTAGTGTGTATGCTTTAATATTAATTTATGATGCTGTTTATTTTTTTAACCAAGAAGAATTGTGTAAAGATTTATTTATTTTTAGACAGGGAGAGAGGGAGAGAAACATCAGTCTGTGGTTGCCTCTCATGTACCTCCCACAGGGAACCTGGCCTGCAACCCAGGCATGTGCCTTGACTGGAAATCTAACCAGCAACCTTTTGGTTTGCAGGCCAGAACTCAATCCACTGAGCCACACCAGCCAGGGCAAATCATTATTTTTTAATGAAAAAGAGTATAGGCCCAGGTTGGGTAGCTCAGTTGGTTAGAGCATTCTCTCGACACACCAAGGTTGCAGGTGATTTTTCCCAGTTCGAACACATACAAGAATCCATCAATGAATGTATGAATAAGTGGAATAACAAATTGATGTTTCTCTCTCTCTCTCTCTCTCTCTCTCTCTCCCTGCTTCCTCTTTCGCTATAAAATCAATAAATTTAAAAAGAAAAAGAAGATTATATATTTGTTTACATTAGTTGCTGCATGCATTTCATATGATAGCAGAAAGGGAGATTTCAGCTTCCAAAGTTGCAAACTAAACCACAGATCACTATTATGGTTTCTGTGTCTTTTCTTTAATGCTGTTGGAAGTTCTCACTAACTTCCTTGAGCATCCTTATAACCATTATTTTGAACTCTATATCTCGTAGTTGTCTTGCCTCCGTTTCATTCAGTTCTTTTTCTGGAGATTTCTCCTGTTCTTACATTTGGGACCTGTTTCTTTGTCTTTTAACTATTTTTCAGCAGCATTTTGGCTGCTTCCCTGTGCTTGTTTCTATGTATTAGGTAGAGCTGCTATGTCTCTTGGACTTGCCAGAGCAGTCTTGTGTAGTAGGTGTCCTGTAGGACCCAGTGACACAGTCTCCCCATTCTCACATGCTGTGTACTCCAGGTGCACCCCCGTGTGGGCTATGTGCACTGTCCTGTTGTAGTTGAGCCTTGATTTCTGTTGGTGTTATTGAAAGGGATTGACCCCCAGCCCAATCAGCTGTGAGGACTGGCTGCAACTACAGTGGAGGGGCTTCTGTGCAGGAGTCAACCCCATAGAGCTGGACTTGCTTCAGTGGAGTTTTGCTGCTCACTGAGTTTGTCCCTTAAGCGTGTTGCTTGTGGAGGTAGTTGGGTTTTAACCTGGTGTGGTCTGAAGCTATTCATCACATGCGATAGCTGTGGGGCATTCCAGAAAGTGTGGAGTCAGTTACCGCCTGTGCCCTTTTGGGGGCCACCTGGCACAAGCTACAGAGCAGTTCAAAGATGGCTGCTCCTTGTGTTGGGCTTGGAGGTGCCCAGAAAAGTCTAAGCTGTGAACCAAGGTGGGCTGCTGCTAGTGCTGGGCCTGGGGCCAGTTAGCAAGAGGTTGGGGGCAAGCAGAGGTGAGGTGCTGCTTGTGTGAGGAATTTTAGGAAAATTTCGAAGCACGAGGGAAGAAAGGCCAGTGTGTTGTGGCCAGGTGACTCAGTTGGAGCATCATCCTTTACACCGAAAGGTTGCAGTTCACTCCCTAGTCAGGGTGCATACCCAGGTTGTGTTATCAGGTCCTAGTTGGGAGGCAGTTGATTGATGTTTCTCTCTCTTTCTCTCTCTCCCTCTTCTTTCCTAAAATGAACAAACATATCCTTGGGTGAGGATTTTAGAAAAAGAGAGAGATGCCTGTTGTATGGAAATGCCACTGGAAATGGGTTGGATGAGCCTGCAAGTTGGGTGGAGTGGGGTCTCAGAGAGTCGCCAGGGTGGGGCAAACAGTGTGAACCAGGTTGATGGAGACTGGGATATGGTACCCACCTCTTAGCTCTAAATGAGGGGAGGTTCTCAGAAAAAGAACAGTGACTTCCGCCAGCAATTTGGTCTGGCCAAAAACTGTTGTACCCTACCCCTCCTCCTGTACCACCCTCCAGCCTGATATCTGAAAATTTAGTTCCCCCCGTGTGTCTCTGGTTTCTTTCACACTGCTACTCCTGTGCTGGAGCTCAGAGGGAGTGAGTCCGTGTAAGTCCACGCATGGGCCCTTTAAGAAGAACTGCCTGAAACTTGGAGCAGTCTTCTGTGTCACTCAGCCACCATCCCTGCTGGTTTTCACAGCCAGAAGTTATGGGGACTTCTCTTCCCAGCCCTGGAATTGTGGGCTGGGGAGTCCAGTGTGGAGCTGGGACCTCTCACTCCTCAGGGGGTCTGGAACCTCCATAGCTAAGATATCCCTCCTGATTTTAAACTGCCACATGTGTGGGTGTGGTACTAGCCTATTCCTTGTTTCATGTGGCTTCTTTTTTAAATCCCTAGTTGTAGGACTTCCATTCAGCCAGATCTCATGCAATTCTGAATGATGGTTGTTCTGTAGTTTAGCTATACTTTTGACGTGGTTGTACGAGGATTTGGGTTCCTCATTTAGCTATGCCACCATCTTGACTGGGAGTCCTAGGCATTCTTTAATGAAACATCTCATGTAAAATAAAGATATCTATGTTTTACACTGGTGATTTTGGTAACTGTATTTATAAATGAAGGAAAAATTAGGGTATAAGTTCATCTAAATGAGGGAGCATCCTAAGAGATGAACATGACAGTCCTCTTGAAATTCAGAAATTCCTTGGAAATACATGGTAGTCTCTGAACGACATTTCTAAGCTCTACATTATTTTCAAATTAGCAAAATAACACTTTCCGTTTTCTAAATCTTTAATATCTTTATTTTTACATAAAATATAAGTTGTTTTCTAAATACATTTTAATTTTCTTATCAATTTATACCTTTTAAAATGTACCTTCCCCCAATAATTAACATCAGGAAATATAATCAAGTTCATTAATGTATGGCACTATTGTATAATTTTCCCTCTCCGTATATGGGGTGTTCCAAGCTCAAGTAGACATACTGAAAATGAATGATGGCCGTGGAGTGTAAGATGGCAGATACTGGTGCACAGAGGAGCACATGTCTGTCTGGAAGGGCAGCTGCTACAAGTCCAGCTTGTTATTGCTATGCAGGAATACTGGTTTCATGTTGCCATTTCGTTCCTTTTTTTTTTTTTTTTCATAAGAAACCAGGTGTATGGGATTCTGGGTGAAATTCTCAGTTTTAGAATGGCGGTGGTTTACTCAAATGTTTTAAAAATATTCTGATGCTTGCAAACCATTTTGTCAAAGTAACTAGTTTGTAACTTATGTTATTGGTAAATTAGTACCTAACATGTTATGATGGCATTTGCTCAGACTGTTTTGTTGGTTAGATGCAGATGATTAAATTCAGATAAATTTCAACCTGTAAATCAACATTGGATTTCTTTACCAGGAAATTTAGCATTGTAGATTCAAATATTTTATAAGGTTAATGTGATATGTGTATGTACATATGAGTTAGAAGGAATTATGGTGATTGTATCCATGATGGGGCATAAGCAGGTTTACAGTTGTTTATATAGAAAATAATACAATAATAAGTAATAATGCAAGGATAAACTCCGTATTTCAGGAACTCATAACTCTAAACCTACCTTTGCCCCACTCTGTATTTAAAGTCTTAGATAAGACTGTGTTAACTTATCCTTTTATAATTGCCAATTATAGAATGTTTCCTATGGACTCAAAGCCTTCAATGCTAAACCCCACTGGATCTATACTGGTGTCATCCCAAATGAAACCAAATCCACTGGATCTGCCACAGCTTCAGCATCGAGCTGCTGTTATCCCACCAATGGTAAGTTTTCAGTATGAGTAAGAACAGTAAAGTTGAAATACAAAGACCTTTAGAGACATTGTTTCTGTTCTTTAATGAGTACTTAAAAATTTTTTTTATCCTCACCCATGGACATGTTCTTTGATTTTAGAGAAAGGAAAAGGGAGGGAGAGAGAGGGGTAGAGAAACATCAATGTGAAAGAGAAATATTCATTAGTTGTCTCTACTATGCACCCTGACTGGGACCGAACCTGCAACCTAGGCATATGCCCTGACTGGGAACTGTACCCACAGCCTTTCTTTTTAGGGGATGTTGCCCTAACCAGCTGAGCCACACCAGCAAGGGCTAAGTAGTACTTGATTTAAAAAGAAAATTTTTTTTTTTTGGTAAATATTACATGACATAAAATTTATCATCTTAGCCCTGACCAGTGTGGCTCAGTTGGTTGGGAGGACACAAAGCAAATGGTCGCTGAGTCAAGTCCCTGGTCGGCACATGCCCGGGTTGCCGGTTCCATTCCTAGATGGGGGGTGCATTATGAGAAGCAGCAGATGTATGTTTCTCTCTTGCATTCATGTTTCTCTACCTCTCTTTCTCCCCTCCTTCCTCTCTCTGTACAAATAAATTTAAAAAAATTTTTTTTAAAGATTTTATTTATTTATTTTTAGAGAGGGAAGGGAGGGAGAAAGAGAGAGAGAGAGAGAGAAACATCAATGTGCATTTGCTGGGGGACATGGCCTGCAACCCAGGCATGTGCCCTGACTGGGAATCGAACCTGTGATGCCTGGTTCGCAGCCCACGCTCAATCCACTGAGCTATACCCACCAGGGCCTGAAAAATGTTTTTTAAAAATTTATCATCAGCCCTGGCTGGCGTAGCTCAGTGGATTGAGCACAGGCTGCGAACCAAAGCATCGCAGGTTCGATTCCCAGTCAGGGCACATGCCTGGGTTGCAGGTCACGGCCCCCAGCAACCACACATTGATGTCTCTCTGTCTCTCTTTCTCCCTCCCCTCCCTCTCTAAAAATAAATAAATAAAATCTTTAAAAACAATTTATCATCATAACTGTTTTTAAGTGTACAGTTCAATAGTGTTAAGCATATTCCTATTATTGTGAAACAGATCTCCAATATTTTTTCATCTTGTAAAACTGAGATTCTGTTCCCATTAAACCATTAACTACCTTTTTCCACCTTGCCCAGCCCCTTGTAACCACCATTCTACAGTACTTCCTGTTTTAGGAATTTGATTACTTTACATACATACCATATAATATCTTTTTATGACTGGTTTATTTCACTCAGCATAATGTCCTCAAGGCTAATCTATGTTGTAACATGTCAGAATCTTTTTAAGACTGATAATATCCCATTTTGGTTATTTATCTGCTGGGTAAGTAGATTCATTGTGATGATTGATTGACATGGTTATTCCTAAGGAGGGGGGGGGGACAAGAGAAATACAATGCTCTAGTCATAAATATTAGTAACATTTTGCTTTTTTTTTTTCACTTCATGACAGTAGAAGAATAAACAGGTAACTAGGTTTTGCATATTTAGAATGAAGTATATAGATTGTGGCTAATTTCAGTATACAATTTCCAACCTAGTTTTATTTACATTTCCCCTTAATGTCTACAAGCTTGAGTATCTTTTGATAATAAATTCCAGTCTTGGGTATTTTTTTTTTTTACTTAATTATATTTTAGCTCCTGCTTTATTTCCAAGAATAGAAATTTGTTTCTTTCCTTGATAATTGGGAAAAGTTAAGTTTGTGCTTATGATAGCCTCACAAAAAAGATAAACATTTGTTTATTTAATGATTTATTCTAGTGGATATTTATTGAATGTCTGCCCAGTTCAAGACAACATTTTTAATGTCGTTTGGGATATATACAAATCACAGTCTGTGACTTCAAAAAACAGAGATTGGTCTTGATAATAAGACATAGAAAAAATCATTATAAATGTTAAAATGAGAGCTTTCATCTCAATGAGACATGTAATGATGATTTCACTTAGGAAATAATACTTTGGCTAGACCAGAATAGTTCATTTGGCTTTTTATAGCAAAAAGAGGAAAAGCCATTTTTACATATAAGCCAAAGCACAAAAGTGAGAAAATTATGTGTGTTCACATTGAGAGAAAAAATCCTGCTTGTAGTAGCAGAAAAAAACATGGAAATCTTTAGATAACAAGTTCTACAAGAGGCCAGCTCTCTCTTCTTCCCAGGACAGTTTTGTATGCGTGAAATAATGGACTGTGTAAGAGGCTGTTTAATTAGTGTTAGACACAGCAGCTTGGGTCTTTTATGAAGTGTGAGATACAAAATGAAGAAGACAAACATAAAATTGCAGATTCTCATAAGTGCTGTGTACTGTGAATGAAGTGAACTGGCTACATTAAGAAGGAAAATGGGAAGGGAGTTATAAATAGGGTGGGTATACAGTTCTTCATATGGAAAATAATATAATAATAAGTAATAATACTAGAATAAACTATTCCACAACTGTACTCGCAACTGTAAACCTACTTTTGCTCCACCCTGTATGCTATTGAATGATTAGGGATGGCCTGTCTGAAGAAGTAACATTTAATTTCCAACTGGAGAATTAACATGTTAATGAATTCGTTTTGGAGGGTAAAGAAGTAGATTAGTCAGGGTGACTGTCAGTGTTGGTTTAAGCTACTGAGGTTCTATTTTCTAAAATGGAGATCACTGAAAGAGAAGCATTGAATCTAGGAAATGAAAAATTCAGTTTTGAATATAAGTGTTGAAGTATCTAAAGTGGAGTCATTAGGTAATTTTTATAAGTGTGGACTTTGGAGGAAAATGTCTTAGAAATAGAAATTTATGAGTCATTAACATATAGATGACCTTTAAATCCACAGAAGTGGATATGATTACCTGGTGAGAGGACACAGGGAGGGGTAAGGACGCAGGGCTGAGCCACCAGGGATTTGTCTGTCATATGTTAGAAGCAGACATTATACTTGACAATTGCTTTGATTAAATAATGATAAAATCAATTCAACCAGTAATATTCCAGAAATAAGCATTAGTTGCAACAGATGGTAATTATTATTATGTTGATTATGGCATATTTAGATTTTTTTTCTTCCTGTAGGTTTCCTGCACCCCATGTAATATACCGATTGGAACCCCAGTGAGCGGCTATGCCCTCTACCAGCGGCACATTAAAGCAATGCATGAATCAGCACTCCTGGAAGAACAGCAGCAGAGGCAAGAACAGATAGATTTGGAATGTAGAAGTTCTCCAGGTCAATGTAGCACCTCCAAAAGTCCAAACAGAGAGTGGGAAGGTAGGTAGCGCTATTACCACAAAGAACTTGCCTGAAAGGAAACAAAGCTACACTCAAAGGTAGTGTCCTTTGTGCTTTTGAATTTATCAGCATATCAATTGCTTTATTATACTTTTTCCAAACAGATAAATTGATTGCAGTTAAATTGTTAAGTAATGTTAGTATTACTGAATATTCTGATATTTCATCTTTATGCTGGAAGACTGTCTAAAAGCCATGCTTTGTGCTCTTTGTCTGAGTTTTCAAAGTGTGAATTATCTTGTCCTCCAAGCAAATCACTGTGAACAGGGTGATATTCTAATTCTCTGATGTGATGGGAGACAACTTTATGTACTGTCTGGAACCATTGACTTACCCCTCCCCCCATCGTTTACCAATGTGTGGCCATGGCCAAGTCAGTGAACCTTTCTGAGCTTTAACTTTCTCCTTTGTAAAGTGCAGCTTTCCTACCTACCTACCTACCTTGCTGAGATTACAACCTATGAGAAAGAATTAACATTCAGTATTGTTTTATAACACATGGCTCAGCCTTATTTTATACACAATATATAATAGTGCATATTAATTAGTGTATTAGTATGTGGGTATATATATTATAAATAGATACCATGAAGGTACTGTTATCATTGTTTACATTACTTGTTATTTCAAGTGACAGATTTGAGTTATGCATGCTTTTTTCAGTTGGTGCATGATACACTTATTTCTTTTAAACAAAGATGAAGGGGAGTGATTTCTAAATTTTAGTAAGTTCTGGTGTGGTTAGAAGATAGTGCATGTGTTCTGGTTGATAACTAATTTATGGTCCATATGCTATGATGTGCTTAGAATGTAAGGATATTAAAGTCTTCTATGATTATGGCTTAGTTTTTTTTGCAGTGGTTCAGAAGACTCTTTGCAGTACCTTTTATAGATCAGAACTATTAGCTTTAGAATGCCATGCATTTCAAGGGTACAAAAGGAAATATGGTATTTAACTGATTCTGCTGGCTCCCCACCCCGGGCACGTGAATAATGAGTTAGTAGATAAATGATACACTGAACCTTTTATGTTAGAGTTTTAAATAGAAGATTGTTAGTGTTTTAAACATAAACTTTATTATAGTAAAAATGAGAACCAGAGTGATACTACCCACCAAAGCTGGGTGTATAATAAATACTAAATGAATATTTCTTGAGTAAAGGTAGAAATATTGATAACTTTTGGGTTTTTAGTATATTACATTTAGAGAATCCTAATCCCTAACTCAATAATTGACATAATGTGTACTTAGTAATTACATGTTGAAGGAATGAATTAAATGAACCACAGAATATAAATGGATTTAGCAGATGTGCTTAAGAGCACTCCAGTTATGAGAAAATGTCATTATGAGAATGATAAATTATAGAACAATTAAAAAGTTTGTTGATCGATTTCTTTCTTTTTAAATCCTCACCTGAGGATATGTTTATTGATTTGGGAGAGAAACATTGATGTGGAAAAGAAGCATCGATTGGTTGTCTCCTGTCTGCATCTTGACCAGGGATCAAGCCTGCTACCTTTAGGTGTATGGGACAACGCCCCAACCAACTGAGCCACCCCGCCAGGGATTTGATCTATTTCTTTCATGAATGATTCAGAATAAATTTTGTGAGGAAGAATTAAAACAAAAAATGATATTCAAATGGTATTTGTGGAACTTATACTGAAGTTTAACATTATTCAGTTAGTAATATAGTTATTTTAGGGCCTCAATATTTTTTCTTGATCTACTTTACAAAATGGGTTCTATTGGGAGCTACAAAGATGAAAACAGAGGAGATCCCCAATTCTGAGATTCCAAACTGTGAACTGCATTTCTCTGTGGTCAGTAACATTAATCCCTATTGTTTAGATTCTGGTGGTATCCTAATATTTAATCATAATGTGATGGTCTTAAAACCAACCTCTATTTTTTTTAATTAATACGACACCAAGGTATTTATTAATATGACACCAATTTGGTTCAAGGTTACTCTACAGACTGGGACAGTTGATTACATTTTATTCCAAGGTTAAGTTTTATTTTAAATAATCTACTTAGTATGTTCAGTAATTTATTTAACAAGTGCCTGAAGTCTTTCCTGAGTTTATAGCTATCCCATAGTTATCGTAAAATACAGTCTTCTAAATAACATAACAGTTAAATTGCATCTTTGTAGAATGTTTGACACAAATATTGTTAATGTGACATCATAGAGTACTTTATAGGATGTTAAAAATAGTGAAAATGTGAGGCAGTACCCTCCACAGTCCTGGGATCTGTCTTTTCAGCAGGATTTGGATGGAACAGGCCTAGGGACACCCCTTCTTTCCACCTACCCTCCAACCTCTTTTCTAGTCACCACCTTTGGAACCACCTCAGCCATCCTCAGCCTCTGAGACCAGCCAGCTTGCCAAAGAACCATGATCTCCCACATTTGTCAGAATTATTCCCCTGAGGTAGAGGCTGCTATCAGTCACCTGGCCAACCTGTATCTACAGACCTCCTACACCTACCTCATTCTGGGCTTCTATTTCAACTATGACAGTGTGGCTCTGCATGGCATGGGCCACTTCTGAGAGTTGGCCAAGGAGAAGTGTGAGGGTGTCGAGCATTTATTAAAGCTGCAAAACCAGCGCAGTGGCCACGTTCTCTTCCGGGATGTGCTGAAGCCTTGCCAAGATGAGTGAGGTAAAACTCAGGGTGCCATGGAAGCCACCTTGGCCTAGGAGAAGAACCTGAACCAGGCTCTTTTGGGTCTGCATGTCCTGGGCTCTGCCGGCACAGACCCTCTTCTCTGTGACTTCCTGAAGAACCATTTCCTGGATGAAGAGGTGAAACTCATCAAGAAGATGGGCGACCACCTTACTAACATCCACAGGCTGGCTGGGCTCCAGGCTGGGATGGGCAAGTGTCTCTTCGAAAGGTTCACCCTCAAGCAAAGCACAACTAGGAAGCCTTTGGAACCCAGAGGCTTTTGAGGGGTCATCTGCATTTCCCTCATATCTGGCTTTTGCCTGAGCCTCTCCCTGAAACCACTAGTCACCCTTCTAACCACCCTGGAACTGTCTCCCATGCATTGGGCCAAATGGAAACAATAAAGATTTTTGCAGGAAAAAAAAAAAAAAGAAGAAGAAGAAGAAAGAAAGAAAGAAAGTGAGAATGTGGATTTATGTATAAACCATCACTGGTTATATAAACAGGCTGGTATAGTCCACCTGAATTAGGACTGTGGTTTTGATTTTTTCCTTCATGGTCTCATATAAAAAGTAACAGGCACCACCTGTTGTCCATCTGTTTGATTGTATTCATTTTTTCTTAATGTCAGTGCTACAAATAATTACTGTAAATGTGCCCTTTTTAAGTGGCATAAAGCCTTTCTATCTATAGAAAGCTTGAAAAAATATCTTATGGAAGAATTGTTTTTACTTTCCAGTAATATTTACACAAGTTGACCTTGCTTTAGTTTGAAACCTTTTTTCTACAGTGAAGGAACTCAAATTTCCGAATGTAGAGATAGAGTTAGAATTGTACTTCTAAAGCAGGTTAACCAAATCTAACTGAAATAAGAGTTAATGCTTTTAGGCAACCGAATCTAGTTTGTTTATTTTGTTTTTGTTGTTTATTTTTTCAGCTCTGAATACATAATGATTTAAGTAGTTGTATTTAGAACCATATAAATTTTGATTGTTTCTTTTTCTTTAACAACTACTATGGCAAAGTGGAGTTTTCCATGTAATTATAAACCTATTGGAAATGGCAAAACAATCAGACACTGAATTTATAGAACAGTATCATGTTAAATTCTCTAGAGAGGTGGAAGTGATTGTGAAGTTGGTTTATTTCATAAATCTTCAGTGGTAGAACACTTACTAATTATTTTAATATGTCGAAGAAGGAAGAGTACCATTATCCTGATGGATGTCCCAGAGGCATCTGAAATTCCACACCCAGTCCTTCAGAGAGACAGTAGTGCACAGTGCTTTAGAGGTGAGCATCAGGAATTATATTGCTTTTGAAAAATCGCTGGTAGTGTGACCTTAGTTGGGCAGTTAGGTGTGATTCTTTGAGCCTTAGTTCCCTCATCTGTAAAATGGTGTTAATAATCTAATTAGTCGTGAGGGCTAAATGAGATAATTCATGTAATACACAGTGCTCTGCACATAGTACATACTAAATATTAGCTGATATTTCTATAATTTTTTTCTATGGTACAGTAAAAAAAAAGAATCAAAGAAGAGGTTTAGCTATTTGAAGAGACAAGACTTTTTATTCACAGGATAAGGTTACCTACCTAGAAAGCCTAATAAGAGTAAACTGAGGACTTCCAGCCAAGATGGAGGCATAGGTGGACGCACGGTACCTCCACGCACAACCAAGATAGGGACAACAACAATTTAGAAACAGAATAACATCCAGATATGACAGAAAATTGATCTAAATGGAAGTTGGACAACCAAGAAGTTGAATTAGACCTGTGCATCCAGACAGGTAGGAGGGGCGGAGACGAGTAGCCAGATGCGGGTCGCAGGGCGGAGAGCAGAGAGACCAGGCATGTAAGGCATCCGGGGCGAGCAAGGCCGCAGCGGGTGGACCCTGGACCCACAAGCAGCAGCCGGCAGACCCTGGCCCAGGGGAGGCAACCAGCAGACCCAGTGAGGCGGTGATTGTAAAGCAAGGCAGTGCGTGGAACCCAGGATCACAGCGCTGGGAAATAGAGCCTCGGGACACTAATTGAGGTCACCTGTGGGAGTTGAGGTGCACGGAGAGACACCCAGCCTCACAGGGGAGGTCCTTGGAGGCTCTCACAGTGTGCACAAGCCCACCCACACGGGAATTGGCATGAGAGGGGCCCAGTTTGCTTGGGGGAGGCAGCAGAGGGGACTGAGGTCCCACGGAGAATGGAGCAACTGCCATTGCTCCCTCTCGACCCCGCCCCCACATACAACATCACAACCCAGAGCCTGGGTTGACCTGCCCTGGAGAACACCTAAGGCTCTGCCCCTTACTGTAACAGGTGCGACCAGACCAAAAAAAATAAAAAAGAGAGAGGGATGGCTCAAACAGAATCAAATCCCCAGAACCCATCCTTTTAAGCGACCTAGAGATAGCCAGTCTATCAGATGCACAGTTCAAAACACTGGTGATCAGAATGCTCACAGAATTGGTTGATTTTGGTCACAAATTAGATGCAAAAATGAAGGCTACAGTAAGGGAAATGAAGGGAAATGCACAGGGAACCAATAGTGATGGGAAGGAAACTGGGACTCAGAAAAACAGAGTAGACCAGAAGGAAGAAAGAAACAACCAAACAGGAGAGAATGGAGAAATAAGAATTCAAAAAAACGAGAAGTTTAGAAACCTCCAGGACATCTTTAAAAGTTCCAACATCCAAATTATACGGGTACCAGAAGGAGAAGAGGAAGATCCAGAAATTGAAAACTTATTTGAACAAATGATAAAGGAGAACTCCCCCAACCTGGCAAAGGAAATAGACTTCCAGGAAGTCCAGGAAGCTCAGAGAGTCCCAAAGAAGTTGGACCCAAGGAGGAACACACCAAGGCACATCATAATTACATTAGCCAAGATTAAAATGAAGGAGAGAATCCTAGAAGCAGCAAGAGATAAGGAGACAGTCACCTACAAAGGAGTTCCCATCAGTGCTTTCTAGATAAGGTCAAATTAAAGGAGTTCATCATCACTAAGCCCTTATTATATGAAATGTTAAAGGGACTTATCTAAGAAAAGAAGATTAAAAAAAACATGTATAGTAAAATGACAGCAAACTCACAATTATTAACAACCACACCTAAAACAAAACCAAAGAAACTAAGCAAACAACTAGAACAGGAACAGAACCACAGAAAAGGAGATCACATGGAGGGTTAGCAACAGGGGAGCAGGAGGAGGAGAGAATAGAAAAAGGTACAGAGAATAAGTAGCATAGATGGTAGGTACAAAATAGACAGGAGGAGGGCAAGAATAGTATGGGAAATGTAGAAGCTAAAGAAGTTATGACACATGGACATGAACTAAAGGGGGGAATGTGGGTGGGAGAGGATGTACAGGGTGGAGGGGAGTGAAGGGGGGAAATGGGACAACTCTAATAGCATAATCAATAAAATATATTAAAAGAAAAGTAAACTGAAAAGTTATTAGAGCTGAAGGGAACGTTTGTTAAGATTTTAAGAAAAATTAATGTACAGATATCTACATCTTTCTGTCCTGTATGTCTATAAACACATATATGAAAAATGCAGTTTCCCTAGCAACAAAATATAAAATATGTGTAAATAATTTCTAGCAAAGAATGTATAAGATCTATGTGAAAATATGTAGGTTTCTTAATTAGAAAACTCGTTGTAAAATGTCAAGTATCCTGTATTCATAAATTTAATGTAAGTCCAGTGAAAATTCCAGTGATGCTTTGGGGAGGAACTACTCAGAATGATTTTAAATTTAGATTTATCTGAAAGAATAAATAGATAAGACTAGGTGAGCAAAGAATAATAAAGTGAACAGGAATTTGTTCTGGCAGACATTAAAATACCACAAATCTAAGTGGATTGGGTTATGGGTGATTTCACTTCTCCATGTTTTTTTAATTTTCTAAAATTATGTGTCAATTTCATTTTTAAAAGGGAAATTGTATATTATATGTAATATATGTATTTTATGTCTTACTATGAGTCACATGTATGTGCTTTAAATGTCTAAAGTTTTTCATACTTTTATGTGGATAAAAATTTCATGGAGTAATTATTATTAATATTATTGCAGTAAAATTTATAGTTTTATAAGCTTTGGTAGGTTTTTTGGATTAGTTAGATCTTCACCTTTTGAAAGGCTCTTTCTTCTACTTCTTATTTTTATTTTTTAAATATATTTTATTGATTATGCTATTACAGTTATTCCATTTCCCCCCTTCACTTCCCTCTCCCCTGCACACCCACATTCCCCCCATTTACTTCATGTCCATGTGTCCTAAGTTCTTTAGCTTCTACATTTCCCATACTATTCTTGCCCTCCCCCTATTTTGTACCTACCATCTATGCTACTTATTCTCTGTACCTTTTCCCCCTCTCTCTTCCTCCCACTCCCTTGTTGCTAACCCTCCATGTGATCTCCATTTCTGTGGTTCTGTTCCTGTTCTAGTTGTTTGCTTAGTTTGTTTTTGTTTTTGTTTTAGGTGTGGTTGTTAATAACTGTGAATTTGCTTTCTTTTTACTGTTCATATCTTTTACCTTCTTTTTCTTAGGTAAGTCCCTATAACATTTCATATAATAAGGTCTTGGTGATGATGCACTCCTTTAACTTGACCTTATCTGAGAAGCACTTTATCCGCCCTTCCATTCTAAATGAAGGCTTTGCTGGATGGAGCAATTTGGAATGTAGGTCCTTGCCTTTCATGACTTGGAATACTTCCTTCCAGCCCCTTCTTGCCTGCAAGGTCTCTTTTGAGAAATGAGCTGACAGTCTGATGGGAACTCCTTTGTAGGTGACTGTCTCCTTATCTCTTGCTGCTTCTAGGATTCTCTCCTTCATTTTAATCTTGGCTAATGTAATTATGATGTGCCTTGGTGTGTTCCTTCTTGGGTCCAACTTCTTTGGCACTCTCTGAGCTTCCTGAACTTCCTGGAAGTCTATTTTCTTTGCCAGGTTGGGGAAGTTCTCCTTTCTTATTTGTTCAAATAACTTTCCCATTTGTTACTCTTCCTCTTCCCCTTCTGGTACCCCTATAATTCTGATGTTGGAACGTTTAAAGATGTCCTGGAAGTTCCTAAACCTCTCCTCATTTTTTTTGGATTGTTGTTTCTTTTCTGATTTTATGTTTTTTAATTCCTTCTGGTCCACTCTATTTATTTGAGACCCAGTTTTCTTTCCATCACTGTTAGTTCCCTGTGCATTTTTCTTCATTTCCTTTAGTGTAGCCTTCATTTTTTCATCTAATTTGTGACCAGAATGAACCAATTCTGTGAGCATCCTCATAACCAGTGCTTTGAACTGTGCACCTGATAGATTGGCTGTCTCTTGGTGGCTTAGATGTATTGGCTCTGAGGCTTTGATTTGTTCTTCCCTTTGAGCCATTTTTTGTGGGGCAGTGGTCTGGTCGTGCCTGTTATGTATGAGGGGCGGAGACTTAGGTGTTTACCTGAGTGGGTTAACCCAGCTGCTGGGTTGTGACACTATATGTGGGGGTGGGGTCCCAGAGGGAACAGTGGTGCTTGCTCAGCTCTCTGCTGGATTTCAGTCTTTTCCACCATTTTCCACAAGCAAACTGGGCCCTTCTGGTGCTGGTTCCCGAGTGGGTGGGCTTGTGTACATTCTAGGACCCCATGGGTCTCTCCAACAAACTCTCCTATGAGGTAGGGAGTCTCTCCTGGCACCTCAACCCCCACAGGTATTTTCAATCATTGCTTTTAGGCTTTATTTCCTGGTACTGGGGCCTTGGGTTTCACAGTCTGTCTCGCTGCCCATTTTCACGTGGTTTATCTGTGCATGAATGTGTGACTGCAGACAGCCAGCTACCTTGCGCACCTCACTGGGTCTTCTCGTTGCCTTCCTGCACCCACGCTCAGGGTCTGCCACCGCCTGCACCCTGTGCACCCGGGTCTGCTAGACACCACTTTTTCCTGCCATGACCCCTCTCCGCTGTCTGCCGACTCCGCCTCTCTTACCGGTCAGGATGAATGGTTGTCGAGACTTCCATACAGTTCAATTTTCTGTCTGTTCTGGTTGTTTTGTTTCTAAATTTTTGTTGTCCTTAATTTTGGTTGTGTGAGGAGGCACAGTGTGTCCACCTATGCCTCCATCTTGGCCGGGAGTCCTCTTCCATTTCTTATTACATTTATTGTTCTGCATATTAAGCAGTGGGCTTCAGCAGGCTAATTATAAGATTTGGAATCCTCAGAGATCTGACTTCTAATTCAAGTCAGGCTTGAATTTATAGAATGGCTGGATAATCTGGCGTTTGCCTACTGTGGTCTTTATTGTATGTGAAAACACTTCCTAATATTTTCCTAGGAAAACATTTTCCTAATGAGAGGAAAGAGAAGTTCTTTTTCCTTTTGAAGAGAAAAATTATAATTGAATTTTTCAGGATTTTATTAGGCTATAGTGATGGTGTATCCACAGGAAATTTAGATATATGGGGTTTCTCCACCTCTCTGTGGAGGAATTTTAGGCCTTGATATCAGTATACAGTTGAATCTGCCCCTGGATGGTGTGCACTTGGTCCTTTCACACTTAACTCTTTTAATTTGGGGTTTTTCCCTTATTTTGATAACTTTCATAGGAAAATCAGTCACCTCTGTGCCTCATGCTGAGGTCAGACGTGCTCTAGAGCAGGAAGCACAGAGGTGCAGGGCCGCAGCCAGGTCAGCATCACCGTGTAGGCTGTCCCCGAGAGAAGTCAGTAAAGGGGCGCAGCCTGCTCTAGTGTCCCACCAGGTCAATATTGTTCCTTTGTGCAGTGGCTGCTGGCCATATACCTACAGATATTAGACATGGGTGGTTTAATCTTGTGAACTAAGGGCTCTTCTAGGACTTGTCCTTGTTTTTTTTAAATAACTTTCTTATTTCTCTGCATTCCATCATTAGTTATATTCAGCTGAGATTCACTGGGCCACTGGGAAGTTTATGTTGACAACATGTATATTGTGACCTTGACTGGCTTTCCTCTTAAGAGTACAAGTACTTTTTAAAAATCTTGAGATCTCCATTGTCCCCCACTTACTGCAGAAATTTAAGGGTCCGAGAGAACTAGAATCAGTAAATGTTTCTCAAATTATGTGAGATACAAAAAGGATGTATAATTGGTTGTGAATCATGTCAGTAGATATTAAGTATTCCTAAGGAGTGCCTTTTTATCTCACCTCCATTATAAGGTCAAAGAGTGGTGGAAAGAGAGAAAAAAATTACCATATTTTGCCTATGGTAAAAACTTTTTTGCCTAAATTTTTGAGGGAAAAATAAGCATGTGCATTACACATGGGTATGATCATTACATGCCATGGGTATAATAATGGGTATAACAATCCTTTGTATAATGCATACAAAATGTGGATGCACATTATACACAGGAGCACGTAATATGTGGCAAAATACGGTATTAAAGCTTGCTGTTTACATACACTGAGCAAAAATAGGTTGAAGTGAACATTAACTTTTTCGAAAGCTCTGGGTTGACAGGGAGTTAAATATTTTAACTTCACAAATACCATTAGTGACCTGAATATGTATACATGTTTAATTCAAGTGTCAGGGAAATTTAAAATAGGTATGTTCATCCTTGGCTTCATCTTGCATTTATAATTTAATTTTTGATTCAAAAATGTAGGAATGACTAAGATAAGTGAAATGTTTCAGACTAGGAAATTGACTATTTTAAATCTTTCTTTTTTCCTTTTAAAAGCCCTCCAGCCTGCTCCACATCAAGTGATAACTAACCTCCCTGAAGGGGTTCGGCTTCCAACGACTCGACCCACTAGGCCACCTCCTCCTCTCATCCCATCATCCAAAACCACAGTAGCTTCAGAAAAACCATCTTTCATACTGGGAGGCTCCATCTCACAGGTAAAATGGCTTCTCTTCCCAGTAGCTGTCCTGTTGAACATGGCTTTGGTAAAAATTATCCTTCCTTCTCATACTAATTTGTCAGAATCCTAATAAATAAAAATCTTTGAACAATGAAGGAACAGTGCCCAGAAAATGCAGCAATTACTGCACTCCGTGCCATGCAGAGAAAGTTGGTGCGAGTTACATGCCCAGATTGAGTGACTGGCATACCATCTGGTTTAATCATGTACTCTGAAGTTTAGTGTAATTGAAAATGGAATATTTTCAAGTAACTAGAAAATTTGATATATTAAGAATATTGTTATTATAAAGACTCTACATATTAAATTATAGATGATTGTCAGGCCCTAGTTTATTCTGACTTTGGCTACTATATATCTTTTCTTTTTTTAATATCATCTGGTCTTAATGGTTTGATCAGTTTTGACTATTGTGCACAGCCAATGACCACACTCCTGTTGGGTTATACCGAGTAGAACATTTCCATCACATCAGAATGTTTTCTCATGCCCTTTTCTAAGCAGACCTCTTCCAGCGCCTGAAGCAACCACTGTTCTGCTTTCTGATATTGTAGATTAGTTTTGCTTTTTCTATAACTCCATATGAATTGAATTATACAGTGCATACTCTTTTGTGTCTCTCTTTAACTTAGTATAGTGGTTTTAGGAATATACCTAGGTTTTTGTGTAACCAATAGCTTCTTCCTGTTTATTGCTGAGTACTTCTCCATTGTATGAACTTACTGGTTTGTTTGTCTATTTCCTTATTGATGGAAACCTGAAATGTTTCTAGTTTTTGGCTACTAAAACTGATAGGAATATTTTTGTACTGGGCTCTTTATAGACATATGCTTTCATTTCTCATATGTAATTCTGACAGTGGAATTACTGGGTATACATATGTTTTACTGTATATTTTCCCAGAGTGGTTCTACATTTTTATACTACCACCAGGAATGTGTGATACTTCAGGTTGCTTCATTTCTTGTCAGTTATTTTTTTTTATTTTAGTCAATCTGATGGGTGTGTAATATTTTTGTGGTTTTATTTTGCATTTTCCTGGCAGCAGATGAGGTCGAGCAGTTTTTCATATACTTACTGGCTATTTGTACATCTCATTGTGAAGTGACTGTTTAAGTCTTACCTGTTTTTATTGGGTCTTTTTGTTAACTAGATTGTAGAAGTTCTTAACATATTACAGACAAAAGCCGTATCTTCTCGCATTGAATAGGTTGTCTTTTTTGATGTTTTGTTGATGGTTTCCTTTGCTGTGTAAGCTTTTTGGTTTGACATAGTCCCATTTGTTCATTTTTGCTTTTTTGCTGTTGCCTGAGGAGACATATCCAAGAAATTACTGCTAAGACTGATATCAAAGAATTTACTGCCTAGGTTTTCTTCTCTTTTATGGTTTCAGTTTTACATTTAAGTCTTAAATTCATTTTAAGTTTAGTTTTGAATGCAATGTAAGAAAGCAGTTCAGCTTTTTTTTTGAACATGTATCCAGTTTATGAAGAGACTGTCTTTTCTGCATTGTATAGTCCTACCTCCTTTGTCATAGATTAATTGATCATGTAAACATAGATTAATTGACCATATAAGTGTAGAGTGATTGACATTTTTTAAATTGACCATTTTATTAATTGTATATTAGTTGACACTTTGTTAATTGACCATATAAACATAGGTTACCTGACTGTATAAGGATTTCCTTGCTTTACAAATACCTACTTTAAATTTTGGGCAGTGGAGGTGTAAATTTTTATAAACAGAAATGTGAACATTATAATTTATAGTTGACCTTGTGAAAAAGCAGTGTTATTTGAGTCTTTTAAAATTATTTTTAGGGAACACCTGGCACTTATTTGACTTCTCATAATCAGGCTTCCTACAATCAAGAAGCAGCTAAGCCCTCAGTGGGCTCTATCTCTCTTGGACTGCCGCGGCAGCAGGAGTCTGCCAAGTCAGGTCAGTGAGGGAAACTCGGAGTGTTTCTGCATTTGTAGCATCAGAGTCAACAACTCAGTGCTTGATCTCGTCATTTTTCTCTTCCTTTGCTTCATAGCTACTGTGCCCTACATCAAGCAGGAAGAATTTTCTCCCCGAAGCCAAAATTCACAACCTGAGGGTTTATTGGTCAGGGCACAACATGAAGGAGTGGTCAGAGGTAAAAATATGCTGTTCGGCAGAAATATTAAACTTTTGTCCCCAATAAGTTTATTAAAGTAAGTAATTGATATGTTTTAATGGTGGGTTTTTTTAAGTTAGAGCTTTTAAATTCTAGATTTATGGTTTCTTTCCATGTAAAATTTATTTAAGAACTTTGAAATTCTGTATTTCAGCTGTCCTTTGTAGTAATTGCAGTATTATTTTAAAAGTACATCTCAGTAAATCAAAAACTGTTTCTTTGTGCTGCTCTTTTCTTCTCTTCTTATCCCTCTCCCAAGTAGGGGCTGATTTTTTTGTTGTTGTTTGCTTGTTTTCTGTGCAGGGGCAGGGGATGTAAATTGCAAACGATTTTCTTTCTATTCAGGTACCACAGGAACCACTCAAGAAGGAAGTATAACTCGGGGAACTCCAACCAGCAAGATTTCCATGGAAAGTATCCCATCCCTACGGGGCTCAATCACTCAGGTTAGTTGTAATGATTTCTGAAATACCATGAACACTGGAGGTCAAATCTCGAGCTTTGGCTGTTCCAGCTATATATTATAGTTTTGTGATTAATTTGTTGATTGTTCTGAGTTATGGGACTGGATTTTAGTGGTCATAAATCCCAGATCCATAAACTGCATAAAGACATTAATGTGATTATTTTGACCTCAAGCTGTATTATGTACACCTGGTTCATTTGAAAGATCAATTATTTGAAAATTGGCAGAAGAAACAAGTTCTAATTGATGCAGCTCTCACTGTCTTCCTGGCAAAGCTCTTCACATGTGTAGCTTAAATAGAAATTGAAAGAAAATCATTATAGATTATTTGCTTGCTTTTGTCTCTTGTGACAAGGAAGGGCCACAATCTTAGTATGTGAGCTGCCTTGCTAGAATCAGTGCTAAACTAGAAAGTGTGGATGGCATTGATAGATGCACTAAAAATCAAGAATCATCTTCCAATTTTTTTGCTAAATAAATTGCTAATTTTGAGCAATAAAAGGTCTTTTCTTCAGATGTTAATTGTAGTTTGGCATGTAAAACAGTCCTTAGCCTTTTTATTAATGTAGATCTAGGAAAGGAAAATTCTGTGTTGGGAAATTATTATAAACTGAGTCCTGTGGTTTTGCACATTGTACCTGTCACAGATTTTCTGTTCTATTCCTCTTCCTTGTCATTTCTCTTTCCTAGGACAATGGTTGTTAAAGTGTGGTCACTATACCAGTAGCATCAATGTCCCCTGAGAAATTGTTAGACATATGAGGCCCCACCGCAGATGTACCGAAATCTCACCCATGGGGATGGGACCCAGCTATGCGGGTATTCAGCCCTCTAGGATTCTGCTGCATGCCCATTTGAGAACCATGCTCTAAGACCTTGCTGACCGAGTGTACTTTGTGCCCCAGAGTATCAGCATTACCTGGGAGCTTGTTAAAATAATGCAGAAATTTCAGTACCCACTTTAGACCCATTGACCCAGAATCTTTATTTTAACAAAATTCCCCAATGTTCCCTCCTTAAGATAATGGTTTATAGTATATAGCATACAGTGATCTAGAAAGTTACATACTAACTCTTCAGATCTCTTCTTCCACATTTGACCAAATATGTTCCCTTGAAATGAGTTTGTAGAATAAGCCAACACTTTAATTTAAACAGAAGAAACATAAATGGTCTGTGTGCATTATTTTCTCTTTTTCATTTTTGCTCTGGTATCCACCCTGTGCGTAAGAGGACAGAATGAACTAGATCAGCTGAGGCTAGTCTTTATCAGTTTAATTTCAAATCAGTCTGACATGGATACTTTCAGAGTAGGTAAATTGAGTAAATATATTGTCCTTCTTATTCTTCCTGCTGTAAGCATGTCATTTCACATTGTCCTGTCTAGAATTTTGGGGACTTTAAATGTGTGAATGGGTTAAGTCTGGGTTTTCCACTTTCATTTCAACCCAGGCAGCTCACTTATACAAAGTATTCTACATATTAGGTTTCATGAATGATTTTCCTTGAAGGAAGGGTTTACTGCTTAAAAGAAAGGTAAAAAGACCAACCCAGAAAAGGACTTAACGGTGGTGAAAATTCAGATGATATGGCCTAAGTGGAATCCACATTACAAAATGGAGGCATCTGAGTTTTCTTACCCTTCTCTTATTGATGACTAGAGATCTAACCGAGCAGACAGTTTGGTAATTGAACTGTTCTTTCTTCTTCTTGTCACATTATGAGAGAAAGTTGTGGTACTCTAAAAGTTACAGCTCAATTTATTGATCTATTTTTATTAGAAATTTTGAAAAAGCTTTATTATATTTACATGATTTTAGGCCTTAAAACAATTTTTTTCACCAGTTAACTGCCTTCATAAAAGTTTGAATTCCCAGTGGGAAAGAAAGCTGATTCAACTCATATATTTATCAGCATTTTAAAGAGGTTTTGTGTGTTGTTGTTGAAAGATGAAGATATAATATTTCTTTATATTTAATGTCATAAAAAACTTAATGTCTGATTTCCTCCCCTGTGCTTGTTTTCTCTTGTTTGAAGATATGGGTTGATCTGACTCTCAGTGCGGTAGTTTAAATTTTCTAAGTGGCTTGCATTTCCATGGAACTCAAGTGACTTTTCTGGTACTTGTGTTTGATTTGATGTCAGGGTACCCCAGCTCTGTCCCAGGCTGGCATACCAGCTGAGGCTTTGGTGAAGGGACCCATTTCTAGAATACCCATTGAAGAGAGCAGTCCTGAGAAAGGCAGAGAAGAGGCTGCATCCAAAGGCCATGTCATTTATGAAGGCAAAAGTGGACACATTTTATCTTATGATAGTAAGTATTACGTCTGTACACTGAAAACATTGGGTCTGGTTCCCCACATACTTGCTTTAGGGAAATTAGTTTCCCTTCTCTAAGCCCAAGCTCCCTCTCTGTAAAAAGGGTTCATAATAGTGCCTTCTCCTGAAATGTTTGAGAAAAACTAAGTGAGGCAGTCAATAAAAAGTGACGGTGCAAACCTCATAGTGTGAATGGTATCTAACGTGAACTACAGTCTGTCAGTTTAGCCTAGGGAAGAATCTTTGTTAGCTTTAACAGAACCACTTTCATTTTAGAAAGATTCTTATTTTATGAGTTAAGCATTAGGAAGTAGGTAATAGTCTGATAATCCTAGAAAAAGTACTGAATTTAAATTCTTCATAAATATAACTCTTTTAATGTCTATATGAAAACATTTCTTTAGGTATACTCTTAAGTTATATTTCTCCATTAATATTATTTTATAAGAATGACTCAGTTGTGGTTTAAAAGCCAAGTGATGAACTGGATTTGAGTTCTCATTTGCAAATGTTTTTGTGATCTGAGTAGTTAATTAGTGGTGTTTTATCTTCCTCCTCAAATACAAAGAAATAAAATATGTGAGCACAGAGTGCCTGATGCAAAATATGTGGTAACTTTCTTATTTCCTTCCTCCTTTATAGTTTTAACATCCTGTCATATATTGGTTTGCATTTTGTTTCTGTTGAAAGAACTTAATGTACATTGTCTAAGCCGGAAATCTCAGTGTCATCTTTGACTCCTCCTAAAGCTTTCCACATCCAGTCAGTCACTTAAACTTGTTTCTGTTCTCTTTCCTAAAGTCCTGGATCCTTCCATTTTTGGTTTTTTCTCCAGTGTTATCACCATCTTTCATCTAGAAAGCTCAGTAGCTGCCTAACTGACTCCCTGCCTTCAGTATTAACCCATAGTCAGAACTATATGTCATGTCACTTGCTTGGCTCTCCATTGCCTGTAGGGTTATTGTAAGCTCCTTACCTTGGCTTAATCACCCCTCTATGATCTGCTTCCTGCTTATCTCTTCAGATTGTTCCCTTCCCAGGTTTTTTTTTTGTTTTTGTTTTTTAAGATTTTATTTATTTATTGATTGATGGGAAGGGAAGGAGAAAGAGAGGGAGAGAAACATCAATGTGTGGTTGTCTCTCACGTGCCCCCTACTGGGGACCTGGTCTGCAACCCAGGCATGTGTCCTGACTGACAATGAAACTGGCAACTCTTTGGTTCGTCCGCCTGGCACTCACTCCACTGAGCCACACCAGCCAGGGCCCTTTTTACTTTTCCCTTTAGCCCCCTTGCATTTACTCGCCCTACATTCTTTTTTCCTAGATTTACTGTACACATGGGCCATTAACTGAGTTTAAGGATTTTTTAAATATATTTTTAATTGTATGTTTTTCCATTGCCATTTATCCCCCTTATATTCCCCCCCCCACGATCACCACACTGTTGTCCATGTCCATGAGTCCTTTTTCCTTTTTGCTCGACCCTTCCACCCCCTAAACTCCCAAGTTTAAGTTATTTTAATGTGCCATACTCTGTTTTGCCTTGGGGTCTTTGTGTTCATTGTCTCCTTGGTCTGTGTCACCTCTTCCTCCCTTTACTTTTGACTTAAGCAACTCTTATTTGTCATTCAGTTCTAAGCTGAAATATTATTTCTAGCAGCCTCATCAGTACCTTTAAGTGTTAGGTTCCCCTTCCTGTATTCTCATAGCACGTTGCACTTCTCTTTTCATAGTACTTACTACACTCTGTAGTAATTGCCTATTAATTTATCTGTATCTGTCACTATTGGGTAAGTTTAATGAGCAAAGGGACTTAAAGTTAACCTTATCTGTAAGCCTAGCTTAAGCCTGGAACTCAGTAAATGTATTGGAATGAACAAAGACATTTTTATAAATATCATTTGCACATATTTATATTGTATGTTAAGACTAGTAGGTTAAGACTAGTTTTTATATTCTTGTTTTTATAAGGTAGACTATGAAATTACAGTAACTTCCTTACTGTACAATAGGCTTTGACCTCTGTCTGAGCAATTCTTGTTTCTGTATTCTTCAGATATTAAAAATGTCCGAGAAGGGACAAGGAGTCCAAGAACAGCTCATGAAATCAGTTTAAAAAGAAGCTATGAATCAGTGGAAGGAAGTATAAAACAAGGATTGCCAATGAGGGAGTCTCCTGTATCAGCACCATTAGAGGGTAAAATCTTATTTCCAGAACATAATTTAGATACATTTAATTTTGTGTAGTAAGTTTACATCATTGAGTTATGTTATATTCAAACTGTTGTTTCTACCTGGAATTTATATTAATATAGAAATGAAACATACTAATATATTGTTAATATGTATAATATAAAAATAGATAATATGTTAATATGAAACATTAATGTGTTTAAGTTTATATTCATATTTACATATAAATCAGGTAGTACATGTCAGTGGAAGGAAGTAAAAGTTAAACATAATTGGTCACATCATAGGTAACTACTAGAATTACTATATAATGTAGGTTTTCCTGTTTTAGTTAGATGAGTTTAAACATGTGAAATTCATTATGAGAACTTTGTTTTTATTGTGAGGCAGAAAAGGTGATGTAATGGATGGTGCAAAGACACGTATCTGAATTAGAACTTCACTCTTTCTTGGTGAACTTATGCTGATCATATGATATACATTCAGCAAATGATAGTATGGCTTTTTTCTTTTTAATGACTTTCTTTAAATCTTAACCGGCCTCAGTGGTTTAATTTTAATCTAGATGCAACCAGGGTAAGGGTTTATCAATTTTAGAAGTCCAATCTAATTTTGGATTTTCTTTGTATTTAAAAGTAATCTTACTCCCCTTTATTTAAGGATAAATGGGTGTGGTTATTTCCGATCCTTGATTCAGAATTACCAGCAGTACAGGGCGGGGCAGAAGTTGGGAGTACGCCCACACACAGAGTTTATTCTTATATTTATTTTACATCCAAACAACTATGAGCCTACTTTTGCCCCACCCTGTGCATATATTGTACAGCATGAAATTTTTGAGGTTGTTTATGACTCTTTAATTTTGATCTTCATGTTTGCTTTGTCTATTTTTCAGTTACCCATTTTTCATGTTTTCCTTTTCTCACAGATATATTCTAAAGCTAAACAGTGATTTTCAGTCCCTTTGTATTTTCTCTCACCTTGGTAAAGAACCCTTGGGATTTTAGATTTAGCTTTGAAAGTGTCTTTCTTTCCTTTTTTAAAAATTCTCACCCAAGAATATGTTTACTGATTTTAGAGAGGGAGGAAGAGAGAGAGAGACTCATTGGTTGCCTCCCATACGCACCCCAACCAGGGATTGAACCCACAACCTAGATATGTGTCCTGACTAGGAATTGAACCCGTAACCTTTTGGTGTACAGGATGATACTCCAATCAACTGAGCCACCTGGCCAGGGCTCGCTCTTTCTTTTTTGACCCAAAATAGATGTCTTTTGTGGTCAATTTTTATTTAGAAAAACATTTAGAAAGGAAAAGGTGGTCATGTTTGATACTTCCAACTTTTATTTCATGGCATTCTTCTGAGTAGTTCACAGATTAAAAATCCTCCCCCCCTTTTTAAAATTACAGTTGACATTCAATATTATATTAGTTTCAAGTATACAGCATAGTGCTTAGACACTTATATAATTTAAGAAGTGACCCCTCCAACAAATCTAGTGTCCACATGGCACTGTACATAGTTTAAAATGATACCCCTTTCTCCATAGAGCTTTTATCAAAAATACATATTCTAAGGACAATATAAAGTATATATGAATTGACATATCCATTGTGTTTAATGCTTGAATTACTTTCTTGTTTTGAAAGGGCTGATATGCCGAGCATTACCCAGGGGGAGTCCTCATTCTGACCTAAAAGAAAGAACTGTGCTGTCTGGTTCCATAATGCAGGGTAACCGTTTGTTTATTTGTCTGTCTGTCTGTCTGTCATGACTGCCTTACTGGCAGAGTAGTTGGACGTTAATTTGCAGTGTGTGAAACCTGCCTTTCAAGATATTTTCCCTTTTGAAATGTTAGATATTTAAGTCTTGATTATAAATCTGTTTCTGAGCTGCATACTTTATTTGCAGATGATAGTTGCCTAATAGTGAATTAGAGACATCTTTACTATATAAGAACCAATGTGTGAGTGTGTAATGAATGATGTCTTAAATTTTGAACAACCCTAAAAAATGACTAATGAATATTTATTGAAGGATCTGTTGTAAACAGAAAATTGATTAGAAACTGCAAGGTGAAAAGGCATTAGTTTTCTTAAGTTGTGGTAAAATATATGTAACAAATTTATTGCTTTAACAATTAAAAATATTTATTTATTTATTTTTAGAGAGAGGGGAAGGGAGGAAGAGAGGAAAAAAACCATCATTATGTAGTTGCCCCTTATGCGCCCCAAACTGGGGACCTGGCCTGAAACCCAGGCCTGTGCCCTGACTGGGAACTGAACTGGCAACCCTTTGGTTCACCCTTTGAGGCTGACACTCAATCCACTGAGCCACACCAGCCAGGGTTCTTTTTAATAATTTTTAATTGTACAGTTCAGTGCCATTGTAAGTATATATCTTCAATTCTTTTTTAAAGGCACACCAAGAGCAACAACTGAAAGCTTTGAAGATGGAATTAAATACCCCAAACAGATTAAGAGGGAGAGTCCTCCCATACGAGCATTCGAAGGTGCCATTACCAAAGGAAAACCATATGATGGCATCACCACCATCAAAGAAATGGGGCGCTCCATTCATGAGATTCCACGACAAGATATTTTAACTCAGGAAAGTCGGAAAACCCCAGAAGTGGTCCAGAGCACAAGGCCCATAATTGAGGGTTCCATCTCCCAGGTAATTGGATCATGGTTCTTTTTGATAGTCATTCTACTTTAGATGAAGCATTTTAAAAAGTGCAGTTTAATAATGATAAGTAGCTCTAATGAGGTCAGATCTTTTGGAAGTAAACTTGAAAGTGTTATGTATCCTGTATCATTAGTTTTTATCATGTCCATAATGTGGAGTGTATAATGTGGGAAAGTATGCAACTCAGAATTGGTGGGCTTGTGATTGAGACATGCACGTAGACAGTAAAGATTACAATACCCAAAACACTAACTTGAAAGAATATATGCACTCCTATATTCACTGAAGCATTATTTACAGTAGCCAAGAAATGGAAGCACACAAGTACCCATAAATAGATCAGTAGATAAAAAAGTTGTGGTACTAGCCCTGGCTGGATGCCTCATTTGTTTACAGCAGCATTCCAGTACACCAAGGCTGTGGGTCCGATCTCAGGTCACGGCATATACAAGAAGCAAACCAATCAGTGCGTAATAAGTGGAACAATAAATTGATGTTTCTCTCTTTCTCTCCCTGTCCTAAAAAAAATTATATATTTAAAGAAGTATGGCACGTATACACAATTAAATATTACTTGACCATTAAAAAAAAAAAACTTAACATTTGCAATAGCATAGATGGACCTAGGAGGTATTATGCTAAGTGAGATGAACAAATACCATATGATTTCACTTATATGTGGAATCTAAAAAGCAAAATAAATGAACAAAAAAAACCAGAAACAAACAGATACAGAGAACAAACTGAGGGTTGCCCGCTGGGAAGGGGGTACAGGGGCTGGGTGAAAAAAATAAAAGGATTAGGAAGTACAGATAGATAGTCAAAAAATAGTCACAGGGATATAAATCACAGCATAAGGAATAAAGTTAGTAATATTTTAATAATTATATATGGTACCAGATGAGTGCTTGAAATATTAGGGGAACACTTTGTAAAGTATATGATGGGCTATCCACTATGCTGTACACATGAAACTAATACAAAATAATATTGAATGTAAATTATAATTGAAAAAAAGATTACTACAGCAAACTATAATTTCCTTTAATTATACACCTTAGATAGAAAAACATTTAGGTGTTTTGGGCTACCTTTAATATTTGTTTCTTTCCCTTTAGGGTACACCAATAAAGTTTGACAGCAGCTCAGGTCAATCTGCCATCAAACACAATGTCAGATCCTTAATCACGGGACCTAGCAAACTAGCCCGTGGAATGCCTCCACTGGAAATTGTACCAGAGAACATAAAAGTGATAGAACGGGGAAAATATGAGGATGTGAAAGCAGGCGAGCCAGTGCGTTCCCGCCATACATCAGTGGTAAGCTCTGGTCCCTCAGTTCTTAGGTCAACTCTTCATGAAACTCCCAAAGCACAGCTAAGCCCTGGGATTTATGATGACACCAGTGCACGGCGGACACCTGTGAGTTATCAAAACACCATGTCCAGAGGCTCGCCCATGATGAACAGGACTTCCGATGGTATGTTACTCTTGTATCCTCTTCTGATCATTTTTATTGTACTTTTTCATATCTGTCAAGTAGTAAATGTCAGTGTCAGCTATATGTTGTCACAGATTGTGCTTGATGCTAAGGCTATGGAGGACTGCCAAATTAAAAGTAGACATAATTGTAAGTAAAATACACAATGTTTTAATGAAGTGCAGAGTAGGATAGAGTCCAGAAATGCTCTAGAATAAGTATAGTCTTAGAGTGTGTGTGTATGAGAAAATAAAATGAGGTAGTATGTTTAAGGAACTTGCAAAGAGTAGCGCTGCGTGTGTTTAAAGGACTCAGTAAATGGGCACTGTTACTGTTACCAGTGTGTGCCTCAGTGAAGTAAGGGACATAGATTTTTGTCAGGTGGTTCCTGAAACAGTGAGACCCTTAATAATGTATCCACTTACCATTTTAAATTTTACTGAAGTACCTATTGAAGGCTCATGTGGAAGGTTCTTGGCTAGACACTGTGAGAGTTTAAAGGTGAGAAGTGTTTTAGGTGCAGGGAGAGGTGTAGTAGTGCAGAGGAGGAGGTAAGGGGAGTGCCTGCCTATTGGTAGGGTGGTGAATCCAAAACCTGTTGGCTGTAGTTTTGAAGAACTGCCCTGCGTAGGAAAATACACTCTGTATGAGCAGGGTGAGCCTAGGAGGGGGGTGGAATAAACCAGAGTATGTTTCTGGCTTGTGACAGGCAGATTTGTTTGATCATGGTAAAGTTAATAGTATCAAAATAGTAATAGATGGTGGTGATGGTTGTATAACATTGTGAGTGTATTTTGCCACTGAATCATACACTTTAAAATAGCTAAAATAGTAGATTTAATTTTTGTGTGTTTATTTAGGGTGTTTTGAGACCCAGTTTCCAACATGGTGTGGCGGGAGTTGGGGCGGGGAAGATTCCCGGCACAAACAGACAATTCTCAAACTTCAGCAGGGTGTCCTAGAATTCAACTTATTTCCAACACTACCTACCCAGAGATAGCATCAGATTTCACAGGTTACACGTCCATCCTATAAGACTTTGCACCCTCCTGACAACATCAGATGCCAGTCAGGCTATTACTTCTGCTTCTGACCTACTGACTACAGGTCGGAGGTTCCAGAGACACCCTCCAATGCAAGGTGCCAGTCGCAAGTCCAGAGTGCTGCTTGCACTTTTGACCTACTGGCAATAAATCAGAGGTTCCCATGGCCCCCTCTTGGGTTCAGTTACTTTCTAGAATGACTCACAGAAGTCAGAAACATTTTAGTTACTAGATCACCAGTTTATTTTAAAAGGATATAACGCAGAAGCAGCTAGATAAAGGAGATGCACAGGGCAAGGTATGGGGAAAGGAGCGTGGAGTTTCCATGCCCCTTTCCCCACACCTCCATTGCCCACCAACCTGGAAGCTTTCCAAACGCAGTCTTTCTAGTTTCTTATGAAGGTTTTATTATGTAGGCATGATTGATTAAATCAGTGGCTATTGATAATTGAATTCAACCCCCAGCCTCCCTGGAGGGCAGGGAGTGAATGATGCCAAAAGTTCCAACCTTCTAACCATGTGGTTGGTTCTCCTCACAATCATCCCTGTTCTCTAGGTGCCTTATAAAAGTCACTTCATTAACGTACCAAAAGATAACTTCATCCCTCTAACACTTAGGAAATTCCAGTGGTTTTGGGAGCTGTGAATTAGGAACTGTGGATGAAGACTATATATATGTGAGGGAGGGAGAGAAACATCAGTAGGTTGCCTCTGGCATGGGGCCCTACTGGGGACTGAACCTGCAACCTAGGCATGTGCCCTGACCAGGAATTGAACGGGTGACCTATGTTGATTTTTTGCATTGATGATGCCCAACCAACCAAGCCACACTGGTCAGGGCCATGCATGTTATGAATTACATATTGCAGTGTTTTCCCACACTTATTAAAACAGTTTAGGGTGATGTCCAATAAATGTTTGGATATGATAGGCATTGGTGGGATCATCTCACCTCTGTGTCTTTTATAAAGAAGGGGCTGAGTAGGGAGGAGATGGAGGTTGGTGAAATAAGAGTCTTTGTGAAAGTACAGAGCAAGGAAAAATAGTACAACAGTTCCCACTTACTTGCAGGGGATACATTCCAAAACCCTCAGTGGATCCCTGAAACTGAGGATAGTAATAAACCCTAAATGTCGTGTTTTTCCCTATACATACCTTTTCACTTGAAGGAAGCAGACTTCATCTTCTCTTTGGCATATCTGAATTGCCAGCATCACTACTCTTGTGCTTTGGGGCCATTATCAAGTAAAATAAGGCTTACTTGAATACACAAGCACTGCAGTACTTGGACAGATGACCAGGATAGCTACTAAGTGATGAATGGGCAGACATGAAATCTCAGGATACAAAAGAGAAAAAAAGGGGAGTGGGAACTGCTGTGTAACTTAGCAACTGATAGGCAGCAAGGAGGGTGGGTAACAGAGGGAGTTGAGATTTGATACATGTGAGATCAAAAGAATTGATTATGTTCAAGTCACACAGAAAGCAAAATCATTTATAATGGGATGTAAAGAAGAGTGTTGAACTTCATTTTAATCAACATTAGGTCGTAATATGCTGGCGCTATGCTATGAAAGGTGGTAATCTTCTGCAAACCTCAGAATCTTTTGCTAGTTCTTCACATTTGCATATTTTGCAAGAATGAATATTAAATGGTTAGTGGACAGGGAAGATCAAAATATTATATGACTATAGGTCTGTGTTTGACTGGTTGAGAAATGGTTAAATATAATAGCAAGTTTTCTTAAGAAATTGTGGTGTTGGCTTTTTTCCAGTTACAATTTCTTCTAGCAAATCTATCAATCATGAAAGAAAATCGACATTGACTCCTACCCAGAGGGAAAGCATACCAGCCAAGTCTCCAGTCCCTGGGGTAGACCCTGTAGTTAGCCACAGCCCTTTTGACCCCCATCACCGAGGCAGTACTGCAGGAGAGGTTTACCGGAGCCACCTTCCCGCGCACCTGGACCCGGCCATGCCATTTCACAGAGCTCTGGATCCTGGTAAGGAGCTTGTAGTGCTACCTTGTGGCAAAGAAATAATATATCTGTGTGACTTTTTAGACTTTCTGTTTATTAAAGTACAGTATGCAGACAATTGTACATATTATTAGTGTCTAGCTTGGAGAATTTTCATACACTTGTACCACCCCATAGCACCAGGATCTAACTCAGGAAACAAAATGTTACCAGTATCCCTTAAAGAACTGCAAGTAATAGGTATATGAAAAGCCCTCTTATCTGATGGCATTTGTTTAAGGTAATTTGAAAAAGTTGCTTAATGTATGTGAAGAATTATTTTAAATGGCACAGGCATAACTTAAACATTTTAATTTATAACTTAGGCATTTATTTACCAATGTTCTGACCTAAGGTAAATGTCCACTGATTAAACCTCACTATGTCTGTCTTATATAAACAACATTTACGTTTCCAGGTTTGGTTTTTTGAGTAAAACTGGAATATAGACACTTCAAATTAATCTAAATACAGAATCCTTCTAGATTTTTTTTCCATCTTTTAAAATGGTCCAGATCATACTTGATTCAACTTCTGTATTGAGTCTTTCCAAAGCAGTCAACTTAATTTCCAGAGAAACCACTTTTTTCATTTTTCTCTCATTGATTTACAGATTATTTCATTGTTACATAATTACAGTAGCAAGTATAGCTAGAAGGAACTTTTGAACAGACTCACTACCACTGACTGTGGGTAAATATAATTCTGGTAGGTGCAGAGGGTGTAGGGTTCCGAGAGAGCAGTCCACACCGAACGTGGCGCTGCTTCCCAGCAGGGGCAGGGGAGCGTGCTGTAGGACAGGAACGGGGTCCAGGCAGCACAGGCGGCTGACTGGCAGAGCGTCTCCTCCGGGCTGTCTGTCATGATCCGGCTGCTGTGTGGGCTCCACTCTGACCTCCCGGGTCACAGCCCTGCTCCTCTGGCCTGCTCCGATGCCCTCGAGTGCTTTTTTCTGCTCGTGCCCCTTCTGCTTGCTTGTTACAACATTCAAGTTGGAATTGGGACAGAGAACACTTATGTTTCATCTTGGTCTTTAGGGACATGATTTTCATTACCTGTATGCCAAGATTTCTAATGGTGTGTGTAAAAAATACTTTATCTGAATTGTTTGTTAATTGAGAACAGTAAGTTTCAGACAAGCCAACACCTAGTTCATTAGGGACCGTCCGGAATTGAGGCAGAAATTCCCAGAGAGTCAGTTGACAGACTTACCTGTCTGGAGTTCTAGATGAATGGGAAATGAACATTCCAGAATACTTGTGATACATTGTTCTATGGAGAACACACACAAACACAGGCACACACACACGTACATATGATAGTTTAGTCAAGTTGTCAGGCCAAATTAAATATTTAGACTTTCGTTTAGTGTTTATCATAGTCCTTTATTTTATAGCAGTTCCATTTGCCTGTCAATTTTGAGCTTTTGCTGCATCAGAAATGTTTTGAGGATAGAGACATTATCTTTTTCTTTTTGCCATGCCTACCCCTTCCTGATACCTAGTGTTGTGCTCTAACCTGGGGTTGTCGAACCGTGGCCTGGGGGCAAAGCTCTGCTGCTGCTGGTTTGCACAAGTCGTTCTCATAGTGCTAATGCACACCGCAGCGTGGGCTTGTTTATGTTGTGTCTCCCTCCAGTGACTAACACCACGTGGTCCGCTAGGCCTAAATTTTTTGCCATTCGGCCCTTTACACAAAAAGTTGGCCAGTCTCTCCTCTAAACACAGGGACTGATTAAATGTTTATAATCAATTTCATCCCCAGGGAAGTAAAGTTACTATTTGTCACAAAGTATTTTCACTTATATTTTGATTTGGTTGTATTGGATAATCAGTACTTCAAAAATAATTTTATTTTCAAACAGCTCTTGGAGACTTGAGGTGAAAATTTAATAAAATTATATGGCAAAGATCTAAAGTGAAACTACTTGAGAATTTTTTTAGCTTCTGTTCTACTGGAATAAAGGTTTAGACTTGTATTTTGGCTAGTTTCTCCTTCCCCTTTTCGATTACATCTGACATTAGAATGTATATATTGATATTGATGATATATCAAGGTCTAAAGAATCTACCTTAATCTCTAAAGTGCCGCCCCCACACTGAATAAAAGATGAATGTACACATTAGCTCAACAAATTGTTTTTTCCTTACTCATTTTGTGGGTGATATTTAGCAAGTGAATTTGACTAGACTATAAATGAAATGCCTTTCTCTTGTTCTCTCAATCAGCAGCTGCTGCGTACCTGTTTCAGAGACAGCTTTCACCAACACCAGGTTACCCAAGTCAATATCAGCTTTATGCAATGGAGAACACCAGACAGACAATCCTAAATGATTACATTACCTCACAGCAGATGCAAGTGAACTTGCGCCCAGATGTGGCCAGAGGACTCTCCCCACGAGAGCAGCAGCTGGGTCTCCCGTACCCAGCAACAAGGGGTCTGTGTCTTTGCAGTGCAGATTTCATAGAACTTGCTATGTTTACCCAGGGTTTTTTAGGTACTCAGTAAATATTTGGTGAATGGGTGATGCAAAGAAAGAAAGAAGGCCCATACTTCTTTCTATAGCCTTTACCTCTTGAGAGCAAACAAAGTAATGTATTGAAACAGGGTATTTTGGTAAACATTGAAATAACTAAACCAAGTCAGTGTGCTAGGTATTTGAAATCATTGTCTTACCAGTTTTCTGTCTCTCTTAAGTCCATGCTCTTAGGTTACTGGTATGGGGCAGATTATTTCATATCCTTTTGTAGATTTAAAAGTCTTACAAAGTGATGGTGATCTTAAACATTTTTATTTGTACTGTATACTAAGTATCATTGGGTCATAGAGATAACTCTTCTCCTGCCCCAGAAAAGCCATGCATAGTTCTGTATCTTTAGAGTAACACTTAAAGTTAACATAATTTATTCTATTTGTCTTTTGAGCAGGAATCATTGATCTGACCAATATGCCTCCAGCAATTTTAGTGCCTCATCCAGGGGGAACGAGTACTCCTCCCATGGAAAGAATCACGTACATCCCTGGCACACAGATCACCTTTCCTCCCAGGCCATACAACTCTGCTTCCATGTCTCCAGGTAAGAGTCCCTGCAGTCACATCCCTCTCTGATATGACCAGACTACTCAAGTGCGTACAACATAGCCTTTGAAAGTATTTTGGGCACTTTTTTTTTCCATTTGGTCTGCAGTTTTTCATTTAATATTTAGTAATAGTTCCTATATGCCATCTGTCACTACATACTCTAGAAGTATCCTAGAAGCTTGTGTTATGATCCATTTGTCATCTAAGACTCTTAATAAAATGAACTTCCTACATCTCAAATATGAAACTTTTTGAAAAATTTTCAGTCACTTAAGAATTTTTAAACAGTTTGATGTACCTATACCTGATATGTTAATATTTTTGTCTTTAAGTGTCAGATTCCTGTGTTTTACAGGACACTCATCACACCTTGCAGTAGCTGCGAGTGCTGAAAGAGAACGGGAGCGGGAGAGGGAGCGGGAGAAGGAGCGGGAACGGATTGCTGCAGCCTCCTCAGACCTCTACCTTCGGCCAGGTGAGTGAGATGGCTTTGGCTCACACTGTGGACATTTCGTGGTAATCTAGAATGATGGTGTATTGTGTTGAATGTTGTAGGAGATGTCAAAGTGATCTTACAAATAAGAATTATAAGAGAGAAAGTAATTAAATGCCTTAAGGGACTTGTACAGGTTAACAATGCTGCAGAAGTTGAAATGGAATGGAGATGAATTTTCAACAGGAAAATGATTTTCATGATGAAGGTATCAATTCTGATTTGGCCTCCGTAGTTGGCTACAATTGGGCCTGAAGATACTGGTTGTGGATCTCACTGGAGCTGAAAGTAGGCCAAGCAAAAAGCTCATAGATAGGAAAATGTGTGTGTTATTGAACTATAATTTAAAGAATGGGAAATATGGTTAGAAAGTTTTGTGATAGTTTGAATTATAAGTGAAGTGTTGCTGCCATTTTGTGCAGTAGATAGGTGACATGATCAGAGTTACAAAAGAGTGGCATGAGATGGGTTAGAATCCTGAAGGTGGACATGGTCTGGTGCCAGGAGGGCAGTAAGACCATGACATTGACACTGGCAGTGGCCAGAAAGGAACTGCCAGGAAGTCTATGGTTAAGGTGAATCAAAAGGACTTAATAACTAGATAATGGGGAGTAAGGAGGAGGTGAGAAACAAGATTGTCTGCACATAAGACAGACTAGACAGGATTAATGAAAGCAAAGGCAGAGGTCTTTTATTTTGTACGTATTTAATCTGTCTTTGGAATATTTATTTTATGCATTGTATACTTCTTTCCCTCAATGATATGAAATCACTCACTCTGTTCATATTGTCAGATCTATAGATCTGGCACTGAGGAGGAAAGACAGAACTTGGAGATTGTGACTTAGGAGTCATCTGTAAGAGTTAAAAACGGCTTGACTGAGATATCCATGGCAAGCACATGTGGAGAGGAATAGGTCAGCCCTTAGATGTTACTGGGAGGGATGTTATAAGTCAAGGCCAAAGAAGCCAGAGAGGTAGTTAGAGAGGTTGGTGCAGAACCGAAGGTCTCAGTGCAAGGAGGTTGTCATATTTATAACGTCACAGGAGATAAAGCCTTTGAAATCAAAGCGATGGCACTACAGAGGAGACCGAAAGCTAGCTAACATACTGACCTGGTACTATTACTTCGGAGGATTTATCTTAAACAATTCAATGGCCTCAAAGCCTAAATTTAGATGTACCCTATTATCTACTTGTAATAAAAAAAATCAATAAGTGTCTGACAATAAGAAATGTTTAATGAATTGTAGGTAGCTCTGTAATATTGATTATATATTGACTGGATAAAAACATGGAAGTTGATTTAATTATAGAAAGCCATGTACAAATGATAAATAACATTAGCAGGAACTGTATTTTTAAAATCTCTATGGTATTTTAAAGTACTGATGAATAACATGCAGATTTAACCCAACAAAATACCATTTTTCTTTATCACATGTAAAAGGTTGATAAATACTTGATGTTGGCGTGTCTGAAGAAATACTGACTTGCAGACATTGTCAGTGGCAGTGTAAGTGAGGATAGCCTTCTCAGAGATACAAAAATTTAAATAGCAATTCCATTTCTAGGAATATACCATATAGAAAAAATCACCTAAGCTGATCCGTGGTCAGAAGGGATAAAATTGCTGAAAAGGCCCATAGGTGCTACCTGCTATGAGAATAGTGGTATATATTAAAACTGCTAGCTCTTATGAGGGCAGAGAACAAGTTAGGAAGTCAGAGTGAGGGCATAGAACAAGAGGAGGCAAGAAAGAAAGTGATTAGAGAAGAAATTTGAGATCTTCTGAGTGAAGTAGTTCTGACCAGGTCCAAGTTGTAGCTTTATTGTGGGAGAGCTAAAGTTAAGTGAACAAAAATGTGTCAAATATTGAAGAAGTGCAGTTAGTGGAGCCGCACTTTTGGGAAGGGCAGTGTAAGTGACTTCACGTCGAAGGGAGCCTGTGGAGAGGAACAGTGACTCGTGGAGAGCAGGAACGGAGTGAGCGGGAAGAACTGCGGGTGGGTGACACAGCCTCAAAACCTGGGGTGGCAGTAGTATATTACTTTTGTTATAATACTTAGAAAGTTGTACCAGATTTGATTTTTGGAAATGATAAACACACAGAGTTTGAGGGAAAATCTGAAAGATGAGCTGATCTGATTTGTGTTAGTACTTCATTATTTGTGTTATTTTTTTCCCCTCTCTGGAATCAAAATAGAAACTTGTCACAAATGGCAATGACAGTAAATGATAGCTGGTGCTTTTGTTTCAAGTTACTAGTGTAGTTTTCCTGTATCTTTATTAAGAAATTCTTATAGGACATATTTGTAGAAAGGCCAGAAAGTAGGGTATCAATTTCCTTAGCTCATTTCCTTTTTACCTATTTAAGAATATTATGAAATTAATAGTCCCTAAATGTTGCTGTCTCTAGCTTCTTCCTTATTACCTGTGGTTTTTTGTTTTGTCTTGCTTTGTTTTCTTGCCCCCTGCAGGCTCAGAACAGCCTGGCCGGCCTGGCAGTCATGGATACGTCCGCTCCCCATCCCCTTCCGTCAGAGCTCAGGAGACCATGCTGCAGCAGAGACCCAGCGTCTTCCAGGGACCCAATGGAACCAGTGTCATTACCCCTTTGGATCCTAGTGCTCAGCTACGAATCATGTAAGTCAGTTGTATACATTTCGACAAAAACAAAAACAAAACAATTTTCTTGCGTACACGCTTTTTAGTTTGTTATTGCAGTAATCTCAGTAATGATTTACTACCCACTAAACATTTTTTGTTGCTGCTGCAGTTTGTCCTTTCATCTGCCCTCCACACCCCCCAGTACAGAGTCTCCCTTTACGGTTGTGGTTTGGTTTTGTTTACAGGCCACTTCCTGCTGGGGGTCCTTCAATAAGCCAAGGCCTGCCAGCCTCCCGTTACAACACAGCTGCAGATGCCCTGGCTGCTCTTGTGGATGCTGCAGCTTCTGCCCCCCAGATGGATGTTTCCAAAACAAAAGAGAGTAAGCATGAAGCTGCCAGGTTAGAAGAAAATTTGAGAAGCAGGTCAGCAGCAGTTAGTGAACAACAGCAGCTAGAGCAGAAAACCCTGGAGGTGGAGAAGAGATCTGTTCAGTGTCTGTACACTTCTTCAGCCTTTCCAAGTGGCAAGCCCCAGCCTCATTCTTCAGTAGTTTATTCTGAGGCTGGGAAAGATAAAGGGCCTCCTCCAAAATCCAGATATGAGGAAGAGCTAAGAACCCGAGGGAAGACTACCATTACTGCAGCTAACTTCATAGACGTGATCATCACCCGGCAAATTGCCTCGGACAAGGATGCAAGGGAACGTGGCTCTCAAAGTTCAGACTCTTCTAGTAGCTGTATGTATCTCAATCTGAGTTTCGCAATGTGATATCTGAGTAAAGAATGACTATATTCTTTAGGCAAAGCAGATCAATATGGTATAAAGAAAATTCTAATCTTGATAGTAAATGTAAAGAAAGGTTTTTCGGTTAGTGCAATAATGTCTCTTCTGCAATTTTTATGATTATTTAAATATCAGCATTTCTTACATATACCTTTCAAGTTATATTTCATGAGAAAAGTACACTACTAAAGTTGGAAAGTGGTTAGATGGAGTGCAGAGATTATTACTGTTTTCAGGCATCTGAAAGGTAATAGATGTCTCTTTAAAGTTCTGTGTTACTGAGGCCTAATCTCAAGCAGTGTTTTCTGGGATATAGTTGGTTCAGTATTTAGGCTGGTACCCCAAAGCTTCATATCTTGTGTAAGTTACAGAGTTTTTAAAAGGGAGACCACCTTATTATTGGTAATTAGTATTTACATTGCACCCTTCTTGCAACCTCGTAGGTCTGTAAGAATTTATAAATCTACAGTAAAATGCTAGAAAAGTTATTTCAAATTATTTTTATGTATTGCATAAATTCTCTATAGAATTTCTGAAGGAACAAGCAGGTATTCATACAAGCATCTGTAGTATGTGAAATAATATAACCATACATAGCCATCTTTCTGTAACAAAATTGAGCAGAGTTGGAGATAATGAAAAAAAAAAAAATGATTTCTGGTGCACCAGCATGCAATGTGCAATTTTTTTTTACCTTCATACCTAATTATAATTTGGGCAAATATCACCTTCACTCCTGAGGTTTTTGGATAGGTGGGGGCAGCTTAGTAGTTGTGTAAACAAAAGACTTCCTTTTAGCTGGGGATCATGACAGTCTGTAGAACAGATATTAGATATGCAGAAATTGCTAGCCAAGGGAGATCTGTGGCCATGTGAATAGGCCCTTTGGAGAGGAGTCACCAGCACACATGATGATCCCCCCCTGTGGCTTATTGAGTGCTATAGACACTGGATGACACTGCTTTTCAGTTTGCATCACAAACCGAACCTTGCTCCAGGAGCTTGACTTTCAGAAGGTCCTAGGATAAAAAGTCTGGCTTCTTTTCTGAGTGTTCATGTTTCTGAGTGTGGTGTTTTTGTTTTGGGGTTTGTTTTTTAAATCATTAGGTAAATTACTTTCATAAAGCCCATAAGCTATTTACAATTACTTAGTGTGGTTTTCAGTTTTTATCTTCAGAGCCTCTCTTCCTCTGAAAGTGAAGCACAGAGCCTTCACCTTACTCTTAAAGCTTTGAAAGCAATGAATGTGGCGTAAGCATCAGGCTTTCTATTGACTCTCTGATTTGGTAAGCAGATTAGGATGTTGGGTACATAAACAGTGATATATATACCAGTGGATACAAAAGGTGTAAAGTAGTATAAAGTACTTTGATTATAGTGATTTATTTTAGTTCCCTAAAGACAGTTTTCATCCCAATTATCAGGTTTCTGTTCTCTTGAGTGTACTAGAAGTTAGGTAACTATAACCTTCCATGACCTGGTGAAGGGTTGGAGGAAAGGGCTGTGCAGCTGAGCACTGGCGGAACAGGTGGTGGCCTGGTAGGAGAGTCCATTCCCATCTTCTGTACCTGTGTCCAGGATCCATTGGCTGGTCACCCTTGCTGATCAAGCCAGGATCATATATCCTTTAGGCCTCTGACAGTTTTCTCAGGCTCCTTGGTGCAGCATGTAGATACAAAGAGCACTGTTAAGTCAGAAGGTCCCTGAATAGGAGGCTGCATCTGCCTTTCCCACATTCTCAGCTCTGAGGCCATGGCCGGGCTCTGAAAAGCTGCCTGGACCCCTGCTGCAGAGACCCTCAGTGTCCTTAGGACCTACATGTCACAGGGAGGAGCCCTTCTCTGTTGGGGACTTCCCTTCTGACAATCCCTATCACTTTGGTTCACTTTCACAATGTGACATGGTGCTAAAAATTGTGTGGAGTAATTTTGTCAATGCTACAGTGATTTGAGAAAGTAATTATATAACGTTACTTGATCTGAAGCTTTAAGATCATCATGGTAATGAAGTTTTTCTATGAGTTGACTGTCCCACAGAATTGAAATTACATATTGAAAATAAACTGTGGAGTTCTACCCTCTTATTTGTTAAATTTGTTCTGATAAGTGTTTATTTCCTGGTGATTTTCTTTTCCTGCTCCCAGGAGACTGTCACAAATCTGTTTTTTATTCTGCCTCACCTAAAGGTCTTAGAGCCCAAAGTTCCAGAAAACTTTCTATCCACCAAAATCAAAAATACCAAGGAAGCGTTTATGGTTTATTGAGTTCAATATTTTTTATCACTAATCTAGGTGCCATTGGACATTTCTGAGAATAAAAAATATGCAAATAGGTTTGAAGAATTTGGACTTTCAAGACTTTTCATAGGATTAGTTTTAAAATAAGATTCTTCTCTTTTCTTAAAGTATCTTCTCACCGGTATGAAACACCTAGTGATGCTATTGAGGTCATAAGCCCTGCCAGTTCACCTGCACCGCCCCAGGAGAAACTACAGCCCTATCAACCAGAGGTTGTTAAGGCAAATCAAGCAGAAAGTATGTCTTTTTTAGCCACCAGTTTACATGTTTTGATGTTTGCATTTATCATTTGCTTCTAATTATCTGTCCAGAGCATGGTAAGAAATAACTTGTTTTATCAGTTCTGTTTTAAAGTAATCTGCATTAATGAAAAACTATTATATTTTAAGCTCTTATTTGCTTATTCATTTGCTTATTCATTATTCATTTGCTTATTCATTATTCATTTGCTTATTATTCATTCATTTAACGATAGAGAAAGTAGTTATTAGTTTTCTTTTGCTCACTTATGATTTGAATTATATTTTATCTTAGTCCCCTAGTTTCTTTATTCTGTAAATAAATACTTTTATTCAAAACTAAGATAAGAGTTCTGTTTAAAGAGATGTGCTGTATCCCTTTCATGTGTTCCTGTGAGCTGTGTTTAATCTTTGATAATGGGTGGGAGGTGGCGCATCTCTGGAGTATGACATCTATCTTTCCTCTGTTAGCTGAAGCCACCAGACAGTACGAAGGACCATCGCATCACTATCGACCACAGCAAGAGTCACCGTCTCCACAGCAGCAGCTGCCCCCTTCTTCACAGGCTGAGGGGGTGGGGCAAGTGCCCAGGACGCATCGACTGATCACACTTGCTGATCACATCTGTGTGAGCTTTTCATTATTCTTATTAATGTTTGTATCATGCCAAAGGCACATTTCATGTAGAATCACAGTAAAGATGTCTAGTTTGGGGGGCCTATACTTTCTTTGCAAGTACTTAATGGGTTTAATTCTTTTCTCATTCACAGCAAATTATCACACAAGATTTTGCTAGGAATCAAGTTTCTTCACAGCCTCCCCAGCAGCCTCCCACTTCAACATTCCAAAATTCCCCATCTGCTACGCCTGTGAGGACTAAAACATCAAATCACTACAGCCCAGAATCCCAGTCTCAGTCTGTCCATCATCAAAGACCAGGTTCAAGGGTCTCTCCAGAAAATCTTACGGACAAATCCAGGGGAAGGTATGGTCTTTATTTCAGATCATATGAAAATTTCCCAACAGTAAAACAATTTTAATATATCTACAAGATAGAGGATTCATTTCTTAACTCTGAAGTTTATTTATCTTCATTCGTTGGAAAGTGTGGACAATTGCTACATCCTGTTTGTAGGTTTGCAAAGGCAATTATGAAGATTGTATAGTTCAGTAGTAGTGTAAAGACACTTTGGTCCTTCAGAATCATAAAAGCATTTTTCTCTCCCCATGGTTTCTATTGGGTTAGCAGCAATAGATGTTTAGGAAGTTGACATTTAGTAATGAAAATGAGGCCAGTAGAGGTACCATGAGAGGCAACACATTTTATGTGGCAGGGCTGTCAGGTAAAGGGCATATCTGCTTACCCAATGCTGTTAGTGCAAGCAGACCCAGAGAAAGGTCCTGGGACAGAAAATCCACCTCTGTAAGCAGAGGCCAGGAAAAGACAGAAGAAAGAGTCTGGTAAGTAGTAGATTAGACTTTTTACATAAAAAACATACATTGGCCATCTGCAAGATGAAATGGATTCTTATGCTGCTTGGAAAGTGCCAGAGAATTACATAGTGTAAAGTCGGGGGTTAGTCACAGGTACTAATACATGAGTATGATTAGAAGTTACTTCATATGCTTGACCAGGTCAGGACAATAGCCTGTTCCAGGACCCAGCATGTAGTAGGAGGCAAAGGAGGGCACTGGTTTATATCACAACAAACATCGATGACGAACACAGTTTCCATTGGAGGTTTGAGAGAAGCAATTTTCCCCTCTCTTTCAGGTCCAGCTCAAAGGTCAGGCAGTGGTCATGACTTAGAACAGTCTGTCCTCCATACTCAACCTCTTGTGGCTGGCTCTTATAATCTGACATGCACCCTTTTCCACCATGTACCCTAAGTGGTCAATGTGGCACTTCATTTAGTACGGAGGTAACTTGCTTGGTTGCCACTTGGACGATGGGATGCATTGGAGACACAGCCCACAGCAACAATATAGCCACATACAAGAAAAAAGACAAATTTAAAGAAACACTCTAAGTATTAGTAACAGTTTTTTCCACCATGCCACCCGATATCCAAACCAGTGTGTTAGTATGTCTCATAGGCTTGGGGGTAGGTCATTTAAAGTATTCACTTGTTTTTATGTGGGTCCTAAAGAAGAGATACTGTCAGACTCATGTGGTATTAAAAGCACAGCATTCAGTTTGGATGATGGCACTGGTGCCTGCCCTCTGTAACTGGATGCCACAGGAGCAACAGAAGTGTAAGGTCAGGAAGACCAGTATTCAGTAGGGACTTGAATTGGGAGGTTGTCTTCTGATGCAGATACCGACCCACAGTGTCTGAGGCATTATGGATGAGATGAGATACATTCACATGGACTACGGAGTCCTGTGGAGGAAATGTGACATCTTGGCCACTCTCTCAAAAGGAGAGCACCCCGAGCCTTGCCTTGACAAGCTTTTATTGGGTTCAGTTTACACAGGATTAAAGATTGTCAGGCAGAAATGATTAAACAGTAGATAACATTCAAAGAACTCTGAGGGCCTATTTTGAATCGGGGTCAGATAGCTAAACAGCCATAAAATTTTGGGAAAACAAACTCACTTCTTGCTTGTCCCCTTATTTAAATTGAGGGTATTAGCAAAGTAGGCTTCACAGGATTTTATGCATGCTTTCTTAAACTTTCCTATGCCAGGGAACCTGCCCTTTCCAGCACAGGGCTGCACCGCCCTCTGTCATTGTTTCAGGCTTAAGTCAGGCAGGGGAAGTTAAGGCAGCCAAGGGATTAGGAGACTTCTCGAAGACAGAATGAGGACTCAGGCCATGTCAAAACGGAAAGGCAAGGATCCATCGCCACTTTTTGCTATAGCCCCCCCAAGTCCTTCCCTGGGAGCTCCCTGTGATTGTGCCTGTCTTGGGTCATTCCTTAAGGAATCTTACCTGTCATTTGCTAACCGATCAAGCATTGGGGACCAGGCAGGGTGAAGGAAAAGGAGCAGAGGCGACGCCCCTGCCAGGGAGATAAGCTTTGTCTCCTTAGTGGCTTCTGGTCCGAATCGCTCACTCAGCCTTAGCCATGGCGGGGTGGGTTACAGCTTCTGAAACCAGGCAGGGCAGTTTCCAACAGTCTTCTATGAGCATTACCCTTGTAACCTGATCTTTAGATGTTAATGTAGCCCCTTCCTTGAGAACCTGGCCAGAAATCTGGCCAGACTGTGTAAACAACATGCTTGTAAGGAGAGGATAGTGCTGTCTGGTATAAAGAGGTGAATAGGAAGGGGAATATGCCAGACTAGGACCCCTAGGTTTTCCTCTGTTTTGATGGTGCACATCTCTGTCCATGTATAGTGTGTCTCCACAGGTCCTGATTGCATTGGAATAGCAAGATCCCACCAGAGGTTTATGAGTTCCTCCCCACCTCAGTGGTGTGGCCCATTGCAGATTCCAATAAATGGTCACCATCTCAGGGACAATAGGGCTCGGTGTCCAGAGTATCATCTCTTGATCCACTGCAAGCATCTGGACTATCACTGTGTCCTTTTTTGTCCACATCATTATTGTATTGGGTGCCTTAGTCTGAGTTCCTAATTTGGCATATGGGGCAATAGGTCCCATGGGTTGGTCATTTAAATGTATTAATGCCAGAGGAGGTACTTATCTTTGTCCACCCAGCCAAAGTAGGTTTTCTAATAAATAACTTTATCTATTGTTTAATGACGCTATCTTTTTCATTTCACCTGCCCGGCTGGCTGCCTTTGGGTTTTATGGGAGGTGGAATTTCCATTTAATATTGTGTTCTTGTGCCCATTTCTGAACATTACATCCTTTGAAATGTGACCCCTGATCACTCTCTATTCATTGGAGGTTCTCATACACTTAACTTTTCTGGTTCCTTTACAGTGGCAACATGATTAGTTTGCTCACGTGGACAGGCCTGAGTTAAACCAGATTCAGTGTGGACACACACCAGAGCATATTTGGAGCCGTTACTCAAGGGGAGAGACCATGTACCTCTGTCATGTTTTTTCGTATGGGGTAGGCTTGTATTGTATCTGTGATGGCCTCAGGGACAATCATGGATCTTACTGGACCGAACAGTTCCTGAGAGCTTTATAGCAGTGCCTGGATCTTTAATTTTCTGTGGATTCACTGCCCATCGTCTCTGTTGTAGTTGATCCAGTAAAGCCCACAGGGTTTTCTGTAGCAGAGGCAAATCTTCACAGATTAACATTTATGTCATCAATGTAATGGGCCCATTTCACTGGAGTTGGGAAAGAAAACAGTGACAAATTATGGTCACCATGCCATGGCATACAGTGGGGCTATGTAGATAGCCTTCAGGAAGCACTTTGTAAAGTCCATTGTTGGCCCTTCCAGGTAAAGACATACTGATTTTGGGACTCAACAATCAGGGGTATGCTAAAAAAGACATTAGCCAGGTCTAGCATAGCATATGTTTCTAGGACCATAGCCATATTATCTAATATAGTGGCAGTACTGGGCACAGCCACATGAACAGGGAATGGTACCTCATTTAGTTCTCTATAATCTGTTGTCCATTCTTCAAGAGACATCTGGTTATCTTACTGGCTGCACTGGTCTGTTAAAGGCACCATGTGTCAGGCACACGATGCCCATATGATGGAGCTCTTGGATAGTTTTCCTATCCTTAAGTCGTCCCAGTAACTCTCTGCAGTGGTGGTAAACTTACTGGCTCTCAGTTGTCATTGTCTCTTAGTACTAATTTGATTAATTGTCCTTGAAGGTAGAATTTCTTGATAGAGGTTTGTAAAGTCTGTCTTTGCAAGATGTCAATGCCTGGTATGTTTTTTGGGATTGGGGAGATGAAGACTTCATACTCCTGGCAGTGGGAACACCCAATTTGCAGAACAAAGATGACTTTCTGACCATTACAGTCACCTCCATAGCTCTCTATGGATTAGCATGTATTGGGTACACTCAGTGTGTGTCAGCCAAAGCAGTTACCCTCTTTATTTCTGGATGGTGAGTTCCACATGAGGCCTCTTATTGCCCCCTATGGCCCTCACCCAAGGACGATCTTGGCCTTCATCCTATATGGGCTTTTGGGTTATCCTCACAGGCCCTTTCTCCTCTGCTGTCCTGATTCCTACCCTGTCTTTCCTTCTGCCCAGGTTCTGAGTCTTTCCCACAACTTCATGTGCTCTCTCATGACTAGTCAGTTTTCCCTGAGTCTGCCTCCCATTTCATAACTCTGGTTTCTGCCTCTAGCTGGGTGTCAGTGGTCAGACAAGGGGCCAGCCTGAAGCTATGCCCATGCGCTTTCTTTCCTTGCTGCAGTGTGCGATGTATAGTTCTTCAAACAAATGCAAGAGACCAGCTGGCATTTTCAGGTTGTCCCATACTGACATGGCAGCCCACATAGAAGTGGGTGGCTGGCCAGGGAATTCCCCCGCAGATGCTTCTTTCTCAAGGCCCGTTTGTTGGGTCTCTTGAGTGGCTCACCAGTTGTTAGTACAAGCAGATTCAGGGAAAGGTTGGAGACTGAAAATCTACTTCCATAGCAAAGGGCAGGGAAAGACTGAAGAAAGAGGCTGCTCATTTCAGTCTGGTGATTAACACAGGGATACTTACATACTTAGGCAGCTGCAAGATGAAGTGGATCCTTGCACCTATGTAGTTCTTTGGCACCTGCCAGGAATTATATAGGGTAATGGGGGGCGGGAGGACTGATAGTCATAAGGTATTAGTACATGAATATTTCCAGGGACAGGAAGTGATTTTACATGCTCGACCTAGTCAGGACAATGACCTGTTCCAGAAACCAGCATGTAGTAGGAAGCAGAAGAGGGGTGCTGGTTTATGTAAGAGTGAATATAGATTATGATCAGAGTCTCTAAAGGGGGTTTTCAGGAAACAGTCTCCCTGCTCTGGCCTGGTCTCTCTTTCAGCTCAGGCAGTGGCCATATCTTGGAAGTCTTCTCCATAATGTTCTGCATTTGGGTCCCCCCCTGCACTGTGCAGTTTTATTAACCGTTCAAATACAGTAGCATCTGGTAAGACGGGGACAGAATCGGGATTTAAAAGTAAACATATTCAGCATCTAACAATTTGAAAGAAGCCACTACCTACTGCTTTCACATACATGTCTTCACGGAGCCAGTACAGTACTAGCCATTGACCCAGCACACCATGTGCACTGAAGTACAAAAGATGCAACAAGAAAAACAGCCACATTAGAAAGACTTCAACACTTCAGAAAAAGAGTAAAACACTTTCAGTTTCTCCCCTTTATCCCCTAAAACAACACCATTCAGTCTGGTTCTGTCTATGGTCCTACATCAGCTTCTAGCATATTTGTCAGGAGGGCAAAATAAAATGACACTGGCCAACACAGTCTTTGGATATTTAGGAAGGGGAGCAGGAGAAAGTCAGCTCTCAGAACAAATTAGTCAGCCTCAGTCTCGTCAGCAGGATCTTTGGATTCTTTGTTCTTCCGCACTTCTTCAGTGTGCTTGTGCTTCTCTCGCAAGTGCTCCAGCTTGGCAGCCATCTGTGCCTCCGTTCTCTCTGTTGGCTTCCATTTTGTGGGTCACTTTCTCTTCTGCCACTTTACTGAAGTTGTTCTCTTTCTCATGCTCTGGTTTCTTGGCAAGCTGCTTCAAAACCTCAGCTTCGTGGGACTTACGCCTTTCTTCTGCAGCTTCTGATTTCTTCTGAATTTCCTCCAAAGAAAGATCCTTCTTCTCTGGAGGAGAAAGGGGGAATTCTGGGACAGATTCTTTTGATCAAGGGCTGAGAATCAGCTCAAAAGCCTGGCCTGAAGCATGTTTGTTTCTCCAGTTCTTTCACCTGGATATCCGAAGAAGCAATGGTGAACTCTGAAGACAAGAGTCTGGCCACACTCTCTATTTTTTGTTTTTGTCTTTAATGGAGGCAGGTTTTTGGTTCAAGGTGGTAGTAGACTAAGCATTGGGACATGTTAAATTATAGTAAAGTAGCATGAATATTAATAAAATTCATAGAAATGCTGAGAACAAGTCTGGGATATTAGCAGGTCAAAGATAATGGCAAATATCTGGAAGATACACACAGTGGGTTGGTGAACCAAAGTAGTAGAGGCCCTCATTCAGAGGATGAAAAAGAGAAATTGGTAGCAGCAGTGCTTCTGCAGCCTGCCTGCCAAACCCTCCAGTTAGCCAAGAACATGAAGAAGTAAGAATAATTTAAGAAGCAGAATGATCTTCATTCAAAAACAAAAATACTTTGTTGTGGTATTTTTCAAACATTTATAAAAGAGAGAGTAGTATAATATGCCTGTACGTATTTCTTGCCTAGCTTCAGTTCTCATGAGTATAAGGCTAATTTTATTTTATTTTTATTCTTACTTGCCCATATTCAAACTGGATTATTTTGAGGCATATCTCAGACATAATAATGTTAAGAAACTGGGTGATGTTACAGATAAGGTGAAAACACATTTTTTCTTTTAACAAAAATAATTTCAATTATCAAAGAACAAAGCTTGTCTAACAGTCATGGTTTACTCCTGATACAGTTTTACGTAGCAGATTTTGAGCAGTTGATGGTGTTTGTGAAAATTCCATTTGATTTTTTCACTTACAATTTCTACATCACTACAACTGTGCATTTGAATTAGGATTGTCACATTTCTTTCATTGGATTTTAGTTAAATTCTTGGTTTTACAGTTTTAAATGTTCACACAATTTATAGTATTATAAGGCACCATTGATGGATTTTTCAATGTATAAGCAAAACAACACATAGGAGTTTTTCTGGAGTCCCAGACAAAATGTAAATGTTGTAAATCACAGAAAAAATGGTTGAATATACTATGTAAAGTTGAAATAGACAAACTAAAGATTAAAATGGGCAACAACATAGAGAAGGTAGCCAAGTTCATCTGTCATGGAAGGGAGTTGATAGTTTCAAGTTTTATAAATCAAAAATGTGTAAGATTATTTAGTTTAAGAGGTAACCACCAAAGAACTAAAAGAAAATAAATAGTCAAAAATGGCCACCTCTGAGAATTGGGTAGAGTTGATTGGGAAAGGAAATCACAAATTGTATTTAAGTATAACAGTAATAAAAGCAGATGTTAAAGGTCATAAATATTTCTTAACATGAATAACCACTAAGCCAAAAGCTTTTTTTTTTTTTTTCGGTCTAAACAGTGTGTTTCTCTCACATTTTCCTTACCAACATGCTATGCAAAAAAAGAACATTAAATTGTGAAGAACTGCTTAGCCCTACAATGATGTATCAGAGCCTATCGTGACTCACTGGGCAAACTCCTTAGGTTTCAGTTTAGTTCTCAAGTACTTTATCTTTTAACTTAATGGGGAAAGACCTGGTAAGTCATCACTCAAAATGAGCCTTAAATCCCATGAGGGCTCACCTGAGTGGCTGGCCCAGGGTCAGGGGGTGGGGTCTGATGCTGGAGCACAGAGGAGCCTCCTGACAGATCAGGGCCTCGGCTGGCTCTGCCCTGGCTCTGCGTGTGGTGCAACTTCTGTCTGGCAGGCATGTGTGAGTAAACCAGGAGTGAAAGACTTTTTTTTGATAACCACATATATAATGAGTACTTGAGGAAACTTTTTACTGATATAAATTGGCAACTTTTGTTCATTTTCTCCTGAATGAAGTAATGAGTTAACCAGGGTAATTTGATGGATTTAGCGTAAACTGCAGGTGAGCCCTAGGAGTACAATCTAATATTTTTTGTGTTATATTATTAGGCCTGGAAAATCCCCAGAGAGGAGTCATGTCTCTTCAGAGCCCTACGAACCCATCTCCCCACCCCAGGTTCCAGTTGTGCATGAGAAACAGGATAGCCTGCTGCTGTTGTCTCAGAGAGGAGCAGAACCTGCAGAGCAGAGGTGAGGAGCGAGGTAGCCCGCCTGCACTGACAGCTCCTGTCAGAGAGAGAGAGAGAGAGAGAGAGAGAGAGAGAGAGAGAGAGAGAGAGAGAGAGAGTTGTGTGTTGTGTATGTGTAGTGCTTTTCCGTTTTCCTTAAAGTCGGTGCCTTTTCCCTTTTGGGTTGTACGTCAGGATAGGACTCTCAGCAGATCATTCCATTTGTTTTCCTAGTGATCTGATACTAGTGGATTTTAATGAAAAAATTATAATACTTACAGGTTATAGAAAAGAATTGTTGTTCTCCTTGAAATTAAGTGCTTTTAGATCTTTCTTTAAACCTTTTTTGCCTTGTGGTCCCCCTCTGAATTCAGCCACTATTTGAGTGCTTACCATGTACCAAGCATTGTGGACTGTGTATGGAAGGGTAGTTAATGATGACTACTTGTGCCGAGCCGCATTACATTATTTCTTACCTCTTTCTATCCCTAACCCAACCCTGTGAATTATTAGAATTCCCACGTGGATTAGATATAGACATCTTTGATTTGGCCCCTTTCCAGTCCTCTTCCACCAGAGTGATTTGTCTAAAACTCTTGAGAATCAAGCACTAAGTCGTTAGCATGGCATTTGAGTTAGGAACAGGCTTATACTGCTCATCTCATTTTCTGCCACTTTTCCCTTTTACTTTATTCTCATCCATATCAAGTTGCCTGTTGTTCCCTGAATTCCTTTCAGTCCATATTCATGCTGTTTTCTTGGTGTGGAACACCCTCTCCCGATGCTCTGAGAGGTGAACACATGATCTGCCCGTGGTCAAATAAAGTAAGAGAGCAAGCCCAGCCTTAAACCAAGGTCTGTTTCACCCCAAACTGTTAGTGTGTTTCTTTCAATGTGTTATTTACTTATTATATATATTCATAAGCAATCAAATAGATGTTGATACCTTTCAACGAAAGGAGGAAGAAAATTTTTGAAGAGGAATGATGTTAAATGCAGTTACACATTTTTATATCACATTATTCATCTTTTTTGGTAAATGGTAGCTTCACACATGTTCTCATGTTTGAATGATGAATGGATCCACGTGACTGGATTATGTTACCCACAGTCTTCTATCTGTTCCGTTATCATCTCTAGCTCCAGTTAGAGCTTGGTAGTCTCGAGCTGTTAAAGGAAACTTTTTTTAATGTGTTTATATAGGAAGCTGCCAATGAAATATGAAACCCTTTACATGGGTTTCATGTAACATGAAACTTAGCTCATCTGGTAGGAGGCTTTGAAATGATTGTAATAATTATTGTTATACTCTGTTCAAGTCCAATGGTTGATTACTTATGTGTGAACTCATGCTGTTTTATAGACCAGAGTGCTATTGATTATAATTGTATTGTACTTCTTCGTGTGGCAACCATAAACAGATGGTTATGCATGCAGCGTTATGAGCTGTTTCTTAGTTTTTCTGCTAATATGTTTGCTGCTTATTCATTCTGCTAAGAATCTTTGTTCTAAATCATCTCCATTCCAGTCTTCATTTTATGATTTCACCTTTGAATGTTAAAGTGTTTATGTCCTCAAATATAATGTCCTAACTGGCTTATGGTCACACATTGCCCCTTAAAGTTGTAACCACACACAAGATGGGTAGGTAGTAGTTTTCTCAAATACTCTTATGACTGTTATTATCATTGATAGGAAAGTTTCTCAGGTTAGGAGTTCAGATGATAATAGACATAACTGTGTTCCTGACAGGAGTGATTCCCGCTCACCAGGGAGTATAAGCTACTTGCCTTCATTCTTCACCAAGCTTGAAAACACGTCACCCATGGTTAAATCAAAGAAGCAGGAGATTTTTCGTAAGTTGAACTCCTCTGGTGGAGGTGACTCTGATATGGGTAAGTGGGATTTCTTTCATAAACTCCAAATAAAGCATGCATTAATAATGATATCTCCAGTGTTGCCTCTTGTGTAATCCTTGTGTTTAAAGGCTCTCATAGGCATCTAACTACACCTGATCTTAAAGTTTCTTCTCACATTTGCTGGTATATAAAGACTCTTTGTTAGGAAGCAGTAACTTGCTATTTCTGAAGCTGTCCATTTTCTCTTTGAATAAGTGCTGGGTCTACGAAACTTGTTTCTTATGTGGGGCTGGATTAGTTCTCCATATTTTTCCCCCCACTGGTCTTGGTTTTATCCATTTAGGCCATCTCTATATAACATCTCTTCAGCCCTTTGAAGACAAGTCATATCCTTTCAGCCTTATCTTTGTAAATATTCCCAGTTTATCATCACAACTGGCCTGGTTCTGAGTATTCATACATCTTAATTGCTCTCCACTAAAAACATTCCATGTAGCTTAGCCTTTTCGTAGGTTCTGAGATTCATCACTATTGAGGAAGTCTGATATTATATTAGAGTTTTTAGCAACCTACCTACTGTTATGTTATAGTGTGCTTAGCACCAATATAAATAACAAGATCTGTGCTGGTCTTGATCCATACCCTTCCCCCTGCTGTACTTTTGTACTTAACTTCCTCCAAGTATAGGATGACGCAATCTGTGTTCCCATCATTCTTTCTTTTTCTACCCTACTAGTGTCTTCTTCATCTCAGTTCAGTTATTCAGCATCTGTCTGCAAATCTCATCAACCCACCATCTGAAAATATCAATAACAGTTGGTATTGGCAGAAAACAGTTGTTATATATATGTGTATATATATATAATCACTGTGCTGTCAGCACTACTCTAAGCGTGTGCATGTGTATAGTAATTTAATCCTCCCAACACGCCTACACATTATAAATTATAATCATCTGTATATTGTAGTTGAGAAAACTGAGACTCTGATTTAATAACTGGTGCAGGTTATGTAACCGGTAAGTAAGGGACTGTGGTTCAAACAGCATTCCAACTCCCGAGTCCATGCTTCCACAGTTCGATACTTACAGCATCATCATTACCCAGATCTTTGGTAAAAGTCTACTAGGATAAAGCTTTGTGGCATCCCAGCCTTTCCTCTGGGTTGGTAGATATGCCTCAATCAGAATCTTCATACTGATATTTAGCACACTCACTTACACTAGGTTGGCCAAAAAGTCCATTACATTTTTTCCATATGATGGTTCTAATAGTTTAGTTGTTTTTAACTTCATTTTGAAACAATTTTGTTAGATTGTGTAGTGACAGCTGTCATTATCAGTGTGCATTGAAAATACTACTACTCAAGCCAAGTAAATTTTTGTGCAGCCATTTCAATATTGAAGATGGAAGAAGATACCCAACATTTTCAGCATGTTATGCTTTATTATTTCAAGAAGGGTAAAAATGCAACTGAAACACACAAAAAAGATTTGTGCAGTGTATGGAGAAGGTGCTGTGACTGATTGAACATGTCAGAAGAAGTTTGCAAAGTTTCTTGATACTATTGACATTTTGGCCAAATAATCCTTTGCTGTGGGTTGTCTAATGCATTGTAAAATGTTTAGCAGCATCCCTGGCCTCCACCCACTATAAGCCAATAGGCAAGAGATAGCTGACATACTCAAAATACCCAAATCAGTGAAGTTATTGGTGAAAAATGTCTTTTATTTTACAGAAAAAATGTAATGGACCTTTTGGCCAATCCAATGCTATCACCCAGTCTTAACTTACCCACCTTTTACTCGAGTATATCCAGTGATGCAGAGGCTTTGTTGGATGCCTTGCAGCAATCTGGGTACACCACACTCTCTTCTTTCTGTGATTTAGTCTCCTGACTCTGTTAAAAGAAACTGTGGCCTGTGTACTTTTAACTGCCAGGTGAGTGTGTGAATCTGTGACACTGGGTGATTAATAAAGGTTGAGTGGCAAAGGGGAAAAAGAATGAGCCAAGTGTCACTTACTATTTGTGAACTTACCCTAGCTCTTAATTACCAGGTTATCTTAAGTGGCAACAAATCATGGAAAACAAGGGTGTCCAACCTTTTGGCATCTCTGGGCCACACTGAAAGAAGAGTTGTCTTGGGCCACACATAAACAAACAAACAAACACTAACAAAAACTGATGAGCAAAAAAAAGGTGGGGTTTTTTTTAGATTTTTTAAAAAGATTTTATTTATTTATTTTTAGAGAGGGAAGGGAGGGAGAAAGAGAGAGAGAGAGAGATACATCAATGTGTGGTTGCTGGGGGCCATAGCCTGCAACCCAGGCATGTCCCCTGACTGGGAATTGAACCTGCGATGCTTTGGCTCACAGCCCGTGCTCAATCCACTGAGCTACACCAGCCAGGGCAAGAAAAAAAAAAAAGGTTTTAAGTAAATTTACAGTTTTGTGTTGGGCCACATTCATAGCTATCATAGGGCATGGGTTGGTTGGGTGTCCAAACTACAGCCGGTGGGCCGCATGCAGCCCAGCATGGCTGTGAATGCTACCCAACACAAAATAGTAACTTAAAACATTATGAGATTTTTTCGTGATTATGTGTCATAATATATTTAATATGTGGTCCAAGACAACTCTTCCATTGTGGCCCAGAAATGCCACAAGATTGGATACCTGTTAAGAATGTTGACCAGAATTGCTATCAGGCTTATGGTATCTTCCTCTTTTTAAAAAATGTCATTAACATTTATCTGTCTTCAGTTCAATGGTTTCATCTATTATTTATACTTCCTCAAATATCACCAGCAAAAAATCTGGAGTTGTCATGTTCAGATTCTCTCAGAACCCAGAGAGGAATCTGAGCATGGAGACACAGAGGCTTCAGAGCAGCCAGTGGTTAAGCCTTGTCTCACTTTTGTATGGCTTGATCGCATCCTCTCTGGTCTTTGTGTTGCCATTTCAGTGGAGAAAAAATTAACAGGAAAATGCCGCATATGAGTTAAGCCTATAGTTTTCTCTTATTTTTTTCCCATTGTTCTTAGCTCTCTCATTCATTAATTTAGCAGTTATTTATTGAGCAGGCTAGTATGTTGGATGCTTTCAGGATAATAGATGGTCTCTAATCTCTGAAAATAATGAAACAATTATCTAAGTTTAACAGAAATTAAAGTGCATTAATGTTTTAAGGAAAGTACTTAACAAAATTGCTTAAGTCTGGAGTTTTCTGATTGCAAGTCATTTTGATTATGGAAGGGAACAGTTAAGGAATTGAGTTAAGCAGTGATTTTTAGCCTTTTTCATCTCATGGCACATATAAACTAATTACTAAAATTCTGCAGTACACCAAAAAAAATATTTTTTGCTGATCTGACCCCCACAGGCTCCCGCCTCAGCTCAGGGCTCCCACAGAGGACCCCAGTGCCTTTAGTCTTCAGACACCATGGCTTTGACCCGTACTTTATTTGATCTCTCAGTGCCTGTTGATAATAGTGAACCGCTTCCCTCTTCAGGAGTCTTATTCTCTTGGCTTTCAGATACTACTTTATGTTGTTTTTTTTTTTTCTCCCTACTTGTTTGGCCACTTCTCATGTCTCCTTAGAAGCTCAGTCTTGCTTTGCCTAGTCCTTGAATGTTGGCTTTCCTAGTTTTCTCCTCATGCAACTAACCTTTCTGATTTATTTCATCCACTCTGGAAGTTTAAACTGTGTTGAAAACTCCCCAACTTCTATCTGGAGTTCAACTTTTTCTACTTTGCAGACTTCACTTCTTGAATGAATATCTCCTTCAATGTTTAGACACTGAATTAATGTACCTCTCTGCATGAAGAAATCTGCTCTCCCTCCTTCCCTACCAAGTTCACCTTTATGGTGGCTCCACTAAGTCACTTTCTTGGCAGTTCCCTCTCCTGCTTTCTGTACCTGCTGATGGTACTGCCTCCTCCAGGTCTGACCCCTAAACAGCTCAAATATCTATCTTTTCCCTCTTTTCTGAGTAATTACATTCTCTCACAAGTGTGCCCATCTGGAGTGCCCTCAGCATCCCAGGGATCTCTCTCTCACTTCAACAGATCCTGTTTGGACAGAACAGACCTAGGACACCCCTTCTTCCAGCCTTCGATCACCCTCCAACCTCTTTTCTAGTCACTGCCAGAACCACCTAGCCCATCCTCAGCCTCCGAGACCAACCAACACCATTTTTTTTACCTTAAACTCATTGCCGAACAACCATGAGCTCCCAAGTTCATCAGAATTACTCCACCTAGGTGGAGGCTGCCATCAACCACCTGGTCAGCCTGCATCTGCAGGCCTCCTGCACCTACCTCCGTCTTGGCTTCTGTTCCCATTGATGTGTGGGCTCTGCAGAGTGTGGGCCATTTCCGAGAGTCAGCCGAGAAGAAGTGCAAGGGCACTGAGAGTCTCTCTTAAAGGTGCAGAACTAGCATAGTGGCCGCATTCTCTTCCAGGACGTGCTGAAGCCTTCCCAAGATGAGTACGGTGATGCTCAGGATGCCAGGGAAGCCACTGGCCTTAGAGAAGAACCTGACCCAGGCACTTGTGGATCTGCAGGCCCTTGGTTCTGCCTGCACAGCCCCTCACTTCTGTGACTTTCTGGACAACCACTTCCTCATCCAGGAATATGGATGGCCACTTGACTGACCCACAGGTCAGCCAGCCAGCCCCCAGGCTGGATGGGTGAGAGTCTCTTTAAAAGGCTCCCCCTGAAGCACAACTAGAAGCCTTTGGAGCTCAAAGGCCTTTGAGGGGCCCGTGTGTCCCCCTGGTGTCTGGCTTCTGCCCGAGCCTCTCCCTGAAACCACTAGGTCTCCTAGTAACCACCCTGGAGCCCTCCCTCTCCCATGTATTGGACCAAATGGAAACAATAAAGCATTTTGCAGGGCGGAAAAAAAAGTTTTCCCATCTGCTTAAGAACCAGAGGTGCTCAAACTTGAATATCATATCCATCAGAGCCATCTGGATTGCTTGTTAAATATGTGAATTACAGGTCCCCAGAATCTAGGAAAGTACTTTTACTAAACTAGCCAGGTGATTCTGATTTGATGGCCCCAATACCATGCTGAACCACTTAACTGTAAGCTCCATAGGTAAAAAACGTGCTTTTTAAGTCTAGTATCTTACAGTATTATCTTTGGCTGTAGGATATGAAATTGTTTTCACCTGACCATTTTTGATCAATAAGGTGATATTATTATGATTCAACAAAATAGCTCAATAAATATCTGTAAATGAACGAATGAGTCCTATTCCACAAATTTAATGTTATTTCAGGTTGAGTGTTATGTAAGTAAGGAGACTGTCATCACAGTTATTGTTTTATAGTTCTTCCTGAAGATTTTTCTCCTCTTGCCAGTTTAAAGTTTCCCTAATGAAGAAAGTTCATTTCTGGACACATGTACTCCCCATCTTCACAAGTAGGTTTTATCCCTAGGTAAGAATCCATCTTTCTGTGGTCTCATCTAAAATATAATCTTTGGAACATCATTTGTTTAAACACCCACTTCTTATATATTCTTCCTTTTTCAAATTGTCTACATAAAGTTGGAAGACATGATGAAAAACACTATTTATGTCCCCAAATTCCTTCTATTTCTGGCACAGTGCTTTATAGGTAGTCCCCAGTTGTCTCAGCTGTTGTCATTCAAACTGTACAGATTAAGATTGTTCAGTTGGCAGGAAAGAAAAGAATCAACATGCAGAATCTTTGTCTTAACTCAGTAGTAACCTATGAATAGTTTCCAGTTAACCATGGTAGAGAAATGCAAGGTCATTTTCATACTATTCATTAAGCTGTCTTTACCCTTGTACTAATCTCAGGTTGCCTCAAACCTGTTGATATTTTTGTAGGGGTCAACTTCAAATACAAGCTTTCTCTTCTAAATAGTCTGGATTCCTGTTCTTAGACCAACTTCTTCCTATTTGTGTTTCTCCAGCAGTACAAAGTTTCTTTTCTTCCCCTGGGTTATATTAGTCCTGTTCTGATTTTCCACCTCACCCAGTATTTTATTTCCTGATTTCCTTTATTTTAAAAAATATTATTTATTTCACTTTATATTAATGGGTAAAATAGAAAGTTGAAGTCATGAAGAAATATTGGTTAATTTTATTAAAGAATTTTTTTGAGACTTGATCTCTCTTTATGTCCATGATAAATTATCACATCTCAGTTAACTTGACTGTTTATTTAAATACAGCAGCTGCTCAACCAGGAACTGAGATATTTAATCTGCCAGCAGTCACTACCTCAGGTAAGGTTCAAAATACATTATTTGCAATATGAAATCAGTAGGGTAGCAGTCAATCCAACAGTTAGTATTGAGTACTGACTGCATAGTGGGGGGACTACTCCAGTACAGAAAAATGAATAAAAGCTCATAACTTAATCAGGGAGATAGTATCAATAAAAAGTGAATAAGCCCTGGCCTGTGTGGATCCCTTGGTTGAAGCATCATCCCATCAACTGAGGGGTTGTGGGTTCAATTCTCAGTCAGGGCACATGCCTGAACTTGTAGTTCAGTCCTTGGCGGGTGCACATAGGAGAGGCAACAGATGGATGTCTTTCTCTCACAATAATGTTTCTTTCCCTCTCCTCCTTTCTTTCCCTCTGTCTAAAAGCAATAAGCATGTTCTTGGGCAAGAATTTTTTAAATAGTGAATTGAGATTCAATAAATACGTTAGAAAGATAAGTGAACAAAGAGAAGCAAAACTATTAACAGTGCGGAAACTAGGAAACTGAAAATAGAAAACTGGTGACTGATTCAATTAGCCAAGAAAAACAAATTTCCTTGCATTATTGGTGAATTTACATGGTAATTATGTGGGCTCTTAATGGTGTTTTAGGTAGCTTGCCAGGTATAGTCATACCTTGGTACTCGTCAGCCTCAGAACTTATCAAACCTTGTAATCATTATTTTGGCAAGGAAAAAATGTTTCAGCACTGGGCGCTTGCTCAGGACTCATCACACTTGCTAGAGCTTGTGTGAGTCATGATGCCACCCCGCAAGAGAAAATACTTCATCATTTGGTACTCATTGGTTTGGGACTCATCACGAGTTCTGGAATGAATTAATGACAAGTACCGAGGTACCACTGTGTTGTGTGTATCCAGTGAACCAAAGGACTGTAGTCTGTTCATTTGTTTCCCGATCAACCTCTCAGAAATAAGCAGAAATGTTATGGTTATCTCTTCAGGCTCAGTTAGCGCTAGAGGTCATTCTTTTGCTGATCCTGCCAGTAACCTTGGTCTAGAAGACATTATCAGGAAGGCTCTCATGGGAAGCTTTGATGACAAGGTGGAGGACCACGGCATTGTCATGTCCCAGCCTGTGGGAGTAGTGCCTGCTGGTGCCAACACCTCCGTCATGACCAGTGGTGAAACGCGGAGAGAAGAGGAGGACCCGTCACCTCACTCAGGTAAGGTTTTTCTCATGCTCTTCTATTTGCTTTCCCAAGAAGAAGCCAACTACTCACTTCCGTGTTCAGAATAACCTCTGAGGGTTTTAGTTACTTTAAAAAGTTTTTTTTACCTGCTCATTTTAGTAGCATGAACAGAAATTAATATGGACAAAAAATTTTTCCCCCAGAATGTCAGCCTCCCACATATTTGTTTTTACTTTTGTTTGCATCTAGTCCTTATCTGTATGTGTACATTATAACTGCAATACAAGTACAATTTCATATTCTGCTTTTGAATAGAAGTGACGATTGTAATAAAAATGATAGGTTCAGAATAAAAGAATTTTATCCTATAAGAAAGAGTAAGGGGAAAAAAGGTGGAAAAAACCCTTCAGAGATCATATTATCCAGAAAGCTTGTGCTGTTGTTTGAGGAGTGAGCAGTGTTCCAGACATGTCCACTGATAGACACACATAAAAGGATAAATAATGAAATAATTTACCTGAAGGTCAGCATTATTTCAGGTTTAATTCTCCTGTTATTGTCAAGCAAAAGACTGTACTAAAGTTAAGAAAAAGGTAAAGAGATTAGAAATACTGTTTTTACCTATACACATTAATTTTAGGACAATATGGATTCATTTCCTGCTCTGAAAGATGAGCTGTCTTCCCCTTTCTGCTCTTAAATTCCAATTTTTAATGATTTTTTTTAAGTGCATGTGTATTTCAAGGTTATAATATTGGTGACTGTTACACAATTATAATTATCCTGGTTGTATGATCTTTTTATTATGGCATTTCTTTTTGGTAGGGTTTTCACACTCCATTTTCTCACAAAGGATATTATATTCCAAGAAATCTAATGCTCGATAAATTTTTTTGTTGTTGCCTTTATATTTGAAACAACAGTTTGACAGGTTATAATTTTCTTAGCACATACTTTTTTCAAAACAAGATTTACTTTTTTCTGGCACTCACTGTCATACAAGAAATAAGGCTAGGTGTTTCTCCCCTCCTCCACCCCACCCCCTACTTTTGGTGGATGACAATTTTTCTGTCTAAAGAATCCTTTTTTCCTCAATTTAATAAATTAACTATCAGCATGTATTAGTATTCATCATTCTGTATCAGATTTTCCTGATCACAGGAGGGCATCTGCATTTTCAGGTGGATTTTTATACTCAGGGAAGTAAGTGTTCCTCTTAGTTACTTTGTTTCTTTGGTTAGGCTCTTTTTCAGAAATGGTTATCTTTTTGCTGGATAGTCTCTGTCCTCCTTATCTGTTATTTTCTAATTATTTATCTTGATCTCTTTCTGTTGCTTTTCCTGTATCTGTTTTTTCCTTTATACTTGTAATTCCGTTTTATTATATCTGGTCTGATCCTTGCTGTATTTTGTTTCCTAAGCCTTTTCACCTCATTCTTGGCTTATCAAGTTTTTTTATAAACTGTATTCATATATTTTGAAGTTTCTCTTCAGTGCAGTATAGGAAGCACCTTTTCTTTCTGCTGAGGCCCAGTAGTGCCAGGAAGGGTTTTCTGCTCTAGGTTTTTTCCTTTGACCTGTCTTTTCCGGGTCAGTGTAATAACTTCCCCTGGAGTGTAATAACTCCTCTGTATGCTTCTCTGTAAGTTGGTGAGGGAGGAGGTAGTGCAGATTTAAGAATTTTGTCAGCCTGCTCTAATTTCTGTAGCAATTTTTGTGCCCCAAGGGCAGGAAAGTAATATTCTGCAAATTTTAGTTCCTTGGTTACATGTTTTTAAATTTATAGCATGAGGACCTCCTCCTTTTTTTTTGCTTTAGTCCCATAAGTATATTCCGGCTTTCTTTTAAGTATTTTTACTTCAGTGGATAGTAGGATCTAGGTTCTTTTTTCATTTAGCATTATGTAACTGTCAGTGTTTTGGTGGGTTATTAAGTTGAGAACATAGTTACTATAGATCAACAATTAATAACTTACTTCACTTTTAGGAGGAGTGTGCAAACCAAAGCTGATCAGCAAGTCAAACAGCAGGAAATCTAAATCTCCTATCCCTGGGCAAGGCTACCTGGGAACTGAGCGACCCTCTTCAGTCTCCTCTGTGCATTCCGAAGGGGATTACCACAGGCAGACGCCAGGATGGGCCTGGGAAGACAGGCCCTCCTCAACAGGTGAGGAGCTCACTGCTAGAAAGTTAGTCTTAATGTAATTTATATTGATGCCTTGGTTAGTACTTCTAACCAATCAGAAACTTTGCTTGTAAAACTATTATTTCCATTACTATATCATCAATAAGTTTACTTTCCATAATACAAATTGAATACATATAACCTTAAAAATTTTAAGAATGCAAGGTCTGATTACCATGAACAAAGGAAGAGCTATGAAAAAGTATCTCATCCACCCCCCTCTTTTCTGTATTATGCTGGTAGCCATCATCTGCTGTTTGCAAAACAACTAGGTCTGTGGTTTCGGTTCTTCTGTGAACTCTACCTGACTGCAAAGTGCCACTTCCACAGCAGCTTCACCTTTCCCCTTTCATACAGGGCGTCCAACCCACAGCCCACAGGCTCCATGCGGCTCAAGATGGCTATGAATTCGGCCCAACACAAAATCGTACATTTATGTAAAACATTATGAGATTCTGTTATTACATACCACAATGTATTTACTGCGTGGCCCAGAGACACCAAAAGGTTGGACATCCCCAATAGGTTCTTAGAGAACACTAGAACATCAAAGTCAGAAATGGGAAGAATAGTTTAAAAAGCCACTCTCTCTCTTTAGGTTCACTATGTCTATACAGATGGATGAAAATATCTAGGATATTTCCTAAATATGTAGGAAAATATAGAGGATATTTAGTAAATGCTTTCCATTTTGTACCTGTTTGTAAGCTTTTTAAACATAATAACCATAATGTAGTCTTAAAAAGGAACAGACTTATTTCATTTTTATAAAAATAAAACTAGGATGTTTGCTGTGGATTTAAGTTTTCAGGGAATTATAAGCCTTACTTTTCTTAGGAGTTAAATATACATATATGTCAATGGTAAAGTCTGAAATATCCCCCCTTAAGACATACAAATTTCATATAGATATTATATCAGCATAATTTAAGGCTTTTTGGTTTCTAAAGTTCTCACACCACCTGTAAAGTGGCTATGTACTAGTTTGAAAACTTAGAGCCTAGATCAGTGATTGTTCTCAAATGTCTTTTAGGAAAGGAATTATTAAACCATTCATGAAATCACTTGATAAAATGGTATGTTTCCTGTTAAGAGTTTTTTAAGCCGTAGGCGGCTTTTTGGGGACAGTGAAAAAATCTAGAAATTGACAACCGGTAGCTGTGCTGTCCTTAGGTTTATGTATCCTTCTTCTAAATTTAGTACATTTATAAACCTGCCCAGTGAGGTCCAGCAGGTGACATGCATCCTGCTGCCCCTTGACCTGCTGAAATTCCTGGGTATTTTTACCTGTCATCCTGTGAGAACTATACCTGAATTTATCTTTAAGAGTCAAGAAGTTCTTAGTACAACCAGAGTCTTTTGGTTAGAGCGTAATATCCAGTAATTCTACTTGGATTCTCTATGGAAACACCTAGTTCTAGACTTAACTAAAAATGCAGGCCTGAGCTTTTATTTCTGGGCTCAGCAACCCTCACCTCATGTGTTTCTATTATTTGTCCTGTCTAGACTGACTGTTGCATTATCACTGGCTACTGTTTAAATGGTGAATCCTTGGCCCTTCTATATCGTTTCATTTTGCTTAGTTTCACAAGACCATTTCAGTATAACCCTGCCCTCCTCCCTCCAGTGAAAGTTGGGTGAAACAGCAACTATGCTCATGACATTGAGAACCTAATTTTTATTTTGCCAGGCTCAACTCAGTTTCCTTATAACCCTCTGACCATGCGGATGCTCAGCAGTACACCACCGACACCGATTGCATGCGCCTCCTCTTCTGTGAACCCAGCAGCTCCTCACCAACAGAACAGGATCTGGGAGCGAGAGCCAGCCCCACTGCTCTCGGCACAGTATGAGACGCTGTCAGATAGTGATGACTGAACTGCACAGAGCGGGGGTTTTGGTGGGGCCAGGGTGTGGGGGAGGGATCTAGTTTCTGCTGGTTTTATTTTTAAGTGCAGGTCAAAAACCTGCCTTCCCATGACTTATGCCCAGAGACTTTTCAGGAGAGCCTGGACCATGGATTGATGAAATGATGGAAATTCAGAGAGAAATGAAGAAAAACTGCTTTTGATACAGGCAGTTCAGTGGATTGTAATAGTAGAAAGCCGAATTTTTTAAAAGTGGACAATTCTTGTTCTTACATCTGTAAAGAAAACCATAATGTCTTTAAATCACTCTTCTGTAAATAGATTATCTTTTGCAGTGGTTCCCCTTGCTGTAGTATCTGGTGTACTTATGTTCAAGTCAGCATCAACTTTGGGGGTAATTTTTAAAAATCTTTTTGTCTATCTTTTTAACTCTTGCCTTCGAAACAACCTCAAACAGACCAGTTACATAATTTTGGCTGTCACGGGCATTGTACTTTTATTCTATTTTGTTTCCTCTAAATTCAGGTTCCCAGGTGATATTTAAAATCTTGTGGAAATGTTAAGATTTTTAACCAGACCCTGTCGTAAAAGCTGTATATTGACATGTTATGGTCAAAAGGTAGAAGAAACAAAATTCTACCATATTGTAAATTTCCAGTGCAGGCTTAAATTTTTTTTAATTAGCAGCACTTAAAACTATTACTGCATGGATATGTTATAGTTCAGTTTTTTAAGTTTTAAAGGCTTTTTTGAGGCATACCTCACTATTATGCACACTGGTAACTTAACCATGCCCCTAAGTATTCTTTTTATCCTGCATTTGATGCAGCACAACAAAGCTTTTGCTTTGAAATGAATTTGACTACCCTGTCCATGGGTATAGTAGATTGTGATTTAAGGCTCTTGCTGTCTCAGGTCTCAAAGGAAAAACCTTATACTTTTATTTAGTTTTGTTTATATATTATTGGCTGAGTTAGAAGATAATGATGTGTATAGAGCCTCAGTCACTTACAGTCACTTTGTGCTGCACATCCTGAACCTTCCGGGTCCGTCCCCCTTCTCTGTGTGCCAGTGCTTCCTTTCACTTTGATTCCTTGTTGGCAAGAGTTTGTTGTTGAATGTTTTCATTTCACTGAATCTCAAGGAGCAAATAATGTAAGACTGAATTCTAAACTGATTATGGTACTAGAGGGTCAATTTTATCCATTAATTATTGCTTTTTGAATTTTTAGATTTTTTCCCCACATAACTTAGCATTGAAGCTTCCTGCTGTAGCACATAGATGTTAAACAGTTTTGGGAGAATGCCACTGATTTAGAAGGGGGAGAAATAGAGGTCTCTCAGGATGGTAAAAATCAGCACTTTACAGACTTTTAAATAGACCTAAACTTTTTAACAATAGTACTCAAGCCTCTAAAGAAAACAGAACTATGGCGACCACTGACTGCCTTCTTTGTGATGAAGTGTCTTGTGTGTGTGATCGCAACCTTCACATAGCCCAGTAGCACTGGTGTCCGGTCCCCATTTTACAGATAAGGGCACAGGTTCAGCACTTTGCCCATGGAGTCAAATAAGCGACAAAGATAGGCCATAAACTTATGTTTGCCTGAAGTTAAAACCTTCGCTCCTGCTACTGTTCCACTCTCGTATACTTGAGGTCCTCAAAATAAACTTTAGATCGGATTTTAGCGATCAGATTCCTACTACTTGGAAAGTTGGAATCACTTTATTATAAATATATATCGTATACATTTTAATGAGAATGAAACAATAACAATATTCTTCATAAGTGTTCTCCTGAAATTTTTTTAGGTGCTGACATCATTAATAATTTATATTATCAACTGACCTAGAAGAGAATATGATGGTATTTTTCTTATGACCCTGAGGGTCTTAACCTCTTCCAAATCAGAATAGTTTTGGGGAACATGTCAAATCAGAGCCTAACCTGATACTTCTGCAGTTCCACTTGAAGGCCCCAAAGTGGGTAGCTTGTTAACCCCTCACCCAAACCTGATCACAATGCATGTGTTACTTCATCTGCCATCACCTCACCTGGAGAAGAGGTTTCAGACTGAGAGGTGAAATCCAGTTCTATTGCTTAGTTCAGAACAATGAAAGGACAGAATTCACACATGCCTTACCTATGGAACAAACCCAGGAGGGACGAAGGGCCACCTCAGCAAGACTGAAAGCAGCAGGCACAGAACGGGAAGTGAGAGATGACTTGTTGCAGTCAGCTGTAAATCAAGGTGCAGCCTTCTCTGCAGGCTGAGGTTTCAGTGTTCTGAAGCTACATCTTTATGCATGATTTTTAGCACCCAGACCTAATTTAAAGTCTTACCAATACTGTTCATAGAAATATTCTGATAGCCCAATTTCCAGTGCATGTTTATAACTAAAGGTTTCATAATGCTTTAATTTCACAGTATGCTGAGTGATTCTGTTTTAAAAATATGCCCTGAACAGCTAGTACATGATGAGTAAATGGGTCAGTCCTCCTGTTTTGCTACCTTGTTTTACAACATTGTGAATGAACTTGAATGAGAACACCCACATGAAGAAACTGTCTTTCTGAAAACTCCTAGTTTTTCCAGCACCAGGACCACAAGTTGAATCATTGTGGAGGATCAAAAATTCTTAAATAAAACCCAAAGTGAAAAACCTAACTTTCAGTAACCCCTGCAATTGTGAAAAGGTAAAAACATTCTCAACGCAGAAGGTGAGTAGTTGACAATAATTTTTTTAAATCACCAATAAATGAAGAATGGGCTGCACTGAAACTTAAGTCTGATTTATATTACAGTTGGTCTCTCTGAGTTAAGATGATTAAAGGAATTAGCTGAGCGGTAAATGGATATAATAGATGAACTTATACACTGGGAAGAAATTTGTATCTGCAAAATAAGAAATTGCAGTTTTAGTCTAATCCCTGAGGATTTGGACCTCAGGGTTTCTAGTATTTTATTTTTATTAAGTCTTCAGTAAATTACTATTTATGAGAAACTCAGTATGGAATACATACAGTATTGTGGTAGATCTCTAGTTTATTGTGAAAGGATTCTTCTGGCATGTACACAGGAACCAAAAATATCAGTTCATCATTCCCACTCACAACATCAACAGTAACAGTGTTTCTTCACGGTTCTTAGAGAAACTGCCTTTCCCTTGCAAATGTCTCTCTGTGAGACTGCAAAGGTAAAAACACTCATCTGTGAGTCTTGTATTTACAGTCCCTGACTTAACAGTGGTTCCACTTAATGTTTCAACTTTATGATGTTGCAAAAGCAATATGCGCTCAATAGAAACCAGCTGGGCTAAGCTGATATTCAGCAGGTTAGGTGTACCTAAGCATTGTTGACTTAACAGTATTTTTAATATAGGATGGGTTTATCAGGACAGAACCCCATGGTAAATTGAGGAGTATCTGTACACATTTTCTAGACACTGAGAAAAAATGATAAAGGTCTTTCAGCATGGCAGTCTATTCATTTAAGGTAATTTAATCAAATATCATCTCCTCCAGCCATGTGAGACTCTTGTTTGTTCCCTACTTTACAAATGAGGATACTGAGACCCAAATTCAGAACACCAGAACTAGGATCCAGTTCAGTGATTCTTCTGTACCTGCAGTACATATCAGCACTACTGGGCAGGTTTTAAACTATATAACTTGTAGGGCCCTACCCTGAGGACAAAGGGTTTTGGGTGCAGCCTAGGCACATATTTCTTGAAAGAGCTCCTCAGATGACTGTTCCATGACCTGGGTCGCAAAGGAAGCGGAATGCTCAGATTTGACAACAAGGATGTTACTGTCCCTCCTCCTTTATGCATTCAATCCCATATTGCACTTCACGAAGTACATTATAAGAGAAATAACTCACCATAATCCCCTTTTTCCCATGAGATAGGTAGCTTTGGTCTGCCAGATGTTGATAAAATAAGAGAAAAGAGGGCAACAAATCAATAGACTGAAACCTTATGGCAGAGAGGCCTGCAGTTGGGCAGCACAGCCAGCACCTGACCACGCACTACAGCTGAGGGCGCCACCTGACATCCTCAGAAGTCAGAATCAGTCGGGGTGAAAGCTGATTGGCCTTTAAAAAACCAAAGTGGCAGTGTATTAACTTGTCTTTCACTGAGTCTAAATTGAGAAACTATCAAGGACAAAGGATTTAAGGCAGCGATTTTCAACCCCCTTTCCCCTGGTGGCACACATAAACCAACTACTACAATTCTGCAGCATACCAAAAAAATTTATTTTTCACTGACCTGACAAAAATGTAGGTATAATTTTGAGTTATTCACACCAGTCAGCTATTGTTGTGTTGGCTGTAGTCATTTTTTTTATTTCACAGTCTAAGGGAAAGAGGTCAGTGACCCTGACTAAACAGGCAGCTAGTGCCTGTTTTAAAAATTCTTGCAGCACACTGGGTAGAATTGTTGGTTTAAGCCATTAATTTGGGTGCTACTGAGACTGGAATTACAAGCTGTTACTGGAAATTCCCTACAACAAAAAGGGATTTAGAGCTTGATTAATTTAAGTCAAAGGTCTACTTTTTCTAGACAGCTCAGCCAATTCTTCCCTAATGTGCTGTATAGAAACCTCATCCCTTTTCAGCTCTGCTTGCTTCAGTGCTTCCTGGTAGATCTCTCTTGCTTGTGCATATCGTTCTAAAATAACCCAGAGAGAAGGAAGAACATAATAAAAAAAGTGTTTCGAAGTGATTCTGAAGAGAAAGCACTAGTTTAATACAGGCCTCAGTTATCATGTACTTAATAAGTAACAGGCCGGTCCTGCCTCATTTCACCCCGCGGTGACAAGCTGACTGAGAGAGGTTGTAAGCTGGTGCAGGTGCTGGGAACTTACCCTGGTGAGTGCTCTAGGACTCCTGATTATGCCAACACACCCCTGGGGCCCTTACTCCACTGGCCAAGAACTTCCCTAATGCTGAAAAAGGACCTGTCACTCCTGGTTTCTGGAAGTTGTAGGTTGAGGCCCTGAGTACTATGGCATAGTATGTCTGTCAAACTGATATTCTGTCTTGACAGCTTCGTAATTACACTGTTAAGACTATACTCAGCTGTACATGTGAAAAACTTTAGAAATCTATAAAGCATTACAGAAACGAAGCACTGTCATCGCAAAGCTTTCTCTATAATGATGTAATTCAGCAGGCTTAGGCAGGACTACAGAAGTTATGTAAACTGAGCACAATGGTATTTCAGCCAAACATACATCCTTTCTTGTATTATTCAGCCAGCCTTTTAATTAGAGGACTCTAATTAAGTTTTAATTGTATAGGTTCCTCACTGCCCAGCCTTGCCCTCCCAAAATACCATTTCACAATTTATAAATCCAGTAGCACCCCTCCCTACCTAAAGCAAGTCAGTCAAGATATCACAGCTCCCTACCTCTGTGCATCAGAATTGCAGCCAGATTACTGAGCACCATGTGTAGCTCAGGATGTTCTGTTTGTCTTGCCAGATCTGATGCCCTCTGTACGTAAAAACAGGCCTCATCCAAGTGGCCTTGTGCATCCAGGCTGGTAGCCAAGTCACTCATCAGCACAATGGTCTACACAAGGAAGAAAACACAGGGAGCTTAAAAAAAAAAACACCTACACAGATTAAATGTCAATTTGGAGTTTTATGAACTGAATATACACTTAAAATTTCATCTTTCCTAGCATTCCACAAAAGGGGAGGGATATCAGCCTGTAACAAATATGTGCCTCTAGCATTCACAGTGTATAATGGACAGCATTAGTTTTGACCCTCTGGAAAAATGATACAAATCCAGAAACTAGGGAACAGATTAAACTTTATTTATTAATATAACTATCATATCAGAAACATGAAAAATAACAGCACAAAGCTAGAATATTCCATTTAAGGTTCAGCAATCTTAAAAAGCCGGCCCTTGGAGCCATACTGTAGTGTAATTCATTCCAGTTGGTGACCCTGAGATGCACCAAGAAGAAATCCATTATCCACTTCAGGGTAACTCCCATTAAGAGGTTTTCAAATGCTGGTACTAAGAGAGATAGGTCCTATCTCCTCCATGAAGTCATGCTTTAAGCCCCCAGTTATAGTACTTGGTGATGTGAATTCCATGTTTGTTTTATTATTCCTCTGTGATTATTCCATTAACAGGACTTTAGCAAAAGTCCTACACGTCCTTTCCTGAAGATAATTCATAGCCCATAACTTACCCTACCCATCTACCCCATGGGAAATGTCCAGTTAAAATTTTTGTCTCCTTTGTTGCTAATACCAAGCATTCACAAAGTGATCCACCTATTACCTCTACAAACAATTCGGAAGGAGAGACAACAGATGATTTCAATTCAATTCAATTCAATTCAATTCAATTCAATTCAATTCAATTCAATGTGTTCAGTGTTCTAACAGGGAGTTTGTACACTGTGCTTAAATTCTGTCAGTGGTTTTTAATTTTTTTTAATGCAGTCTCTCCTGCTTTTGCCTGCTTTCCTGTCATTTTACCTGTGGGGCGAGGGAGGCAAGGACCTTCAGGAGTTTAGCTGTTCCTAATAAGATTCAATATTCTGAAATACAGCGTGGTGTACTCTGAAGCCCCAGAAGCACACAGGTACCTGGTTAGACCTGCCTTTTAGAAAGGTTGCTCTGATGTGTGAACTGATACTCATTCAAAATATTCTGGACAGATCCAGTAATTGATCAGCAGTCTCAAATCCTTTCTGAAACAAGTAGTTAGGGGTGGTGAGGAGTGGTGGTAGGAAAATAAATGGACTAGGGGCACAAGGAGGAGGGTATATGGGGGACCATCTGCTGACTATCTATTCCCAACGAGTGTGGCACTGCACACCTATAAATTCTGAAACCTGTTTTCCTCGCTTACCTGTGGGTGTGTTTCTCCTAGTATTTCTTCAGAAATATGCAAAGCTTTTTCATACATCTTTTGTGCCTCTGAAGGATACTTGAACAACAGAAGGTAGCGAGCATAGGCATCTAGGCACATGCCGAGGAGGAGGTGGGTATTGGCTTTCTCATCCACTAAAAAGGAAATAAGAGCATTGCTGTGATATGGCAAGTAGAGTACAGCAAGTGAGTCAGAACTGGACAACCTACCCTAAACATTTTTCTTTTTACCAAGACCCACAAATATTTAACTGTACAGGACCCCTGAACATTTCATGTCACATAAGTACTCCTAGCCTGACAATCGAGGTCGATTAACATCTAAATCAGTTCCTAAAACCAGTTCTAACTTGTGTGTAGGCAGGTATAGGGTCCCCCACACCAACTAGCAATTCTCAGCATCAGCCAGGTATCCAAGAATTCAACTCACTTCTGACACCATCTACCCAGAGCTAGCATCAGATTCCACAGGTTGATGGTTCAGTCCTATAAGACTGCCCTCCACCCTCCCCAACTTTAGACACCAGTCACAAGTCCAGCTTGTTACCTGTGCTTCAGACAGTAGCTACCAATTTCCAACTACCCCCTCCAACTCAGGATGCCAACTGAAAGACCAGGTTTTGACCTGTACTTCTGACTGCCTACAAATCAGAGGTTCCCAGAACTCCTTCCATGGGTTTAATTAATTTGCTAGAGCAGTTCACAGAACTTAGAGAAACATGTCACTTATTACTGGTTTATTATAAAAGGCTGTAACTCAAGAACAGCCAGACAGAGAAGCACTGGGCAAGGCAGTAGAAAGGGTTGAGGAACTTCCATGCCCTTGTCAGGTGCACCCCTGTCCCCACACCTCTGTAAGTTCACCAACCCAGATGTGCTACAAACTCTGTTATTTTGGGGTTTTATGGAGACTTCATCCCACAGGTGTGACATTAAACACTGACCACTGGCAACTGGTTCAACCTCCAGCCCCTCTCCCCTTCCTGGAGGTCACTGGGAGTGACTGCAAAGTTCCAAGCCTCTAATCATGAGATTGGCCACTCTGGCGAAAAGCTCCAATGCTTAGGTGCTTTCCAAAAGTTGCCTCATTAACGTAACAAAAGGCATCTAGCTTACTCTCAACATTTAAGAAATTCCAAGGGTTTGGGAGTCAGGAACTGTGGACAAAGACCAAATAAATACCCGTAAGAAATATATACATTTGGTCAATATTGCAACACCCAATTAAATGACAAACTTTTCCCCACTTAATTGAGTCTACACATTGACTAAAATGTGGAATATTATTTTAGTTTGACACTAATATTTAGCATATACATGTGAAAATAAGACCTGAAGTAGAATGAATTAACAACAAAGCAAGTCTAGGATCAATGAGGAAGTTTTAAGGTGCAAAAAAAGCAATGTAGTAAGAATCCACAGGCTGTTTGTATCCTGAAACGGAAAGTCAGAAGCCAAATTTCAAGAACAATTTTAAAGATCCATTTTTTTTAAGAATAATGAAGGTTGCGATGATATGGCACTTCTTGGCGCACATTACAAAACCAATTACACAACGTCTGGTAAAAGCACCAAATGCCCTGTAGAACTGGAGAACACCGATCAAGCTCTTAAGACACAGCGACTCTGTTTTCCTTACAGCTGTCTCACTGCCCAGTGATGTGTGTGGGGCACGTAACAGGCATTCAGTTGTACTTCTTGACTGACTGGCTAAATGAATTTTTAAAAAAGGTACTGAACTAAATATGGAAAAGGTATACCAGTAATGAAACTAAAAATTAATAGAACAGTCACTTCATTGATCTATGAAAACTCAACAGAGCTGTTATTACAAATCAGTAAGAAAAGGATAGACTACTAGAACAGTTCTGAGCTAAAACCTGTCCATAAGGGGAAGAAAAAATTATATTACCACCTCTTACCACATTAAAAAAATAAATACTAGGTACAATAGCTCAGTTGGGTGGAGCATTGTCCTGATACACCCCTGATTGGGGCACACACAGGAACCAACTATTGAGTGCCTAAATAAGTGGAACAGCAAATCAATCTTCTCCAAATCATTTTAAAATTTAAAATTCTAGGTCACAGAATAAAAGACACACAGGGAAAGGGAAAGGTAAAAGAATGTTAAATTGTACTCATCTTACAGAAGAAACTGAAAACAGTGTTTTTTTCTGAGTCAAGTATGCTTGGAAGAAACTTTTAGATTAGCCTTAACAGAACTGAAAACCATGCATATACCTTCCTTTCGGAATACATAAATGGGAGATTTAGTGAGGAAAACATCCCTGTAGGGGCATAAGGACCTGAAAACAAAAGAAATAACAAAAATAGAAAACATTTTTTAAATGCAACAATTAAGCCAAACATCACTTTTAGTACTGAGATAAATAGGTTTTAAGATTATCTCAGGACAATATTTTTTTAAAAATCTAAACAAAGCCTTCTACAAAAGACATACCACAAATGACTCAGTTAAAAAAGGCAAGGTAGAGTCAACAATGTAAAATTAAAGTTGTGACAAATAGGACAAAAAACTTTCTGATGAAGAGATAATGAAGATATATCTCTTCAATGAAGATATCTTCAATGATATATATATATACACACATATCTCTTCAATGAAAATATGTCTAGGACTGTTTAAACGTCATAGATACATGTGTAAAGATCACAAAAACAAAAATTATGCCTAGAACAACAAAATCATCAAAACTTGGGCAAAACTAGAATCCCACTAGGCATAACAGACATATATAACACATCACCCAACAATAATGGAATATACTTTCCTCTCAAATGCACATGCAACATTCTCCAGGAAAAACCATATACTGGGCTATAAAATAAGTCTCAATAAAAGGAATAAAATTATCAGAGCATGTTCTCTGACCACAAAAGAATGAACTTAGAAATCAGCACATGAAAATTTGAAGAATGCACATATATATGGAAATTCATCAACATACTCCAAAATATCCTAAGAACAGAAAATACTTTGAGACATGAAAACAAAAAAAATTTATGTATAGATGCAGCAAAGTTTATAGTTGTGAATACCTATATATACTATACTAGAAAGATCTTAAATAACCTAATCTTCCACCTAATACACTAGACAAAGAGCAAAATAAACCCAAAGCAAGCAGAAGACATAATAAAGATTAAGAGTGGAAATAAATGAAATAATAAAATAATATAGAAAATGAAACCACCAGTTGGCTCTTTTTGAAAATATTAACAAAACTGACAAGGAGAAACTGAATAAAATAATCAGGATGATCCTTCATAAACTGAGACTGGTAAACATAATATGGAAAAGGTAACTCATTTAATAAATTATGTTAATATATCACATTCCAACAAACTTTTACATAGTATTTAATGGACACTAGTCACAGTCCTATAGCATTCAATTCCATAACAACTCCATAAGGCAGGTTCTACTATTATCTTATTGATGAGGAAACTGAGAAAAGTTAAGTAACTTACCTATAGTCACACTAATAAGTAAGTTAAGAGCCAGATTTTGAACTCAGGTTCCAGACTTTAAGCCCTCATGAAACTAAATCCACCACCAAAATACTTTAACTTTCCAGAAATGTTTTGATTAAAATATTAAAATGAATGAACATTTCAGCTCAAGGAAAGGAAGAGGAAGGAATCAATGGGGAAAAAAGTATCTTAAAAAGTAACTCTGTAAAATTAAAAACTGGGAAAGGAATATGTTCTCAGGTACATAGAGAATACTGTGAATTATGCTTTCAAAATATAATCCAGTAAGAAAGGTTCTTCTAGAAAGATACAGCTCTCCAAAATCCTTTTACCCACTCATTCACTTATTCAACAGATATTTATCAACACTGTATTCTTGACACTGTCCTAGCTATTGAAATCAAATCAAGAAAAATGAAGAAACTTAAAGTATAAGTAACTGAGGAAGGAAGAAAAAAAGTTGCTGGATAATGAACTCTAAAGATCTGGCCCATATGGTTTCATAGATTCTATAACTCTGAAGGAATAGAGCATTCCTATGAAACCCCATACCTATTCCCAAACAGAATACCTAGAAAACATCTCAATTCATCTTATCACATTAATACAGTCCTGTGGTGACAAGCACAATAAACTATGGATCTTAAAATAAATGCAAAAGTTCTACATAAAGTCTCAGTATTTAACATCCAGCAGTGTACTGAACAATTAACCAATTACTAGCAAGCCTGGTTCACTCTACATGTATGATAATAAATCTGTTCATACAGTTGTCAACAAACTAGATTATAAGACAAAGTTTTCCATCACCACTATCATTCAATGTTTTTCCGCGATTATTGCCAATGAACTAAATTTAATGGGGGAAGGGGAAGAGACACAGAAGTACATCTAAAAGGAAACAATTCTCATGATTTCCTAAATGTATAATTATATCTAGAAACCATGTGAATATCAAATGAAAAGCAAATAGTTTAGTCAAGTATCCACCTGGAATCAAAGGTAATTACATAGATGTTAAATCTATGTGAATAAATCTGTAAGCAAGAGCCATATCATGCTCCTCAATGGGAAGACTCAATACTGCACAAACAGTGTAGTAAGGGACTTTTCTTGCTAGCATGCGGCAGTGTGTCCCAGTATTCACTCCTTCCAAGCAGAGGGGATTTCCACTCTCTGTTGGGAATGAATTCTGATCAGTTATAGTCAATCATGGTAATCCCATTTCTCTGGCCAAAGACTGGGTTAGAAATATCAAGAAACCCAATTCTCATCAATGAGAAGGAAGAATAAATCTACCTGTGGACCTCTAGAAAAGATGACCTGCATTCTGTAAGAAACAAAGAAGTCTCCTTTTCCCCCAGACGTTGGCATTTCTGGGAGAGCCGCCTGGGACCTGGGACACTTTCCAACCACAGGAAGCGGGGGTGGAGGGTGACCAGAAGACCAACACTCAGCGTGCCAGTGAGGAGGGTAGGGAAGAGAAGCCCTGCAGGACCTCTGTCCTACCTTAGCAATACACACATCAACTGGCCCAGCAGCCCGGCCCCTTCTGCACACTTGCCAGTTACAAGAGATAAGTGTCATTACTATTTAACTTAATTTGACATTCTCTGCTATTTGTAATCCAACAGTAACTTATTTATTCAGATGTCAAGCTCCTCAAACTAACATAAATATAATGTAAATCTAATAATTCAGTCTCAAAGCACTTGGGGACTTGACAAAATAATTTCAAATTCATATGAAAATAAAAATAGAAAAAAAATTTGCAAAAGTAGCATTTGTGAACTTGGGGTAATGAATGCAGAATACAATGTACAGATGATGTGTTACAGAACTGTGCACCTGAAACCTGTATAATTTTGTTAACCAGTATCAGGCCAGTAAGTTCAAAAAAAAGGAAAGAAAGTAACATTTGTGAGTAGCATCTGTATCACCATATAGTTCAAACATATAATACCATATATTAACTCAAGCAATTTATACTGTTATAAATTTCATCAGATTAATAATCTAAATGGAAAATCCCAAGAGAAAGCCAAGCATATACTTAATACGTAAGTACATAATGGTAACAGATCATCTCTATAGAAATAAAAAGAAAAGTTAGGAGGAAAAATGGGTAAATATCTGATTTCAACACTGGAAAATGCCTTCCTAAGCACTAAGTTCTGAAAGAGCAAGGACTGTTGCCTCACTTGCCTCTCTGCAAATCCTAGAACAATAGCTGGCATAAAACAGCTACTCAATATTCATTACAAATTAACAAAAGCAAAGAAAATAAACAAAGAATTCCTATGCAATATCAAAAAGATTAAAGACTGGCACAAGTCATATTGTGTAAGACATTTATGTGAAATAAATCACTAAACTTTAAAAAACCAGTCTATAAATAGCATATAAGTATGATCCCTATTATGTTTTTTTTTTTTCAAATGTAAATAGCATCGGCAAAAGCAAGCCTACAGAGATATACAACAAAAAATAGTAGTGTGATTATGGATGATCTTTATTCTTAATGGTTTCCAAATTTTCTTCAATGCACTAGTACTACTTTTGGAATCCGAAAAGATAACTTTACAGTCTTAAGAAACTGTCAATAGTGGATGCAATGGATGAAAGACAAAAAGGGTATGGATAGCCAGACTTGTTTTTACATTTTTTGTGAACTTCCTCAAAGCACTCCACACTGCACAGAGAATTTCATTTGTTTTGTTGAGTCTTTTATTCTTGCATTCAACAATTTCTGAGCCCCAATTATGTGGCAGGCACAGCTGTAGGTACTAAGAATACAGCAGTTAATAAAACAGATGAACTCTATCCCTCTTTGATAGAGAAGACAAATACTAAAAGCACTTGAACAAAAATATATTTTTAGTGGCAATACAAACACAAGCACACAACACAGACCTGCTTTTAAGTGAATAAGAGAAGGAATGAATGATAAGGTGCGAAGAAACGGCAGTCTTCATCAGGGTAAGCTGCCAGAGGAAGTGATATCTGAGCGCAGAACTAAATGAAGAGAGCCAGCCACGTGCAGGTACAAGTGAACAGGCCAGGCAGAGGGAACAGCAAGGAAAAAGGGCTGGAGACAGCATTGAGCTTGAAATGAACAGCAGCAAGAAAGACTTGTGTGGTGAACATGGAATAAGCGGAGGCAGAGCAAAAGATGATGTAGAAGTGGCAGTTAGGGGTCAGATTATGTAGGGCCTTATAGGCCCACACAGAGATTCTGAATTTGTTCTAAAGGTGATGCAAAAGCTCTGATTTCTTAAAAGATCATTTTGCCTACTGCACAAACAGACCATGTGAGGGAATAAAGGGAGGCAGGAAAACCTATGAGACACTATTACAGACGTTCAGGCAAGAGACAGCAATGGCCTGGACCAAAGCAGCAGCGCGAGAGGATGGAATGAGGTGTGGTCTGAGCAGGGGATGTTTTGATAGTTGATACAATATAATTTGTTGGTGAATTATATATAAGAAACAAGGAAGAAATCATAGATGATTCTTAGGTTCTTGGCCAAAGCAACTAGGTGAATGGTGGTACCACTTATTAAATTGAGGCTTGGTAGAGAAACAGATTTGTGAATGGCCAAAACCATGTTTGTTTCAGACATGGTAAGTGTGAGGTGACCATTTAGAAATTCAAGATGTCAGGCAGACAATCTTACCCACGAGTCTGCAGTTCATGCGCAAGTTGGGGCTAATGGTGTAAAACTGGTATTAAAGTTATGGGGCTTAAGTGTTACCTTCTAGGGTGTGAGGCAGAGAGAAAACAAGAAGAGGGCTGAAGACAACCCTGAGGTCTGCTAACTTCAGAGAGTGGCAAAGGGGAAGGCAAGGAACCAGGGAGGTGTCCACATTTCCAACAGACAACAGTGATCATCTGGGTCAGAGCTGCTAGTGAGGACAGCAGGGAAGATAAGGAATGAGAACTGGTAACCTTCATAAAAAGAGCTTCAGTAGAGTGATGGAAAAAATGGTTTCTGCTCAAGAGAAAACTGGAAGGCAACTGAGTAGAGACAACTCTTCCAAGGCATACTCACTGCTTTAGAGACAACAGGTGACTGCTGTACCTTCAGCATCTTATGAGCTCTTGGCATAGAGTAAGTGTGAAATAAAAGAACGAAAGAAGGAATGTCAAATCTGAAAACTCCCAATATTTCAAAACATATTAAAAAACCCAATGGTTTAGAGCTGGAGAGCTTCCTGCCCATCCCTTTCTATTCCTAGCTTAACTCCTTATGCTCTTCCCTCCACAGAGGATGAGTTGCAAAACCACGTAACTTGGTGTTTATCTGGGACCAAAGGCAATTAATTAGAATTCTGACTGGTAGCTGAAGCTTCCCTTCTGCTCCTCAATTTTCCAGAGGTTATATATAATAAAAGTCAACAGATAAATTTTGAACATGTAACCAAGGGGTTAAAAAAAAAAGTGATCAAGCCATTTAACCAAAATATCTTATTCCAAATCCTCTGCTGAGACCTTAAAAACAGCCACTTAATTTCCCAAATAGATGACTTTCTGTCCCCCAACTCCCTTTCCCACAACTGACGGTTAAGCCCTTTCGGGCAAAACAGCCAGAATTCCCTACCTGACAGAATGTCTTCTGCTATTTCCTTTTCTCTTTCAATTTTTTCCTCTAGAGTTGAAATGCAGAATTCATAGCCAGCAAGAGCAAATTCGTGTCTGTAAAGCAAAGATCAGCAATCTGTTATTTGTTTTCACAAACTCTTCTTTTATCCTCATCTTCCCAGCTGCAGTTTCCATATTATCAAGAAAGTAAAATGGAAAGAGAAATTTTGTTTCAAGTCTCTGAGCGATGTCAATCTGCTCTTTCTCAAAAGTTGTATTTTTTCCAAGTCACCCATTTAGTGTAACTTAAGACATAAGGAGCTGGGACCACAGCCGTAGTTTTGTAACCCATGCAACCAGCAGCCTTTGTCCTCTCCAACAGTTCCAAGTGAGTCCTCTCCCCTTTGGAGGTGTGCGCCTGCTCAGAGTAACACCACAAATGGAGGCTGAGGCCACCCTGCAGGCCCCAGGGGCCTGATGGTCTGATACAACTTCTAGAGAGGTTTATTACCTTTATACTTCTTCCAAGCTGTTCGTCTCTGATGCAAGTTTCTCCTACAGAAATGGCACTAGAAGGCGTTTAGCCTGACTCTAGCCCTGGACCCTCTAGCCCTTGTGTCCTCGCCCAAGCAGCAGGCAGACTAACTCTGGATAGAGCAAGCGTCAACTGCTGGTTTCTGTAAAGACATCCACAGAAACATGATGGAAATTCCCTCTTCATCCAGAAGTTCAATCCTGGTTCTTGCTGTTTGGCTCCAGTTTCTTACCAGAAGCAGCACTATAAAGCGTACCCCCTCTCCTCTGGTGCCTTGCTGGGGAGAAGACATGACCTCACTATTCTGCTCTGTTCCCAAAAGAACAGAAGCTTCCCCAGGCCCACACCTTGGCAGGCATGGCTTGATACCCAGTCAGCACACGAGCAGGGGAGGCTGGCCACAAGATGCTCCTAGTCAAGTGTCTATAAACAACTTCTGGTCTTATGCTTGTCTTAATAAAACAGAACAAAAATCACTCGAGTACAGAGTAATTTACAAACAAATTATTAGTGGCTTCTACACAAGTTTTCACCCCACAAGACCATGACTTTGTCTCCTTCTTCAGTGTTACCAACTTTGAGCTTCTTCTCATCCTAGGAGGTCACATCCCTTGAACATCTAGTCCTGTTACTCCTGCAAGGGAGACTGATCTCAGCTGGACTGCTCCTCAGATGGGTCAACCCCACAGCTCCAAAACAGACTTAAAGGGAAAGCCCTCCGTGGCTCTGGCCTATCGCACATCCCAACAGCAGGCAGGACACTAAGCTGCTCCTGCCAAGAATGGAGGAGCTGTGAGCAAGGCAGCAGGGGCCAGGGCCAGGGCCCTTACCCCCATGAACACTCAGTCTGTAGCGCCAGGCTTGAGGTCATTCAAATCTCCAGGACCCAGCCTCTGTGGCAACTAACAATGTAAGGAAAAGCTGGTCTGAGGTCTTCCTATAAACTCACCCCAAAATGTAACTCTCTAGAGTTCTCTGCTTACATCCTAAGTGGTTCCTCTTTGATCTACACCTAGAAAGAATGAAAGGCACCAGGCTGCCCTCGCCAGTGAACTTCCTCGTTTGTGGATACTGTCAAACTTGTTGCGTCAAAGTTTATTATTCCTAGTAGCTTTTAGTTGCTCCCTCCCCTCTAGGAAGAGCTAAACTGAAGTTCTAACTATAATTTCCCTGATTCGCTTTGTCACTGTGCAGCCAGGGTGGAGGGCTATATGCCTCACTCAGCAGGCAGCAGGGGCAAAACTGGGGAAGACTGAAGATTTCAAAGACAAGGGAAGGGAACACTCTGAATGTGACACCAGTTTTTTTGAGATCAGGATAATTATCAGATAAATGAAAATTATATAACATCCCAGGGTGAAAGTGTTTTCTGCCCACAGTCCTGCTCCATCTGCCGCCACACCTAGGTTCTGACTATACTCACCTATCCTGAGCAGCATAGATACTAGCCAACTTTAGAGAGATTTCAATGATTGCACTGTCTTCCTGTTGGGAAAAAGAGAAATGAAAGAAATACATGACGAGTAAAAATTCCTCATGGAATATTTCAGATCAATCTTCAGATTGACTTTGGTCTGAAAGCCAGAGTCTTTATCTTTTTAGAAGAATTAGGCAACTGTGAATTCCTCAGCTACCATGTTTTTGTATGAGTGAAAGACCGGCAGTTTTTATACAAGTCCTAGGTGGGAAAAATCTACCTTTTTTTGGTCAAAGCCAATGTTGGGGGCTGGGTGGAGTTTTTTTCAGGACGCAGGGCTATTCTGAAACCTCCTTTAGTGAGGGCCCAATCCTAGATAATGTCCTTACCTGTTGCATGCCCCCTCCAAGCAGGTAACTCATTGTTGCTTTAAAAAGTTTTTCCGCCTAAAACCATAAGGAAAAGATTTCTCTTTTACTTGTTTGGGCCAGACTCTCTATATGACTCTGGATTCTAAGTACTAGCCTGATGCACCATTCTTTATTAAATACAACACACACACTCACATTCACATACACACGGAGAAAGTACCCTTGTGATGGGAAAAGAGACTAAAAAGTCCTGGACCCCACATTCTCTATGCACCTTAAAAACTAGTCTGTGATAAGTAGAAACTTTAGAAATTAACTTCTCATCCAAACCTACTGTGGCAGAGACTGCAAACTATTCCCTAATATTCCCTCCCTCTCCTTTCCATCTTTTCAGTTACAGAATCTCCTCAATTTTTAATAGGTCAGCTTCCTTTGCAGTTAGGAATAGGTCATATGGTAACGTTTTGGCCAAAAGATGCACACAGAAGGAATGTGAACAATTTTTAAATCATATTTTATAAGGGAACTGCTTGCCCTCCATCCTCTTTCTCCCTTCCTGCAAGCCGGAGGTGAGCAAACTCAGCTATACAGATGGGGACACACCTAAGAAGGAACCTGGGCTCCTGGGCTACTGCGTGGGACAACGGTACACAGGCCTCTTCAGTGTTTTAATGGTATTTGGACCAATACATTAAAAAGAAACACACCTCCTTCACACGTCACTCTATTTTGAGGTCTCTTTGTTATAGTGGCTTAGCCTGTACCCTTACTAATAGCATTCCCATGAAACTCGTCCTTCACAAATTCAAGATATTACAAAGTGATTTACTTACATTTTCAAGCTGACCCCGTATAAATGCTAAGTTGGCCATCTGAAAGCAAATTACGAATTATTTTTCAGTTTACAGCACTGTGTTCTTAACCTTTAAGCTGAAGACTCGAGCGAAGTACAGCAATGGTGTGACAACACAGACTTGCATATACTTTGTGGGTGTCAAACTAAACACAGACCCACTCATTCTTGAAGAAACCAATGTTAATGATATTGTTTCTTTTTGGTCTGGGATTGAAACTTCTCCTAAGGGACATCCCAAGGGTAATAAAAATTGAAACAAAACGAAAAAGTGAAAACAAAAATCAAGAGCTTTACATTCCTGATAGGCAGGAGAGTAAGAATTCTTCCCCCGCAGCTACCCTTCTCAGTGGCTCAGATTGCGAGTTACCAAGTCGTAAGTGTAAGTGATGGCCTTCTTGTTATCACTCTGATAGGCAAGACGAAGTGCATCATGCAAAATTAGCTCAGCCTCTTCTAGCTCATCTTTCATGATGCTCAACTGAAAAGAGAAAAACATGGAAAATGAAAGGTAAAGAAAGCACATGCATGTGCTACCAAATAGAAGAACATATGGCTATATATCTCAATATATAGAAGGAAGACATTCATTCGTTTATCAAATATTTACTGAATTCCTACAGTACACTAAGCATTATATCTGCAATGTCGACAGGGAGGTCAGCCTCTCACAACTGCGTGTGGCCACATGACAAAGTTTTGGCCAACAGATGCAGACAAAAGGAATGTGAGCAATTTTTACATTACACTTTATAAGAAAGCTCCTTGCTCTACATCCTCTTTCTCTCTTCTTGCAGGATGGAAGTGACCCTATACAACAAATAAGCTTAATTACAACTAATGATAAAAGCTATGAAAAAAGTAATAAGAAAGAACAATAAGGGTCTCCTTTAAATGGGAGGGCCAGAGAAGGATGAGAGTCAACCAAATAAGGAATTGTGGGGGGAAATGACCCAAACAGAGAGTGAGGAATGCGCAAAGGCCTTACAGGCTGAAAAGTATGATTTTTTTTTTAAGATTTTATTTACTTTTGCAGAGAGGATGAAGGAGGGAGAAAGAAAGGGAGAGAACCGTTGACATGGGAGCCTCTCGACTGCCTCTGCCCCCGACTTGGGACATAACCCCCAACCCACGCATGTGCCCTGACTGGGAATTGAACCAATGACCTTTCTGTTTGCAGGACGATGTCCAATTCACTGAGCCACACCAGTCAGGGCAAGAGTATGGGTCTTTAAAAACCATTCAAGAAATGAAAAGAAACAGATGTGAAAGGAAAGATAGTGAACCAGAGGATTACTATCAAATGGGTTGGCAAGGTAAGGTGATGCCACGCAGGATCTTGCAGGCCATGGCAAGGAGTTTGAATCTGATCGTAAATGCAGTGGGAAGTCATTCAAGATGTGTAAGTAAGAAGGTGATATGATCTAATTTACTTTTAAAAACTCACCCTGGCTGCTGCACAAAGAATGGAAATGTAGGGGGTCAACAGGGCAGGTGAGACTCCTAGGCAGTAGGCTGTGACAAAATGGCTGGGTGATAGCAGGGAAGACAGAAAAAGGGGGCCTAACTTTCTGGATTTGGTGGCAACAGGACTTGTTGCGGGATGGTAAGAGCATTGGGATGCAGTGGTAAGGTTCCACACGTTTTAAGAATGACTCTGAGTTTCCCAGGCTGAAAAACTGAGTAGATGGTAGAAAAGAGGAGACGGTAAAGGAAATGTGTTGGAGAGAAATTTAAAATCAAGAGTTTAGTTTGAGGCAAGTTAAGTCTGAGAGGTAGGCGGAGCCTCAAAGGGGAGATGGCATGTCAGCAGCGCAGCATGGGAATATAAATTTGGATGTTGTTGGCATCAAGGCGGTAGTTAACCCAATAAAAGAATTGGAATAACCTAAGAAGGATATGAGAAAATATAAGAATGTGGTGAAAAGGAAAAGTTTAGAAGTCAGATAACGAAATAGCTCATAACCAGCACTAAAATTCACTTTCAGGACGTCACATACTGTACATAAAAAATTATGCCCGTCTCGTCAGGATGGATGGTTCACCGACAAAACTACAAAACATTTCTGCTAATTTTGTTTAAAAGAACGACGCCTGTGGTGCCACTGCCATCTGCATCTGAGACTGCGGCGTTCTACTGCACGCTGCCGAGTGTGACAAACCTGGACGGGTTCCAACACTGACCGGCTCCCCCATAACCTATCTAGTGCCCTCGGAGCCTCGTCTTCTGCAAACTGGCAGAGCAACGCGCATCCCTAAGGCCGCCTCACCTTGGCCCGCTTCAGCAGCAGGATGATCTCCGCCTCGGCCTCGTCCGCCGCACCCTCGGCGGCCGCTCCCGGCCGCTCCTTCTCCTCCGCTCCGGCGGACCTCGAGAACCACGCGAGGGCTGCGGAAAGGGGCTCCGAGGTCACCAGGCCGGCCCGCGCCGTCCCCTCCCGCCGGCCCCGCCCGGCCCGCAGCCCTCACCTGCCAGCAGCGGCAGCAGGCCGGAGCCCCTGCCCTGCGGCGCGACTCGGAATGGCGGCACCGCCACCTCGGGCACCCTGCCCCGGGCCCGCACCGGGAGCAAGTGCGCCGGACAGACCCGACACCGCCGCCCCGCGGCCCGCAGAAGGTCTCGGCCGAGGCTACAGCTCAGAAGCCGGTACATGGCCGCGCCCCGTCCACTGCGCACTGCAGGACCGGCCAAACGCCGAGACGTCCAGTCCCAGCGCAACGCCCACCGCGTTGGTAGGGCCGTGACGTACCAAGAAGCGACAGCCTTGCCGGCCGTCTGCGCGATGACGCAAGTAAACGCAACGGCGCCGCGCGGCACCGCCCCCGACGGGGGCTAGTAGTCCACGGGTCCGTAGTGAGGGTGCTCCGGCTGCGCTGTCGGAGACCGCGGGTGGTAGAGCCATGGCTGTCGCATCATCGGCGGTCACGTTGCCGGCCGTCGTGGAGGAGCTCCTGAGCGAGATGGCCGCGGCAGTGCGGGACAGCGCGCGAAGTGAGGGCTGGGGGCGTGTGGCTCTTTGGCGGGTCGTGGGCGGGCCCCGTCCGGCCCGGGAGGCGGCGGTCTGCTGGCACGCGGGGTGCCGCGTCCGGGTTCTGGACTCCGCGCTCCCCTCCCGTTCCTGCGGGTGCTTGTTTTCCGTGCGGTTCTGCCTCCAAACCCCCCGGTTCGTAAAAAATGAAAAGAATAAAAAAGGGAGGAGGGAGAAGGGGAGAGGATGGGGTGGGCGAGGGGAGAAAAGAGAAAAGCTAAATGTGTCCGGGGATCGCTGTAGCTGTTGGGTGCTCCCCCCATCGGATAGCGAGCGGCCCAGCAGAGAACCCGGGGCCCGGAGGGTGGAAAGGACGGAAGCCTACAGGGGCTCGCAGAAAGGCAACATAGAAAGTTGCTAAACGGGACGGTACTCTTTTTGTCATGATCTTAGGTTAACTTTAATCCTCTCATACACTTTCTTTAGCAAATAAATACTTTAGAGCCACAAAACCCAAATGCACAGGCAGTGACTGGGGTAAGTCGGACTTTTGTGAGTGCCTTTTTCCCCTCCGACCGGCAGAGCCCACTCTGTGACGGTGCTCCCCAAAACCACCGCGAGGACCTCAGGACACAGTACGGAGAGGATACTTGCGGTCAAATGCATCGGCTAATTAGAACTACTCAACTGGTGTAAAAATGGATAATAAATAGCAAAGTAGGCCTCAATTGCCATTACTTATTCACTACAGCAGGTTAAAAAAAATTTTCTTTAACTTACTGATTTTAGAGAAAGAGGGGAAGGGGAAGAGAGAGAAAAACATCAATTTGCTCCCCTTATGAATGCATCCGTTGGTTGATTCTTATATGTGCCTTGATGGGGATCGAACCCGCAAGCTTGGAGCATTGGAAGGATGCTCTAACCAGCCAGGGCCTATGGACTGCACTGTTTTTAAAGAATTGAGAAGAGTAAGCCAAAGCCAATCTTTTTTCTCATTTCAGTTAAAACTAAGGTGATTTTATATATATATATATATATATATATATATATATATATATATATATATAAATAAGAGAGAGAGAGAGAGAGAGTGTGTGTGTGTGTGTGTGTGTGTGTGTGTGTTTGGAAGATTAGGCCAGCCAGGTATTCAAACATGTTCTGATCCCCAAAAAGGCAAGGAAAAAGTCAATCTGTTGTCAGCTCAAACCGTGGTTGCCAGATGGAGCTCTGTGTCTGCACGTGTTTGTCCAGCGCTGTGGCAGGTTTGAAGACCCATGCTGGTGCTGATAGCTCAGACAGATGGACCACTGCCAGTGTTGTGTTGATTTTCAGCAGAACTGTTTTCTGCTACTTAAAGATCTTTGTGCTAGGTAGTCATACACTCTTCCTGACCCCCATCCTTCAGTGGTAATGTTTTTAGAGCAAGATTCTGAGTACATTTTTATGATGATAAAAACACAACTGAGCCATGTAGGAAGCTGTGATTACTTTTCCTTTCCTGTGAAACTTTCCATTTTCCCTGGAGTTACACCTGCCGTAGTTGTGTATATGTACTTGTTTAGTTGTCTTTGTATCCCTAGTTCAACCTCAAATTCATCATCAGTGTTCTAAATCTATGTTCAAGATGCTCAGCTGAATGAGAGATTTGATCAATCTCATTTTCTGTGGAAGCCTCTCCCAGAGCCCTCTGACTAGCTTTGATAGGGGTACTGGCTGCTCCTCCAGCTGCCTCTTGAGATCTCCCTTCACTGTTTCTATCCTGGGAATTCCCATCACCAATGTTGAACCTTGTATTTCTACAGTTTTCTTTTTCTTGGTTTGCTACTTTATTTTATAGAACTCATACTGTAGTAACTTCCTGGAGAAAAATAAGAGATGTGCTTTTTGAGACTTTATATGTCTGAGAAAAGTTCTTTCTCTATCCTCACACTTAATTGATAGGCAAAGTATTAAATTTTATGTTGGAAATAATATTTCTTCAGGCTTCTGAAAGTATTAGTCTGTCAACTTCCAGCTTCTTAAACTTATTCTCAAAGAGTCTTATTTTAACCCCCCTGCTTCATCCCTACCTCCAGAGCTATCTGGTGTCACCAGTTTCTGAGAGGTTTTCCTGGCAGGGTTGAGGGGAAGATAGTGGATTCTGGAGTGTAAATCAGATTGTTGCTTGGATCTCATCATCGCTAGCCTAGGATTCACTTTTGTCAGGTCTTGTAAATGATTTTCCAACATATCTTAGGTATTGCTTCTCCCTGTCAGTATTGTTGGGGGTTTATGCTTTTTATTTTATTTTTTTTAAGATTTTATTTATTTACTTTTACAGAGAGGGGAGGGGAAGAAGAGGGAGAGAAACATCAATGTACAAGAGGTGCATCCATTGGCTGCCTCTCACATGTCCCCAGCTGGGGACCCAGCTGGCAACCCAGGCATGTGCCCTCAATGGGAATCCAACCAGCGACTTCTCCGTTCCAAGACTGGCGCTCAATCCACTGAGCCATACCAGCCAGAGTGGGAGTTTACGCTTTTTAAGAAAAAGTCTTGTTATTTAGTGGAATATTGGGAAGGAGTACAATTAGATACTTAGGCTCAATTCACCGTTTTACACAAAAGTCTTTTTTGGTTATAGTCTTTTTGAGATTTTTAAAAAATTATTTTAATTCATTGATTTTAGAGAGAGGGGGGAAGGGGAAGAGAGAGAGAAATTTGTTGTTCCATTTGTTTATGCATTCATTGGTGGTTTCTTGTATGTGCCCTGACTAGATATGGAACGCACAACCTTGGTGTATCAGGATGATGCTCTAACCAACTGAGCTACCTAGGCAGGGCTCTTTTTAAGATTTTTATGTTTGCAGTCAATGGTTACCACATTTTTAGGACTATAAGACGCATCAGACCATAAGATGCACCTAGGTTTTAGAGGAGGAAAATAGGAAAAAAATTTTTGAAGCAAAAACTGGTAAAATATTTAATAACCTGTGACACTGCTCTACCGCCGCCACCCCCACCCCACCCCACGCCCCGCAAGCCAGACAAGCTACATTCGGACTATAAGATGCACCCCCATTTCCCTCCTAGATTTGGGGGATGCATCTTACAGTCCAAAAATGCGGTATGTTTGCAGTTAATGAATAACTTCCTTTCCATCCCTGTTTTACAGTTCCTGATGAGCATCTGTTATCGTAAGTATATATCCTGTTGTATGTGGGGGGTTTTAGTCATTAATGTGTCTTAAAAGCCAAATCCTTTTAACATCAGTTCTTGATTTTTAAAAATATTCTTACTAAACTGGGAACAATATTTTCTTGACATGATTATTAAAAACCTGTTTTCAAGTGAACAGCCAGAACCATGTTTGATTGTACGAGGCATTCTTACCTTGCCCTGTGTGCCACTTTTGTGTAACATGGTTCCAGAAGTGTAGCTGTTACAAGAAATAGAGTATACCTACCTGCAACTAAAGATAATTGTCGTTATTTATAGGTGATATAACTACTTCTTTAAACCAAGAGAATAAAGTTATTTTTTAATATAGAAATTAAAAATGTTTTTGTTTCATACACATAGTTCAAAAATAGAATTACATTCTCAATAGCAACAAAAAAATGAAAGCTACCTAGGAATAAAGAGCATTTCATTGCACGTATACACTTACATTTAAAAGTCCACAGGAATGTACGCCAACCTATACTAGTGATTACCATCGCGGAAATGAAGGAGGTAGGATTGAGAGAAGGACTTTAACCTTTTATCTGTTTTTTTAAATCTTTTCTACAAAGATTATGTTTTAAGGAACCCATGTGTTCTCACACAAAATTATCCATAGATAATCCCCTATGTTTTTTCTAATAATACATTACTCATAAAAAAATTACTACTTTTAAAGCAAAGAAGACAGGCAAATAATAAAAGAATGCATATTACCAAAAACTTTGGGGAAGAAGGTAAATCTTGGTGGTCATAAAAATGCAAGTTAAACTGGCTACCACAAAAGAGATGTTGGTAAGAATGTTCCAGATGTTGGCTAGAGCACGGAGAAGAGGATAACTGACACCCTGGTGAGTGTACTTTGGAAGGTAAGCTGGCATTAGGCAGTAGGAGCTTTAAAACACGCATATTCTGTCCTGGCTGGTGTGGCTCAGTGGCCTGAGTGTTGGGCTGTGAACCTAGGGGTCACCAGTTTGATTCCCGGTCAGAGCACATGCCCAGGTTGCAGGCCAGTCCTCAGTGGGGGGCGCACGAGAGGCAACCACACACTGATGTTTCTCTCCTCTTCCTCCCACTCTGTCTAAAAAGAAATAAAAATCTTTTTAAAAACACTCATATTTGACCCAGAATTCTATTCATAAAGATATGTATGAAAGAAGTAATCATAGATGTTCATAAAGATTTTGCAGTGAACATACTCTTCCATATTGTTTATAATAGCAAAACAAACAAACATGAAAACAGTCTAATTCAGATTAGATTTAACTAAACTATCCAAAATAGAGTTTGGGAAAAATAAAAATAACTCATCTTTACAGTGGAATTCTTTGCAACTGTTAAAAGTGATAGAGAAAAATACTGCATTCAAGAGATACTTACAGCCCTGGCTGGTGTAGCTCAGTGGATTGAGCATGGGCTGCGAACCAGGCATCGCAGGTTCGATTCCCAGTCAGGGCACATGCCTAGGTTGCAGGCCTTTTCCCCAGCAACCGCACACTGATGTTTCTCTCTCTCTCTCCTTCCCTCTCTAAAAATAAATAAATAAAATCTTAAAAAAAAAAGAGAGAGATACTTACAGTGTGTTACAAGGTGGACAAGGCAGGTTGAAAAATTTTTGTTAGATCCATTTTTAAAGCTAATTGTGATTACCTCTGATACAGTTATCACCAAATTCTTTTCTTGTTCATAAATAATCTCCATATTTTTAATGTAAAAAATTGAAGAACTTCTCCAGTTCTGATAGTTTATTGTATAAAGAGACTAGTTTGTTAGAAATTGAAGAAGTTGAACATTTTAATTTTGAAGTCTTAGTAGTACTGTCTTTGTGTCAAATCATATGGGTTCTTTAAAGCACTTTTCAGTTTTGATTTAACCCAACCATTTTATTTTCCAGTTTATAAAAATAATCCATACTTGTTAAAAAAAAATTCTTGTAAAATAAAACATGAAAAGTATCAACAGTCATACCAGCCAGTTATAATCACTGTTACATTTTGGTTTATTACCTTCTGGGTTTTTTTAAAGTTTTATTTTGAGGAAATCATAGTTTTTTAAAGAAAAATTAATATCGAGAGTTTCTAAATTTACAATTTTGTGTCTGACCTTACTCATCTAATATAAGAATTTTCCCACATTTTTTTTGATAGATCATTAACAGCTGAATGGCCTTTATTACTAATCAAAAAGTACAAATTTACACTCATCAGATGGTCAAACATGAAGTCTAATACTGATGTTGGTGACAATATGGAGAAAATCAACTCTCACGTGCTGATGGGAATGCTCTTTCCACTGTGGACAGATATTGGCAACACCTGTTGAAATTGAAAAATGCACATATCCTAAGACCTAGCAATTCCGCTTTTACTTAAACCAGGAAAAATTCTCTTATGTGTGTACTAAGGGACAGGCACAGGGATAATTATTATTTATATTAGAGTAAAATGGAAACAATCAGAATGCCCATTTGTGGAGTTCTTAAACTCTACTTTAGTTCTTAAACTAAAGAATACGTACCTACTACTTTTATATATACAATAGAACATTATTCACAAGTTAATTAAAAATACACACACACACATATATATATCAGTATGCATAATTTCTAAAGCATGTTGAGTAGGGAAAAAGTTACCAAAAACCCTACAATACACTTTTGTTTTAAAACTTATAAAACAATACCATATGTATAATGCCTGTATGTATGTGTGTAAACATATATACACGCATGTACTAAATGTAATAAAATACAAAGACATTATTAGAAAGGAAACCAACAAATGCTTGTGGTTGTCTCAGGAATAAAGGAAGGTTCAGAATAGGAAGCACTATGAGGCATAAAAGGGGCTTCTTTATTTGTAAATAACATGTTAACATTCTGGGGGATTGATTGCATGGGTTTTTGCTATTTTTTTCCAAACTAAAATGAATTAAATTTTTTAAAACTGTTGCTGGTCATCCTTTGGGTCAAGTTACTGAAGTGAATTTGAGAGTCGGTCAGTCTGACCTGAAACCTTTCTGTTTCCCAGGCTGAAGTTTGTCTTTGGCTCATCAGCCCTCCAGGCCTTGGACCTCGTTGATCGACAGTCCATCACTTTAATCTCATCGCCCAGTGGGAGGCATGTTTACCAGGTAGAAATCTAGAGGTGGGGGAATTGCAGCAGAAACCCCTTGGTGCAGAATGTTTCCAAAAATCTCTGTGGAAGTTGGTGACCAGCCTTAAGTTATTTCCTGCACTGTTGAAAAGCATTTGACCCAAGTTAGTAAAATTAGTGTGTTAGTAATTCAGATAAGATAGGTATGGCCTGTTAACTCTGCGCAGTAGCACTGTATAGAACCACCCACAGTGTGGAGGGGCTCTTTTCTCCCATCTGAGGGACTGCAGTTGACTTCCGGTTTGCCATTGTTTGATAATAGAGGTACTCCCCCAACCCCTCCCAGCCGAAAATGTGCTGACCTCTTCATCTTGTTCATTATCTCTTGCTTACAAGCAAAAGCCAAAATGCATTTTTGAGGTCCTTCCATATGCTCATACTCATCAGAAATGATCTTTTAAAATTGTTTTCAGGGTGTATTTACTAAGGGTCAAACCGCACGGAATGTAGTCTACTTGGACCTGAATTTTGCCCAACCTCTAGGGCAGGGGTGTCAAACCCATTTTCACCAGGGGCCACATCAGCCTTGTGGTGCCTTCAAAGGGCCGAATGTAATTTTAGGACTGTATAAATGTAACTACTCTTTAACTAGAGGCAAGGAGCTCAGTGCTGCCACTGGGTGGAAACAGTTCCGGGCTGGAAAAAAAACAAGGTGGAGGGCCGCATTTGGCCCACGGGCCTTGTGTTTGCCACCTGTGCCCTAGAGTCTAGGGATTAACACAGGTAGATTTGTAACGTAACAGCCTCTTACCAGGCTCTGAATTACTTTCATTTGCTTTTTTTTCATTCTCAAAAGCCCAGCAATGTATCTTTCAGGAAACAGGTGCAGAAAGGTAAACTAATAGTCACAGCCAGCAGCTGGGATTTGTAACTGCTGTCCCACACTGCTGGTCTTTATATCAACAGTAAGCCAGACACGAACCCAACTCCATGACCCCCCAGTTTAGCTACATGAGACAGTGGTAAATGAAACTGGGACTGAGGGACAGGAATATTGTGAATGAAATAAAAATACTTTTATTTTCCAAAATTTTGTGCCTAGCTGAGAAGGGGTTAAAAAGAAGCTGTCAGCTCTTATAAATGTAATTCAGGCCTTGATGAAGACCAGGAAGGGGAAAATAATTCAGTGTTTGAATTCTGACTTATTCCCATTGAACTTGTCAGAGCTGAGACCATGTCAGTTAATGTTTTGTGAGTGATTGACTTGAGCCAAGCCCGCTTGGGCAATAGGTGCCTTTGCTTAGTGAATTAACTTTCCATTCAACATTGGAGCATAACGTAGCTGACCTGGCAAAATCTTCATGCATTTCTTCATTAAAGATAATGGGGTAATTAGTGTTGAATGCTGCAGTTAAAACTTTTGCATTGTATTTACTTAAAAGAGGCTTCATGTTAGAACTTTCTCCTGGTGAATTTATAGATTAATAATCAGAGCTGTTAAATAATGTTTATATTTGAGGAGGTATTTTCATTTTTTCTTTTTTTTAAAGGGCAGTGCTATTTTTATTCAACATTCTCTTATGAAAACAATAACTAAAATGTGTGTACAGAACTAGGAAAGATCCCTGCTTGCTGGGCTTCTTTGTGAACCACAGCCTCCCACCCCCAGCCCTGCAGAGCCCCCTCCCCACATTAAACAGCAGGCTCAAGTCAGGTCTCCTGACATTGGGCACACTCTGCACTGCTGCTAGGTCCTCAACAGGCCAGACTGCTCTGGAAACTTCTTCCACCCAGCTGCCCGGGAAGGTAGTGAACATAGGTGACTGGACAAAGAGTGGGCCTCCCTGGAAATGATTGGGGAAACTCTTTCCCTCCACACTCCTGGCTGTCCCTGGGCCAGCAAGATTCCCAAGGAGGCCTGAATGGCTCCCCAAGTGGGGGCCAAGGCAGAGAGGAGTGAGGCTGTGGCAGCAGGAAGGGGAACCAGATTTTGTTCCTAAGATCGTAGAGGTTGGGGGAGGGCACCTGGAGAGGCTCAGGCATGCTCTGTAGGGCTGGGCTGCTAGCATAGGAGTGGGCAGGGGCGGTGGCCTGCCAGGGCCAGCCTGGGCTCTGGGGGTGCCTGCAGAGGGGCCGAGAAATCACTAGCAGTGTCCATGTCGAGGCCCAGCCTCCAGTAAGCTCCTCACAGAGGCAGATCATTAGCTTCGCAAAGACTTGAGCTTTTCCACCACCAGAGACCCAGGGAGAGAGTGAGACTGCAGCCCAGTGAAGAAAATGGCACTCCACCCCAGCCTCTCCCCTCTGTGCAGGCGCACTGTCAGGCAGGCCTGGTTGAGCAGGGGGCACATGGGGATGCCCCGCATTAGGCCCTTTAGCAACCTAAAGGGAGGAGCGATGCAGGTCTGTGGCCTCCGCTGGTCCCCCCACTGACCTAGCAGGTGTCTGCCCTGCCACGTGGCTGTCCTATCCCTCACAGCCCCCCTTAAGAGGCAGGGCTGAATAGCTGTCCTGTACTTGCTTAGGCCAGAGGCCTGGCCTTTGGGGGCGATGGGGCAAACATGGGAATGTGAGGGGATGCTAAAAACCAGTAGGACTATGAGCAGTGTCCCCAGCAGGGTCTGAGAACCCCCAAGGGACCCACTCAGCATCCTTCTCTGAAGGCCTGGCACGTGAGGAGGTGATCACCATGTGTCTGCTGAGCTGGTGGGTATTAGGGACCAGCATCCCCAGAATGTTCTGGAAAAGTTAGAACCACTCCAGCTGGGCAGTGACATAGCATCCCCACAGAGTCCAACATGGGCAGGGATCATGAGGGGTGGCACTGAATCCAAGCCCCAGACCACAGGCCATGCTGGCACTGGGTATCTGTGCCTCCACCCACCCCACTCCAGGGTGGCTCCTGTGAGGCAAAAAGGAGCCTTTAAAGCCACCATAGGAAGGACAGCCTCCTCCAGGCGAAAGCACAAGGGGGCATGGGCTCTGTGTCTGCTGGGCCAAGTCTGGATTTTCCAAGCTAATGGGTATGAAAGTGTACAGCCTCCCAGTCTGTAGCCTGTTTCCCAGTATGTTACACTCAAACTGAGCTTTCTCAGGGTCCCTCTCCCTCAAAGGCCTCAGGCGTCAGGATTCTAAGTGGCCCCATGAGGGCTGGGGTGATGGGCTGTGTCCACTGCGGTATCCCTGGGGCCCAGCATGGGCCTGGCATGGAGGAGGGCTCTGGCTTTCAGGGTCATCCTCTGCTTGGGATTTTACCGCCTCCTTCTCAGGACCCCCACTACCCCCCCTCAACAAACACATACACTGGGGGTTTGGTGATGCCCGCATGGAATTGCTTCCCTGGGCAAACACTGCATCCTGGACGTAGCCAGGGTGGCCAAGAGGAGCTAGCACAGCCTTGGCTGGAATGTGTGATTAAATATTGATTAAAAAGCTAAAAGGAGCCCTGGCTGGTGTGGCTCAGTGGGTGAGTGCTGGCCTTCAAACCAAAGGGTCGCCAGTTCAATTCCCAGTCAGGGCACTTGCCTGGGTTTCAGGCCAGGTCCCCAGTTGGGGGCGTGTGAGAGGCAACCACACAATTATGTTTCTCCCCCTCGCTTCCCCTCTCTAAAAATAAATAAGTTTAAAAAAAAAAGCTAAAAGGAGCAGACAGTTCAAAAAGGGACAGCCAACACCCTGAGCAGGAACCCTGGCTCTGGCCCTCCCAACCCCTGAAGTTCTGTGAGTTTGATCCTAGTGCTCGGGGCCCACTGGACGGTATAAAGTGTCTGTGGACCAGATGCTCTGATTGGGAGCTGTGCCCTGAAACTGGGCACGGGGTTCTGTGGTGGAGATCAGGTAGGGTTTGGGTAAACAGGACGTTTGGGGCACCAGGTTGGGCTGGGCCAGGCCCCCATCTGCAGGTCCAGGTGCAGCCTTCTTTGTACCTGGTTGAGTAATGCTTCTCCTCCAGCTCAGAGGTTGATGACAATCTTGTCCCACAAGGTGATGAGCTTCCAGTCAGTCGCACTCCTGCAGTGCTGGCGGCTGCTGGTTGTGCTGCTCAGTGGCCTGGTTCACTGCATGGAAGTCATTCAGGATGAGGAACTGCTTGAGGTCGGACTCAAGCTTAATCAGGGACTTGCCAGCTCAGACCTCAGTGGTCCGGATGATCTTGGTGAAGTTGTGCACAATGGACTTGATGTCATCCTTGAGTGGCTTGTTGTAAGACTGCAGCAATATCCCCTTGCGCTGCGGCAGGGCTCTCTGCTGGGCCATGGTGGGACCTCCATCAGTGCGGAGAGCAGAGTCCTGGGGCCAGCACCTTGTCGGCAGACCCTGGGCAGGCAGGCACTTGGCCAGGGTCGGGTGGGGGACAAGCAATTGCCCCTGGGGACATCCCAGCTCCCTGATGCCTCTCCCCGCCTCGGTATTTTTATTTTCTTTCCTTATGTTTTTATTTTTATTTATTTCTTTTATATATAGCCAAAATATCTTGAATGAGAGAAGGACCTTTGAGTTTTTCCCATGTCTTTCAGTTTCAGATTTTTTTTGTCTCGGTTCCAGTATCAGCATAACACTTGACCTGCCCAAGTGGACTTCCAACTGTTCTCTAGTTCTGTTAATCTGGTTATTAGTTTAAATCTTAAAGATTGTGTTTGAAATATTTGTTATTGTTGACTTTTTGTTCCTCCTAGGATACCATGACTTGTTTTTATCATTCACATCTTGTATTATATTACATCACTTTATTCATCATGAAAATGCTAACTTCCGCCCTGATTGGTGTGGCTCCATGGATTGAGGGCCAGCCTGCAAATCAAAGGGTTGCGGGTTTGATTTCTAGGCTGGGCACATGCCTGGGTTGTGGGCTACCGGTCAGGTCCCCAGTAGGGGGTTTGTGTGAGGCAACCACCACACATTGATGTTTCCATCTCTCCCTCCCTTCTTTGTCTAAAAAAAAAAGTAAATATAAATTTTTTTTTAAAAAATGGTTAAGATCGCCCTGGCTGGTGTAGCTCAGTGGATTGAGCGCGGGCTGCGAACCAGGCATCGCAGGTTCGATTCCCAGTCAGGGCACATGCCTAGGTTGCAGGCCATGTCTCCCAGCAACCGCACATTGATGTTTCTCTCTCTCTCTCTCTCCCTCCCTTCCCTCTCTAAAAATAAATAAAATCTTTAAAAAAATAAAAAAAAATGGTTAAGATGGCAAATTAAAATAAAAATGCTAACCTCCTAGAATTATGGCTCTCAGCTTGGATTTTGAATTAAATGAGGCTGTAGAAATCTTACATGCATCCTCAAATTAACCATAATGATTTCATTGTATTGTAATATAGTAAGAATTTGGCTTAATGCAGAGGTCCTGCGAGATCATAAAGTTACGGCAGATGGTGCTGTGCCACCCTGCAGGTTGTCTCCCACAGGTCAGCCTTCTCACATCCTCACTGTCCTCCAGGTACAGTGGTCATTATGCGGAAGTCACTATTATGTTGTCACCTGAGTTGCTTTTCTATAAACCTTTTTTGATTCACCTAGGAATGGAGATGCATGTCAGGAGAGTCTACATTATGCTGTGGTAACAATGACTGCCAAATTTCAAAGGTTTACAAAAAACAACGTTTTACATGTCATTCATGGTGCGTGTCTGTTAAGAGTCCATTGCAGTTCTGCTCTAAAACATCTGTCCACAGGGGTCCCCATTCGCAGAGAAACCCCTCCCTGTCTGGACCTTTGTGGATCTCAGAGCAGAGGGAAAAGATGTGGTATGCACCAGTTTTTAATGTTCTGCTTGGCTACTCACATTTCTCTGGCCAAAGTAGGTCACATAATTAGCCTGTATATAATAGGGCAGGAATGTATAATCCTTTTTCAGAGAGGCACCAAAACACGGAGAACAACAGACAATGCAGTTTATTACTGTGATTGGCCCTGAGAGGCTTGGAGCAGTCATAAAACTGTACTGTGCCCTGACAGGGTGGTTCAGTGGGTTGGAGTGTCATCCCGTACACCAGAAGGTTGTGGGCTTCATCCCCGGTCAGTGTCTCTCCCCCACTTTCTAAAACCAGTGAACACACCTCAGGTGATGGTTTTAAACGATGTACTTTGAGTGGGTGGCATCTAAGTGGGGTGACCCTCCTTAGACCCTCACTGCAGCCACCGCAGACTTCCTCCCAGCGACATTCCTGCTGGTCCAGTTGGGGGCCTTGGGGGCTTCCTCCCTGCATGTTTCTTTTGTAAAAGCTCTCTTTCCTGGGATATATTCCAGACTCTGAGTGGGAGGGCTGGGAGCAATTCCTGTAAGAGGTCATTTTTCTATTGAAGGATAAAGGAATTAAATTAGATGGTCCCTAAGGTCAATTTTCAGTTCTGAACATTTCTCACTCAGATTTTTTCCTGATTATTGGGTTCATTAGGTGTCTACTGCTAGATGAGGAAGGAGCAAATTCATAATTTGCTATCTCTTTATGGTATTTACTGCCTCAGGTAGTTAAACATTGTATTTTTAGTCTTAGCCAACCTTTGAAAGGATCAGGCAAGGGAAACTAGAATTTCTCCCCATCTCTGAGTCACTAGGCATTTATTTATTCAGCACAATCCAGAGAGTATTCTGATAGTTTGAGGACCCATGAGAAGAAGGAACCAGTGCACCAGTCAAGTCAATGTGGAATTCCAGGGGTTTACGCCTGCTTAACTTTGTATCTAGAGAGATCAGGAGATAACTAAAGTCATTTGTTGGCAATAATTTGGAAACCCAAGAATTAATGTCACTGCTGGATGTTGATGGGTTCTCTTCCAGGATTAAGTGGAAAACAGTCTAATACTCTCCCTTAAGTTTAGGTTTTCCAAGACACACGGGAAATTCCTTCACCGATAGTGGTATGGGTGATATGTTCAAAACATCAGTGCCTTGAGAATGGAAATTATTTAAGATGCAGGTTTTTTTGATACCTAATTTGTAACCAAGGCTGAAATTTTCAATGGGTATAATAGGCATCTCCTTACAGTCACTGGCCATTTCTGATAATCTAGCAACCCCTGAGGAATTCTACTGAGTTGGTCAAAAATCGTAGTGAATGGTCACATTGTGAACCACCAGACAACTGACAGAGGCACGCTTGTACAGTGCGATTCTTTGGTTGAAGCCTCACCTGTTGCTTTATTTTTTGTGGAGGAGACAGAGGAAAGAATCCTTGGAGTGCTGGCATTGTGATATTTTTCAAAATAAAAAGTCCTGCCCTTTCCATTTTAGGCTGCCATCTTGAGCCTAAAATTCATTAGAAAGTGCTGTGGCAGATTCCTAAATGGCAGCTCATTGTAAAATAACCCTTGGGATGTTTTTGCTTCCCTTGGATGCTAATTTCACATTCAAGTTTGGAAATTAGCTTCAGGAATGAGGCGCTCAACATTTTTGTTTGGGCTATTTTGAGATAGAGACTTAAGCGAGTTCTCCAGTAAGTCTGTCACAGATACACCATGTTTTCCCTACCCGTCTTCTTTTCTGGTTCCTTGATTGCCAACAAGGTTGTTTGTTTCGGGACTGGGCCTTTTCCCAGCCCTTCACGTATCTGTATTTTCCTTCCATCCTGCTAGATGAATAGGCAGATCTGGGCTTGCCTCTTTTTCTGAGACCTCCATCCTGAGCAGCTGAGTCATCCCTTTTGCAAGGTTCTTTATTCTCCCTGCTGCTCTCAAATGCTTTTCAAAGACTTCCCATTTCCTTCAGAGACCTGTCTCCTTACCCTTCACCCATTTTCATACTCTCAGGTGTGTGGTGGAAGCGTTAGAAATCTGCACACGTACTGTGAGAAATACCAGGTTAAGTAAGAAACACCCCAGTAAAGTGTAAAGGAGGGAGGGGAGCGCCCACCCCTCACCTCTTTATAGTGATCCCACAGTCAGCCCCTGGAGTCACTAACAGGAGAAACAAAATGCTTTGTGTGGACGGTTTGGCCTGAAACTCCTCAGTTTCATTGTATGAAGTGCTCAAGGGCAAAGCACTGGGATGAGGGAATAGTCTGCACACAGGGAAGTAGTTTCCACTTTTTTGTAAAACAGTACTGCAGTTCTTCCCAGTGCAGTTTGCAGAGTAATGAGTCACCAAATAAATTCAAGGGAACTTGAAAAAAATGTTCACAAATCAATTCAGGGGAAGGAGGCAGTTTCCAGCACACCTTTGAAAGTTTGATCCCATCTGTCCTTTTATTTCTAGGTACTTGGAAGTTCTGGTAAAATGTACACATGCTTGGCTTCCTGCCACTACTGCTCCTGTCCTGCCTTTGCCTTCTCAGTGCTACGGAAGAGTGACAGCCTGCTGGTGAGGGGGAGGCCTGCCCACAGCATTCCAGGCAGGAAGTTGTTGGCTCCTGCTTCATTGTTTAGCAGTTGTGCAGAATGGGAACTTGACTACATGTTGAAACAGATAGTTGTTTATTGTCCTCACCTTCAGTTAGTCATCTCTTTTGGGTTTACCCTCCCAAAATGCTATCATTTGTAGAAATACATCAACCCCATTTTTTTATTTCAAAGGTCATAGACAAGCCCAGCCCGGTGTGGCTCACTTGGTTGGAGAGTCATCCTCTAGACCAAGCGGTCATAGTTTCAGTTCCTGGTCAGGGCACATGACTGGGTTGTGGGTTCAGTCCCTGGTTGGGGCGTGTACAAAAGGCAGCTGATCGATGGTTCTCTCCTTCTCTTTCTCCCTTCACCTCTTTCTAAGATCAATAAGCATGTCCTCAGGTGAGGATAAAAATTAATTTATTAATTAAATGGTCATAGATGAAGCATAGGGGAGGACAAAACAATCCCCAAAGGCTGGGAACTAATAAGTTTGCACTGGAGAATTAGATAGGCCAATAAAAATATGAACTAAATGTGATGTTGACAGCCTTGCATAGCCCCAACTCCAGGCACGAGGTGTTCCCTCCCACTGCCTGTTAGACCGCCTGGCACGCCACCGTGCTTGACTTTCACGTGAGACAGGAGGGCGCGCTGATGCCTCTGCCGATGTCACAGCAGTCTGGAGCATCCAGCGAGGAAAAGGGCACACTGCAGCTCCTGATCCTGAGGAGAAAGCACCGCCCACCTGAGAGTGGGCGGCTGTTCCCAAGTCTTGCCAAAGAAGAAAATTACAGCATCCATTCCATTCTTCCCATTTCTTTTATACTGTTAACTTCGTTAAACATCTTGGGAACTGGGTGGCCGGTTGGGTATCCCATTGTATGAGAGGCCACATTCATAGCTGATGTGCCATAGGTTTGTTTCACCTGTCAAATGACATGACTAAACCAGGGCCCATTCAGTATGTACAGCTGTGTGTCCTGTGATACAAGGGCCAGCTTGGAGCCCCTCCCCAGAGTGTGTATAGGCCAGTGTATGTGAAGGCTCCACCACCCTCACCCCTTCACCCCATCCCATCCCCCAGGAGTATAATGGTGGCAAAAGGGGTCAACTGTAGGCTCTAAGCACCTGGTTAAAAGAGGCAAAGAGCTGTTCTCATGGGTAGCTGTCAGATTTAAAAGAAATAATCTCTGTAAAGCACCCAACCACACAACCTCAAGGAATGTTGCTAGTAATAGCTTTCTGAAGGCAAGGGGGAAAAAAACAGAACTGAGGACTAAAATGAGGAGCCTGTGTTGGTTATATACCCTGTGCCAGGCTGTTTCCCAAAACAGTGAGCCAAGTTAGACTTCCTTTGTGCCCTCTGACTTCTAGAAAGGGTACATCTGTCCCTCTTTATCTGCAGTTTTTAAGCAGTGAGTTCGAGGCCTGGAATCTGTGTGCCCCACTCCTTCCCTGCGTGGTGTGACAGGTAGTGAGGGCTTGGTTTGCCTGGCTCTGCCGGTGTCCAGCTGGCCTGTGTGTTTTGTGTTCCAGTGCAAGCATCTCTTGGCAGTTTATCTCAGTCAGGTTCTGGGGACCTGTCAGCAGCTTAGCGTCTCAGACAAGCAGTTGACTGACATATTGATGGAGAAGAAACAAGGAGCATGAAAGGTACAGATTCAGCATCATTATCTTATAAAATAGAAGTCCCCAAAACAAGTGGATTTAACTTACTGTGGTTCACAGGGAAGAGAGGTGAAATAGATGTATTGGGTTGGCAAAAAAGTTTGTTTGGTTTTTTCCATAAGATGGCTCTAGTGGTGCTTAGTTGTCTTTAACTTCATTCAAAACAATTTGGTGAAGCTGTTAGATTAACAATTTGGTTAGATTGTATTGTGACAGCTGTCATATCAGCGTGCATTTAAAGAAAAAAATCAAAATTGGTGAATTTTTATGTAACCATTTTAATATTGAAGATGGAAAAAAATACACATTTTTGGCATAGTATGCGTTACTATTTCAAGAAATTAAAAAACACAAATGAAATACAGAAAAAGATTTGTGCTGTGTGTGGAGAAGGTGCTGTGGCTGATTGAACATGTCAAAGTGGTTTGTGAAGTTTCACACTGGAGATTCTCACTGCACGATGCTCCGTGGTCAGGTAGGCCAGTTGAAATTGATAGCAATGAAATCAAGACATTGACTGAGAACAGTCGACATTATACCACACAGGAGATAGCTGCCAACATACTCAAAATACCAAATCAAAAAAGTCAGTGAAAATGAAAAATACAACTTTTATTTTATGGAAAAAACGGAACAGACTTTTTGGTCTATTTTTTTCCTTCTGGACTGTAACAGACATTGGGTTAGAACCCAGGATGTGTGTATGGTTTGAAGCCCTTTACAAGTGTCCATGGAAAATCTGAACCAGTCTCTAACCTCCATGGATAAAAAAAAAATTTTAGGTGGAATCAAGCATTTTAGACTCAAAGCTTAATATATGTCTTGTTCACAATTAGATTAAGTAACTGAAGTTGTAGTACCGTATTTTTCAGACTATAAGATGCACTCCCCCCCCCCCCCCGCCAAATTGGGAGGAATAATGGTTGTTAATGCTGCTGTTGAGTTCTGTTTACATTTACACTGGTGAAATATTACTTATGTTATAAAATACTTTACCACATGCTTTGCTTCCAATTTTTTTTCCTATTTCCCTCTAAAACCTGTTGTATCTTATGGTCAGAAAATATGGTAATTTTTAAGAGATTGAAAGGGTAGACAAAACTGAGTAGGATGAATTCAGAGGAGTAAGTGTTAGTGCTTTACCTCAGATTCAGAAAGTTATTCCGCATCAAGAACAGATCGGAGTAGGGTGTGACTAACCAGCAGGGACTAGGAAAACTCTTGCGGTGCTGGGGTTCTGGTTTCAGAGCTTCAGGTTATCTGTGGTGTTGGCGCCAAGCTAGTTTAAGGAGGCTATTAGAGCAGTAGTGCCTAGACCAGGGCAAGTGCTGGTTTTGCTCTGTGTGCATTTCTGGGCTTTATATACCAAGCCAAATGAAGGAAGGGACCAAAACAGATGTCCTGGAGGAAACTTGACTATGGATGTCTAGTCTGAAAGAGAAAAGGCGAAAGCAATACCAAGAGGAGTGTTAGAAGGGAGAAAATGGGACCTGTGTGGACCCTAAGAGAGTGCACAGGAGTTATGATAGATGAAAATGAGACAGATTTCAGCACAGGACAAGAACTCTTTACTAGGTAAAGCTGACCATCCAGAATGAGATCATAGAAGAGCAGGAACTGGCTATCTCTGCGAGGGTTCATAGACCTGCATTGTCTTTGCAGGGACATTGCAGAAGCCATTGAAGCCATGAACAAACAGATGGAAAAGATGATTTTACAGCTCAGGAAGCCCCCAGCCGTGGGCCCCCAAAGCAAGAGGTGCCAGTGAATGAATGCTGTGTGAAAAGGCCACAGATGGCGCAGTGTTGTGTGCTACTTTTGCTACAATGAAGTTTGACAAAAGCTATCAAGACTTAAGCTACTTGGGAAACTTGGGCTGGATAAAGAATAGAAAATACATACAGCCCTGGCTGGTGTTGCTCAGTGGGCTAAGCTCCAGCCTGAGAACCAAAGGGTTGCTGGTTCAGTTCCCAGTCAGGGCACATGCCTGGGTTGCAGGCCAGGTCCCCAGTTGGGGGCATGTGAGAGACAACCACACATTGCTGTTTCTCTCCTTCTCTTGTTCCCTCCCTTCCCTCTCTGACAATAAATAAATAAAATCTTTCAAAAAAAAAAAAAAAAAAGGTGCTTAACAGCTCTGTATGTCAAGCCAATGCAGTTCCCTAAGCTTGTTTTCTTTTTAACTTTTATTTCATTTATCATACACAGTTGTGTAAGTTACTTACCGGTAATAAAAAATTTCATACTTTGAGATCCAGAAAATAGGTGAGACTTGAAGTTGGGAGAGAAGTAAAATTCAGAACTCACTCCAGGAGGGGGAAATGGAATCTGGTAGAAGAAGGGTCCCATTTCTCTAGTTGTTTCTCTAGGGTAGTTTGATATACATGGAAAAGAATGTTACAAAAATTATTATCTGATGATGTTCTACTTAAGAACTTAACAGTATCATTTCCATCAATTGACATAGTAGTTTCTTGATTAAATAATTTTACTTATCAAGAAACATGTATAAAGGACACATGGACAAGCCAAGGGGGGTTGGGATCGGGGGTGGAAGGTGGGAGTGGGTGGGGCTGGGGGGAAATGGAGACAACTGTACTTGAACGACAATAAATTTAAAAAATTAAAAATTTATATTTAATTTTCCTGGTTTCCTCCTAGAAATAAGTATATGTTTTTAGTTACATCCAACTTTTATTTTTCCATTGCCTCTAAGTTTAAAAAGTGTATTATAATGTTTCAGTGTTTCACAGTAAAATAGTTTTGTTTTCTACCATGAGAGAGGCAGACTTTAAAAACAAAACAGAATGTTACAATCCAGTCAAGCCATCGGTTTCATCCGCACAGTAAGAGCGTATCTGTCAGCCCTACAGATAGCACGTGTATGTTAGATAGGTGGTAACTCCGGGGGGTGCTCAAGAGGCAGCCCATGTGCTCCTGAGGCCTGCCTGTCTTTCACGATGAGAATCAGCCAGTTGTGTCCTGTCCCTCGGTTTATTGTGAATTTGTGCCTTCTTGAAGAGGACAGAGCCTAGGTCATAGGCCCATGTCAAGAGTAGGCTGTGCAACCCCCTGCCCATTCCCACTCTTGAAGACGTCTGTCTGGCAGAGGACATACCTGGAGATGATTTTGTGAAAAGTATAGCGGAAGTCTCGGTTCCTGTAGGCATAAACAATGGGATTAACAACTGAGTTGGCATGTGACAGGAGAATAGCCATGTTCATGGCCCACTTGGGCTTATTCTTAGCCTGAGCTGGCTGAAAAAGAGTGACACAGTTGATGACATGTACTGGTAGCCAGCACAAAGCAAAAATCCCAACGATCATGGCCAGGGACTTGGCGGCGTGGATCTCCCGCTGGAGAACAGTCTGTGAGTGGTCCATCTGCTCAGTGCGCTGAAGCTGCCTGCAGGCCACCATGAAGATCTTGATGTAGATCACTAGCATTATGAGCAGTGGGGGCAGGACACAGCCAAAGAAATTGAAATACACCATGTAGCTCATGGGGACCACGTTCTCAAAGAGGCACTTCATAAAGGAGCAGCTTTCATTCATGGTACTGTTGGAGGGTTTTGTGCAGTTGATGGCACTGTCTTTACTGTTCCACCCCAAGAAAGGGGTCAGTCCAATGCAAAAGGCAAGCGCCCAGAGGACAGCAATGACTCCTCTCGCTCGGGTCCCTGTGACCAAACTCTTGTATCTGTTCAAAAGAACACCATGTGTTACTGTCAGTTTACGGTCCTCTGCAACCAAAGGCGAGCTTTCCTCCTCTGCTGCTGTTCCATGGCCTCGACTCCTAACAGCCTCTCAGGGTCATCCTCAAAGGGTGCTGTGGCCTCTCACTCTCAATGCTAGAGACACGTCAACAGGTATGAACAGCTTTGCTCTAAGAAGCTCAGTAAGACTGTCACTGCTGACTTAACTCACCTCTGTTCAGTGACAAATTATGGTCAATGACACCAAGTGTAGAAGTCTCAGAGGGTATTCTCTGATTGCCCAGACACTGGCCTCAACCTAGGCCTTCTCTAAGGCCCTGTCCTAGGTGGCTGAGGTGCCCCAGGGAGCAGGACACACCGAGACCCCTACTGACATTCTAGCAGGGGGAGACAGGCAGTAATAACAAATGTAAGTTAGTAAAGTACATGGTATGATAGAAGAATATATGTAAGTATTTGAAAAAGCAGTGTAAGGAAGATTCGATCCAGCAGGAACTGTAGTTTTAACCCTACAGAGGTCACGGTTGAAAAGATTACAGCATATCATAGGTCACGTGTATCGAAAGATACACTCATTACTAGTATGTGCTGAAATGTGAAATTTGTTTAAACTGCAAATTTGCATTTATTATATTTATATAATAAAACATTGTTTTCAGTTACAATGTAGAAATTAATGAAATATAAAAACAAAACTTTTTTCAAACAACAGAAAATGGATATTGCTAAAAAATACAACCAAAAAATGTCTTTAATGTTAATTAATCGGGATCTTCAGTAGTTGTTTCTGAACAATGTAACAGTCATCACAAACAGTATTGCTGTGCTCAAGGCATAAACACTTTTCACAACACTTGCAAAAATGTTTTGATAACTCTTTTTGGATGCATAGCACCTAACACATCTTTTTCTGTTGTCGAGGGAGCCGTATCTGTGTCACCATTAGAATTTCTTTCAATTTGTGTTAGTCATGTACAAACGTGTGGGTAGTCATGATCTTGAACCTATGCATCTGATACATGTAATAATATTTAAGAAAAGAGTTTGCATTTCTCAAATCAGCCACAGCCTCTGCAGGGTTAAAGAGGTCAGTTGAGGGAGGCCCAGTGATGAGGTGACACCAGAACAAAAGCCTGAAGAAGTGAGGACTGGCTCCTGGAGTCAGGCGGCACCAGCTGCTGGCTCTGGTCAGAAGAAACCCTTCTGGTCTCCCACAGACACACCAGGGGTCTGCCTGGGCCTGTGGGAAGAATCATCCCCAAATACTTCTGTAAACTGTTGGAGGACAAGAGTTCTGCAAAGTCCCTGTCTCTGCTAGCAGCAAAGTTGATACAAATTGGGAAATATCTTAGCAAATATTAATTTTTAAATATTTTTAAACCATTAAATCATTTAAAATCACTAGAAATCAGAATATACATTTTAAACATTTTTGCTATAAACTATGTCATATGTGGTTTATAGCAAAGCTGTAAGTTTAGCTCTAGGCATTCATAATATGTATTCAATGTATTGAGAAAGTGAAATCTTTCACCTCTGAGAGGAAAATTTAGAAAGAATTTGATACACATGATCTTAAGACTTGTCTTTGGAAAATGTCCAACTTACTTTGCCAGCAGAATAAAGTTCCTACTTCCCAGCATGACCCAGAGAGCCGTCAGCACTCAGAGCCACACCCGCAGTGCCCGCCCTTCCTAACCAATGGCTTCTTCTGGCTCATGCCGCTCTGAACATGAACAAAACCTGTTCTTGTTTCCAGGGTCGCCTCTTCCCCTGATCTCTTCTCAGGCCAGGGTGGCCACGCCTACTCTTTGGCCCCATACACACACCTGTTTTAGAGCTTGTTTTATCCGTTTCATTTGTTCTCAACCAGAATGTCAACCTCTTAATGACTAGGACCTTGTCGCTCTGGATTGGTATTCCCCAGGACCTGGCTCAGTGCTTAGCACATAATGTATTTTTAATAACATGGCCATTATGAATGCAGTCCTTATTTGTTATCTGGTATCTTATCAAACTGCTTTAAAACAAGATTCTGCATATTAAGAATAACCTGATGCTGTGGCCTGGACAGGCAGAAGTAACACCATTTGCTGAGGAAGTTAACAGACATCTGACCTCATAATTGGAAGGGGAAGTGATCCTTAATCTCCTTTGCTCCCTGTCAGAGCAGCAGCAGGCTGGACAGCGGTGAGAACTTTGCTACAGACAACCTGCTGGACTTAGTGGCTCTTTGTTTCTTGGCCAATAAACCCACCCATTTCCAAACCCTTTCTGCTTCCTTCCTCATTCAGGAATGTATAACTATTCCTTTAAGGAAAGATGTTACTCTTGGTTACTTCCTCAGCTGAGATGTGAAGAATGCCATTAGTCCCCACAGGATAACAAGGGAGCTACTTAAAGGCCAAGCACTTAGAATCAAAGGACTTCAGATCCAGGAGACAACCCATCAACAGCCCTGCATTAATTCTTGTTTACAGGACTCACCTGTGTTGAACTGAGTACAGCTGAATACAGGCTGGCCCTGGGGAATGAATTCTGTGTGGGGTAAGCAAATTCTCTTGTCGGTAACGCTTGGTGGTAGAGTTATGAGCAACTAAACCAAAGAAAGTTTGCCAGGATACTCCCAGGGAAGGTCTAGTTTTTTTAAAATTTCAGATATTTTTTTATTTTTCACATTTTTAAAATTTCTTCAAATTTGTTGTTTATCAGGAGTGACTGAAATAAAAAAGATAATAGAGTCTCACCATCACCATGAAAATGACTTTAAGAGAAACCTGTCAGATGATATTATTGCTTCCCATTTTTACCCAGTAAATAGTTGCCATTGATGACTAGACAGCCAACAACAGTCTGTTAAGAATGCTCAAGACGTGTTACATAATACAACATGCCTGTTCACGGGGTTGGGGGGAGGAAGACTATGAAATAATTTATGTGAAGTCCTTGATTACATCATACAAGACAAGCACCAAAGCACCACCCATGCCTCTGAGAACACTGGACCATGCACCCTTGAAAAAGCTCTGCTCCCTTCATCACGAGCAATTATCCTCCAGCAGTCGAGCATGCCTGTGTACATGACGTCAGTTCCTTTGCACCCTGACTGCATCACCATGCAGTGACAAACAGTGTCAAATGGGTGAGAAGTCAACCCAGCCATTGCTGTGACGGACTGTGCAATCATCCAGCTGATGAAGATGCGAGTATTCTTGGGATCTGGGAGCACTCCCTGTGCAGTGTCACAGACACCAAAGAAGGCAGCAGGTAGGTGATGATACCCTGCACAGACACATTATAGACTTCGTACAGGGCCTTGATCCCATCAGATTTGTAGATCTTAATCAGGCAGTCATGGAGGCCTTTGAATTCCCTTTCAGCTCCAGCTTTGCCCACATCAGCTGCTACATGGGTATGGGCAAAATCAAGAGGATACACAAAACACAAAGAAGTGGCCCCAGCAGCACTGCCTGGTGCCAGATATCCTGCAAAGTAGTGCCAAAACTGGGTTCTCTTGTCCACACCACCCAGGAAGATCTGCTTGTATTTATCTTTGAAGGCAAAGTTGAGAGCCTGGATGGGGAAGTATCTGATGACATTGGCCAGGTTACCACACCAGGACAGGACTCCCTGTTCCTTGGGGATACGAACCACACAGTCTATAATACCCTTGTATTGCTTATCTGCGGTGATTTGCTTGCTGGCATGCTGCACCTGCAGCAGCAGCTTGACCCCCTCAATGGGCACTATTGCTGTCTTGGAGATGGCTGTGGCCACTCTACCTGCCAGGAAATCCTTGGCAAAGGGCACAGCAGCATCTGTTGTGTTGAAACAAAAGAAGGAGCAGGAGAATTCAGGACTAGGTTTGTAACCAGCTGGGACTCTGGGGCTTTAGGAGAAGGTCTATTTCTTGATAAAAGAAGGGATCCATGAGGAGAGTTCTTCTCCATACCCTTCCCTCTCTGCTTTTGGTGTTCTTACAAGAGGCTGTAAGGCTTGGAGCAACAGCATTCATTCTGTGACCAAGAAGGACGAGACTGAAGACAAAGTGACTGACAGAGCAGGAGGAGAGCAAGGGCCCCAGTTGGTCCTTGATGGGTCGGTCCTTGATGACAACTTTGAACCACTGCACCAGCCCTAGAGCCACAATGGATCCATATTCTACTTCAAGAGATAAGTAAATGTCTTGATTGCCTAAGCCACTGTCACCTGCAGCTAAAAGCATACAAATACTAACTGAAAGGGACTTTTTCTCCTAGTGCCACCTCCCTTATTTTACAAATAAGGAAACAAAGGTAGAGTCTTTGAGTAGAAAAGGCAATATGAGATCTAAAGACCAAAGCTAAGTCAGGGCTCTCAGGCCTGTGTGCCTTGGACCATGTTATGTCGCTGCTTATTTCACTTGCCCTTTTTTTTTCAAGCAGCATTAGACACGAGTGCTCTGTACACAGAGGGGTCATGGTGGGCTTCCCACCACAATTCAAGGCAACTGGAACCCATCCACACCTGAACTTGTCAAACCTTCTGGATCCTGCGCATGTGAAAACTACAGTTTTATGCTAAATTGTCTTAGATATGGAAAATCAGCTGATCCATCAAGGGAGCAGCTGTCACAGCTTTCTCTGTAAGTCCCCAGCACGGCCTTTCTCTCCTGTTGGTTCACACTTTCATTCAGAGCTCTTCCTTTGTATCATGCACTCTCTAGACAAAATAAACATGATCACAGCCCTTGTGGGTTGTAAATGTAATGGAAGAGACAGAAAAATAAACAAGTAAACACACAAATGTGTAATTACAAATGTGTAATTATAAACTAGAATGAATTTGGCCAAACCAAAGTGAATAGGACGCATGTAAGAGGAAAACAAGAAGACTTGGACATGGGATGCCTGGGAAGGTCTTTAGGTAGAGCTAAAGGTTGAGGAGTAAAAAATTTGAAAGGTGGAGAGAAGACCATTCCAGACAGAACGGAACATGTAAGGGTCTCAGACAGGAAAGGATTTTATTTTCCTAAAGAAACAAAAGGAAAGGAGGTAAGAGCCAGCCCATAAGCATAGGAAGGAATCTGGATTTTGATATTCAAACTTCAATGAGAAGTACTGAAGGCTTTTAAGCAGGCCAGTGGTACTGATTTATGTCTTATAAAGCTCACAGTATGGCGATTGAATATTAGAAGAGCAAGAAGACAAGCAGATCAGTTAGGAAACTATTTTCTGTGGTTAATTCAAGACAAAATGTTGACTTGGAGAGTTCAGTCCAGATGGCGTTCGTAAATGCGGTGCTCACATCCTCCCACAACCACATCAAAATTATACCTAAACTACAGAACCTTTGTTCAGAAACACCTGAAATCTAGCAGAACAGAAGTCCTACAACTAAGGATATACAGAATAAGCCACGCCAGACTGGTAGGAGAGTGTGGAGATGTGGAACAGGCTGGTGCCACACCCACACATGACAGTTAAAAAACCAGAGGGATTAGCACTTTCACAGGTCCTCCCCTAGGCAGTTTGGCCAGGATTTGGTAGCCAGCACTGAAAGAAAACCTTTCGATGCATCCTTGCCCTGGGATTGTGCCAGTGGCAGCTGTCACTCAATGATGCAGGGGGGAAGGGGGAAGGAAACATATCTCATCTGTGGAGGCTCTCCCTGAGGAGTGAAGACTCCCATCCCACACCAGGCTCCCCAGCCAGGAGGAGAGGTCCCCATAATTCTAGCTGTGACAACCAGTGGGGATTGTGGCTGAGTGAGATGGTGGTGGGATGGGGGGCTGCTGGAGTCCCAGAAGTTCCTCTTAAAGGGCTGGCACGAGGACTTACTTAAGACTCCCTCACTCTGAGCTCCAGCACTGGGGGAGCAGCTCAAGAGGCACCAGGGACATATGGGGATGAACTGAGTTGTCCAGCAAGGGCTAGAGGGGCAGCTTTCTCTCAGACAGAAGTGCTGGCAGAGACTATTGTTCTTTTGCAGAGCCCTCCCCCCACAGAGCCAGCAGGCAGGCACTGTGCCACAGTCTTTGTCAACATGGCTCATACTGTTTGACCACCCTGGTGATTCCCTGAGACCTGCCCCACTCAACCTGCAGGACGTCCCAAGCCATTTCCAGTGGATTTCCCACACAAACTTACTGTCTTGGCTCATGCTAAAGTCTTTCCTAAAATTTGGCAGGTTCACAAACACCAAACAAGCAGCATAGCCCCTTACATCTCACTAAGTGGCCCCATATGTGGCACTAGTAGCAGCCGGCTTTGGTTCAAAGCTTGGCCTCTCCCAGGTACCTCCAAGCCAAGCACAAGTAGCAGATGCAGACTGTTTTGTAGCTTATGCTGGGTAACCCCAGGCAGGGCACATGTGGGGGCTGACCTTGGCCTGTATCCCCTAGGAGGATCCAGAGTCAGTGCAACCAGGGGACAACATTTTCATACCATGCCAAAGCATCACCCAGCCACCTCCATGAGCAACACACTCAAACAGCAGACTGGTCAGGCACAAGAGCCCTGCTGAAGTGAGTCCCGCTCCACAGGGTTAGCCCTTGCACAGCAGATCCTCCACCATAGTCAGGGCCAATGTTCACAACCAATCGGCCTGGGGTGGGGGGTGGTTAAATCTCTCCCACTGATGTTCCAACAGCAAGAAAGACTCAGTATTACAAGATTTTGCACACAGCCCACACGGGGCTGAATCTGGAGCACCCAGCTCGGGACAGAAGGCTGTGCCACTGCGCTACTACATAAGTCCACTATACAAAGACTGGGAGATTCAGCAGCTCTACCTAATACATAGATACAAATGCAGGGAGGCCACCAAAGTGAGGAGACAAAGAACATGGCCCAAATGAAAGAAAAGAAATAGAAATAAACAAATTGTAGAAAGCAATCTACTAGATGCAGAGTTCAAAACACTGGTTATAAAGACGTTCAATGAACTTAGAGAAAGACTAGATGAACTTAGTGAGGATTTCAACAAAGAGATAGGAAACATAAAAATAGAGACAGAAAACATGAAAAAAAAAAAAACCCCCACACAACCAGCAGTTGGAAATAAAGAATGCAATAGCTGAAATGAAGAATACATTGCAAGGAAACCAACAGAGTAGATGAAGCAGAGGATCATATCAGCAGTTTGGAAGATAAGGAAGCAGTAAACACCTAATCAGAACAGCAAAAAATAATCCAAAAATGGGATAATTTAAGAGGACCCTGAAAAAACAAAAAGTATACCAACATTCACATCATGGGGGTGCCAGAAAGAGGAGAGAAAGCAAAGAATTAAAAACCTTTTGAAAAATAATGAGGAAAGGAAAAGACACACAAGTCCAGAAAGCTCAGAGAGTCCCAAACGAGATAAACCTAAGGGGACCCACAACAAGACACACCATAATTAAAATGTAAAAGGTTGAAGACAAAGAGAGAATCTTAAAATAAGCAACAGAAAAGCAGTTAGTTACCTATAAGGGAGCTCCCATAAGACTGTCAGCTGATTTCTCAACAGAAACTTTGCAGGCCAGAAGGGATTGACAAGAAATATTCAAAGTGATGAAATCAAGGACCTACAATCAAGATTACTCTAGCCAGCACAGCTATAATTTAAAATTGAAGGACAGATAAAGAGCTTCCCAGACAAGAAAAAGCTAAAGGAGTTCATCACCACCAAACCAGTATTATATAAAATGTTAACCTTCTTTAAGGAGAAAGCGGAAAAAGATTAAAAAATATATGAATAATAAAATGGCAATAAATACATTATCAACAATTACTTTAAATGCAAATGAATTAATTTCTTCAATCAAAAGACATAGGGTGGCTGAATGGGTAACAAAACACAACCCTTCCATATGCTGCCTACAAGAGACTCACTTCAGATCAAAATACACACAAGACTGAAAGTAAAGGGATGGAAAAGATATTTCATGAAAATGGAAATGAAAAATAAAAAAGTGGGGGTAGCAATTCTTATACCAGCAAAATTAGACTTTAAAATGATGGCTATAGCAGAGACAAAGAAGGACCTAGCAACTCCACATCTGGGTTATTTATCCAAAGAAATCCAAACACTTACTCAAAAAGACATATGCACTCATGTTTATTGCAGTATTATTTACAATAGCCAAGATATGGAAGCAACCTAAGTGTCCATCAGTAGATGAGTGGATAAAGAAGTGGTGCATATATGCAAAGGAATATGACTCAGCCATTAAAAAAGAATAAAATCGCCTTGGCTGGTGTGGCTCAGTGGACTGAGTGCTGGCCTCCGAACCAAAGGGTCACTGGATTAATTCCCAGTCAGGGCACATGCCTGGGTTTCGGGCCAGGTCCCCAGTGGGGGGCACACAAAAGGCCACCACCACACATTGATCTTTCTGTGCCTCTCTTTCTCTCTCCTTTTCCATATCTCTAGAAATAGATAAATAAAATCTTTTTTAAAAAAGGAATAACATCTTGCTATCTGCAATAAGGAGTATGGTGCTGAATGAAATAAATCAGACAGAAAAAGACAAATGTCATGTGATTTCACTTATACATGGAATCTAAAAAACAGAATAAATAAACAAGTAGATCAGAAACAGACTTGTAGATAGAGAGAACATTCTGACAGCTGCCAAATGGGAGGAAGTCTGGGAGTGTGGGTGAGAAAGGTGAAGGGATTAAGAAGTACAAATTGGCAGTTATAGAATAGCCATGGGGATGCCAACTATAGTATAAGATATATAGTCATTAAATTGGAATAACTATGTATGATGTCAGATGGATACTAGATTTATCAGGGAGATCACTTCCTAAGTTATATAAATGTCTAATCACTGGGTTGTACACTTGAAACTAATATAATGTTGTACATCAACTGTAATTATAAAATAAAAAATATTTTTAAAAAGACAAAACACATAATACTATAGGGGAAACAAAAAAAAGAGACAGAAAATGTTAACTTGGACCAGGGTGATAAGGAAGATGGTGCAGACAGATGGACACTTTGGAGGCACAACAACAGGTCTTGAAGGTAGATTGTATGTAGGAAGATGAAGACTTAAGGATAATTCCTAGGGCTTTTTCCTTGATGTATTAACATTTAATTGATACTGAAACAGTATTAAAGGGAAGAGTGGGCCCCAACTCCACCTGAGGCCCAGGGTGCAATAAGGGAAGGTGGATCCGTGGTGCAGGGAGGGAGGAGGCAGATCTCGTCAAGGCCAGGGCTGGAAGGAGCCTTTGGGCAAGAAGTGGGGATAAGTGGGATCTGGCGACGTCTCAGAGAGCACAGTGCTTGGGAAGTGAGGCCGGACCTTGGGTCCAACCAGCCCAGGGCGAGCACCGTGAGGCTGAAATTAACTGAATTATTTTCTGAGAACCTGAAGTCTCAGCTAAAGCTGATAGGCCCAACCCATGTCTCCATTTTCATCTTTAATATACTAATGGTACTTAAAACTTTAAGTAAAAAAATATTCATCCATTTCTTCATCTAAAACAAGTTCTTCTTCATTTCCTCCCAATGTGCAGACAGCCCCCCATTCTAGCGGCCTCTGAGCCGCTTGGCCAGGTGCCAGGTTCTGGAGACACATCCCTGTAGACCCCACCCCCGCCAGCTGTACAGAAACACTCACATGTCACGCAACACAGCTCCCCCTGCCTGAGCTCTTGCTCTGGAAGGCACTCAGCTACTGGCTTATATAGCCCACCCAAACCACACCTCCTGAGGTCAGAGCCAAAATTGCCATTTTACAGACGTGGGAACAGGCTCATGGAGGTTAAATGATTCCCTGCTGTCCCTGAACTGCAGTCAGGGCACAAACCCAGTCCAATCTGACTCCGATTTGCCAAAAGCTGCCATTCACAGCTCTATTCACAAACCCCAGCTCCGCCCTCTGCCTGGTCACCTGCCCACTGGCCAGCCACTTCACTTTCTTCCCCAGACCGCATCTGCCCTTTCCAAAGCTTCTTGCGTGTTCCATGGAGCCCCGACTGCAGCCAGCCACATGGGAATTGCAGGCTTGAAGGAAGAGGCTTCTGCTACCCTTTGGTAGGCAACAGAGAGACTCGTTACCCCTGGAGGTCACAACCAGACCCACAGAAGTGTGAGCTCCAAAGACAGAGCACTTCCAACACCGGAGCTCCGGCTCTGCAGCGGCAGAACCGTACCCACGAGGCCCACGCCTGGGACGGGGCGCAGACAGTCAGGGGTACTGCAGAAGGCCCACAGGTCTCCCTGCACTGAGCAGGATGCTGGAAGAGATGACCCCTGACTGCATCCTAGGCAGGCTCTGGTAACTTCCTGCCATTTCTTCTCATGTCCCACTTCAAGCTGTGCCTCTGTCCCTTCCCTCCCTGGCCCCACCTCTTGCTTGCAGATGCCACCCCTTGCTCCCTGTGCACCAGCTCTTAGAACATTTGAGAGTATGTGCACACATCTGTGTATGTGTCCAAAAGATTTGTGAAAGGTGGGGCCGTGACCTCTCCTACCTCTGCCCCTGTACCAGTCATTGCCTTTCTGCGGAGGGCCCTGACCCCAGCGGTACAGCCAAGGAAGCCAGGCATCTGTCCCAGGTGTAGGGGAAATAAATAAAAGGCCATATGGAAATGAATAAAGGAAATGTAGGCAGCTTTATTATCCCCAACGAGCAGGAACAACACTAGCCCACACAAAAGGGGTGCTCCGCGGAAGTCCACGTCAGGTAAGTGGCCGTGCCCCGCTGCTGTGCACAGCTTCGCCACACCCTTTCTCTATACCAGGCCCGTTAGTTCTGAAGATCAACAGAATGACAGCTGCATGGAGGGAATTGGCAAAGGGGAACGGCGTGGACTCTGAGGTTACATAATGAAAGAGGGACCCGCTAAGTCCTGCATAGCAACTGCTGGCCTACTTCTTGGGCAGGTCTTCTCTGGCTCAGCAGTCCTCAGCTGAGACCAGGCCACCATCTCAGCCTCCGGAGCCAGACTTCCCAGACCGAGTGTGGCCGGGCCAGCCAGGGGCTAAAGAGAGCCTGAGCCTCGGCATCAGAAAAATGGGGATCAGGGTGGCTGCGGAACCCACCTCCACGCTGGGGCTTTTAGTATAGTTATAACGCATATGAAGCACTTTATAAATGCAGATCACTAAGTAAATGCCCATGGATTTTTGTCACAGCTTCTTAAAATGCTTTATTTAGGGACTTTTTTCATTCTATTCTGCCTAGGCTCACAAAGTTTTGTTCCTCTGGAATACAAACATTGCTGCTATAAAGCAATGCATACATATTTAGAAAACCTCATATTCTCTAAAACTGCACACAAGCAGTAACAGGACTTCTGTGACAACAGGGTTAGGACAGACCACTCAAACATTTGTAACGGCAGCACTAACAACACACATCAGATCACCTTCAGGGCAGGCAGTTCTGCAGGGCTAGAGGCGGCCACAGCGACTATTAAAAATGTACCTAAAAAGCCTAAGGGAAATCCTGGCAAAACTTTAGAGCTAAACTGATAGGTGCCAAGACAATGCAGATGAGAGAAGAGTTCCGAGCCAAGGGGCAGCTATTAAGTGGGCCCAACAGGCAGTGTGGCCTGCCAGGACCAAGGCTGGTGGGCTGGCATGCAGCTTTCTGAGGAACGAGGTGTTTTCTCCTCCTCCTCCTCCTCCTGAGAGCCCACATGCTGGCTGGGCTGCACCATCCAAGCAAGGGCTTCTCCTTCCCTGATGAGACTGGAGTGCTGCTCCCTCTACCCCAGCCCTTTTTGCCTGGGTGGAACCACAGATGAACCGAAGCAGTTTGTGCCAAAGTCCTTCCCCTACCCACCTATCACATGTGCACTTGTTGCCATTATAAACGCACACGGAGGCAGACCTGTGTGCACTGAAATCTGCCGCTGTGCCCCCACGGGGTCCCACAACTCCCACAGCACACCCCGCAGGGCCCTCCCACACCCCTACCCTCTCCATCTCCTTCCACGGAGTCATGCACTCTGTAATAGCACACTCTACCTGCTGTATCCAAAACACCTAACACAAATGCTGGATGAAAGCCTGAACTTCTAAGGAGGGAGCAGAGAGCTGGCTTCTGAACCACACAGGCGTGCTTAGCCCTCACTTGGTGGCTCTGAACGAAACAAGGCAGGGGCAGCGAGCGTGTCTTGAGTTTCAGCGTTTAGTTCACAACAGGCCATCTGTATGCGAGGGACATTTTTATACTGAGTAGTGCTTCTCATTTCTCAGAGTTCTCATGGCACCAACCAGGGCTCCTTAAAAAGTGTCATGGGCAAAAGAAGAAATAGAGCATTTGGACAGCACTCTGTATCTGTTAAAGAAATGGAATACATAACCAAACCTTCCCATGCAGCAAACAAGACCCCCAGGACTTCACTAATGAATTCTATCAAACACTTAAGGAACAAATAAGACCACCCTGACACAAAAAAGGTAGACACTGTTTGGTCCTATTCGTATGAAGCTCAGGTCTGTGCTGTCTGCACAGCCTGAGAGGGTAATAGCACCAGCCTGTCTCAGGGGGGTCTCAGGAAGGGGCAGTCCCTGCCTGCTCACTAGATACCAACCTGCGGTGACCCAAGTTTACCTTCAGGCTCAGTTATCCTGAGGGGCTAGGACCCTTGGTGCCTGGCTCCTGAGAGGTTCTCATCTACTCCCCCAAGCTCAGACAAGTCTGAGCCCTAGAGGCAGATCCAGTCACGGCCTGAGCTGAGCCCCCTGCCACACGGGAAGGGGGTTGGAAGAGGTGCCATTTGTCCTTCACGGTCACCTGGGAACAAGGCCTGAAGAGTGACATGGCACCGTCCTCCACCCTGATACGTCAGCAGGGGGCCATTAGAGCACACTGGTCATGAGTCACCCCACTGAGATGGGGGGCAGACTATGTCCCCCAGGGTTCACCTCTGAGGCTGTTTCTTGGTGAGAGTCCCTTGGTTTGGTCTCATATGTCAGGTGTGCCTCAAAGAGAGCCCAAGGGAGCCGGGGGCCCCGACTGGGACCACCTTCAATGGAATGAGAGCCCCAAGAGAAGGAACCACTGCCTGAAATGAGACCAGCGGAGACAAAGGCACCGCGTCCTCTTCCCCGAGGAGTGCCCTTTTGAGGCCACGGCAGGGTTGAGCACCCGCCGCTTCAGACATGCTCACTGACAGAAGCAGTGGCCTCCACGCAAGCAAGTGCCAGCTGGAGGAAGCCATCAGGAGGAGCAGACTCTCATGGCGTCCTGTTGCTGGTGAGGTGGACTCTGATCTCTTGGTGATCATCGGGCCTGCCACCTTTCTTCAAGGTAACTACTTTTCCCTTTGGAGTCAGTGGGTAGCTTGTGGTAGATATTGTGCGACTGTGTACGTATCTTGCGTTTCACTGGACTTTCACCAGTGAATTTTAGCACCTGTTGATTCTTGCCTAAACCAAGAGATGGTCTGCTTCATTGAGTCATCCCTACTCGTTAATTAGATGGCACTCTACCGAAAGCAAGAGTTCTTCCAGTTCATTATTTAAAAAGAAAAAAATCTCCTAGCTCTGTTCATTGCAAGGGCCTAGAAGAATCATGCATGTCTCCCTAAACTTTGGCTTCTAGGTACCATTCTCCACTGAAAGGAAACAGGGCTCCATGGAGAAACGGCTGATTCCAAAGCTGGGAAATACACTGTGAGTCTGGAAAACCCTTCCATACCAAAAGTAAGAAAGTGATCGAAAAACTGAGGGAAACACGTAAATTCAAGTGAACTTGAATGGGCTCCCATTGGCCAAATGTGGGCACTAAAAGGAGTAATAGGAATGGATAACACATGGAATGAAATTAAAATTCTGTAAGTCCATACTGATACTAAAAAATAATTTAGGAAGAGCAGGGAAAAGATAAACCTCTTTTTTAATAGAAGAATGCCCATGGATAAAGGTGGAAGGAATGAGAAAAAAGAAAATTACCGTTTTCATGGTAATAGCGGACTCAGGCAAGAACTGTCCATGCGGACATGCGCCTGTACAGTGAGCAGCCCCAGCAGATGGCTGCAACCAAGCGATCAGATCTAATGCAAGAGCAATGGGGCATTTCGACCCTCCATTCTCACGGGATGCACCGGAGTGAACATGACATTATGCAGCTGGCATTCCAACATTCAACAACCAAAAACGTCCATCATGGAACTAATCATGAGGAAACAACCAAACCCACATTAAGGGACTTCCTGTAAAACAATAACCTGGACTCTTCAAAAACATTAATGTCTTGAAAGAGGGAAAAAAAAAGACTAAGGAGCTATTCCAAATTAAAGGAAACTAAAGGAATTAAGAACATGTGTGTGGTTTTTTTTACTGGAACCTGGATTTTTTTAAAAAAGTATAAAGAACATGATTGAGATAATTAGGGACATCTGACTACGGAATGACTATACTGTTAAAATTCCCGAGTATAATCTAAATGTGTATATGAAACAGAAAGCAAATATAGCAAAATATGAACAATTAAGTATACACTTAAGTAAAGAGAATCTGAGGATTCATTATATTAGCTTTGCAACTTAGAAGCTTTGGGGGAAAAAACACTATTTCAGAATGACTCATTCTTTCTGAAACCACAGGCCACATGAGATTAGGCAGATGGATACAAGTATGTGTGTGCTCATATGTATATATATTTTAATAGCAGGGACATTTACAAAATGAATGCAATGTGTGTATAGTTATGTATGAATATAAACACACACATTACTTCATTTGTTTTGTCATTTTAAAAAACGTCTCTGTTGTTAAAAAGCTAAGTTATGCCCTGACTCGTGTGGCTCAATGGGTTGGGCGTCATCACGGAAACTGAAGGGTCACCGGCTTGACCCCCAGCCAGGGCACATGCCTGGGTTGCGGCCGGGTCCCTGGCTGGGGGAGAGCAAGAGGCAAATGATGGATGTTTCGCTCACATGGATGTTTCTTTCCATCTCTTTCTCCCTCCCTTCCCCTTTCTCTAAAAATAAATAAATACAACCTTTAAAAAATAAACTAAGTTACTAAAGATTCCTGAAAATGCCAAATTTAGGAGCTATTTTATCCCTCTGTGGGACTGCTAACTTCTCCCTACTGTAATCTCCCTGCTGGTTTTGGCAAAGCCAATCTATAGTTTTTCTCCTGCCTCTCCTTCTCAGTCTCCTGCCTAGGCAACGAGCTCATCTGTCCATGGGACAGCCAGTCTCCTACAGTGGACAGCCCCCCTCCCCGCCCCCACACAGACAGACACGTGTGTGTGCGCGCAAGCACTGGAGGTAAAGAGGGAACAGCATGAGCCCTGCTCACAATGGAGAAGGGAAGATGGCCTTAAACAAAGGACTAATAATTAAGAAAACAGCTGCAAAGGGATCCTGGGCTCCTCCCAGACAGTGGAGTGAAAACCAGGAAGAGGCAGCAGGTAACAAACATTCCAGGCTGCGACAACAGCACGTGCCAAGGCCAGACCTCAGTTGGACCCAAGGATTTAGAGGAGTCCTGAGAAGCCACAGCAGAGAATCAAAGAAAGGGAGGAGCAGGGATGAAGCTGCAGGAGAAGGAACCAGAGCCAGAGAGGGAGCCAAGGCCTAACCCTGAGGCACCGGACATGTTAGGTAAAGGAAGGAGGGACACTACTGCTGCCCTGTAAGTGGGCTAAAAGGAGCAGCATGGTGTAGAGAGACTACTAGTTAGGAGACTGGCATTCTGGGACAGGGCAGGAGTAGAGATGGAACCACAGAGAGGTGACTGGAGGGCGGGTTCAAGGAGTGCATCTGCCAGAACCTGTTCTGTGATGTCCCCTAATACAGCATTATAGTTGTCCACATTTTTTTTAAAAAGGCAGATTGGGCAGAGGTCTTGAAGTCAGCATAGGAAATAAAGATGGCACATACAGAAAGCTGCTTTGGGAAGTTTGTGGGTGGCTGGACTGCAGCAAAACAGGCAGTAAAACCAGAGAAAATGAGTCTGAGAGAGGCGAGAGGAGCCAAGATACGTTTAACTTGCTAAGGAAAGGGCCTTGCTGGAGGCCAGGAGGAATGAACAAGGCTGGGCTCAGGGCTGGGCTCAGGGCTGGGCTCCAGCAGAGTAGGAGGGCTTGGGTACACAGCCAGGCAGAAGGACTGACCAGCAAACTCCCCAAACTCAAAACACCCACTGCATCTCTTGACTGGCAGGTCCCTTACATGAACCTACACAACACCTGACCAAAGATCCCCTTGTCTTTGAGATGGCACCACACAGAATTGCCCAAAAATATGGGAGTCACCCTAGACTCTTCCCTCTCCCTCGTGCCCAACATCCAACCAAGTCAGCAAGTCCTCTAGGACCTGTGCCCTAGGATCCCATCTCCAGCCACAGCACACCATGAAATACGTGTAGCATCAGTACAGACATACTCGTCCATCACACAGGCGGACCGGCACTGCAGGCTTCACCGCTTGTGGCCCCACCCTGGCCGCCCTTGACCTTGTTCACTGATCCTTGGGCCCACCTGCAGTCTCAGGATTCTCTCCTGTCTTGTCTCTTGGTTGGCTACATGGCTTTACCTGTGGCCCCTGTGCTCCAAATCCCTTAGCTGACATCAGATATCAACCTACCCGGATGCAGATGTTTAGATTTTACATGTCTCAAATATCCCTAGATGTGCCTCCACCTCCACCACCCCCACCCTGGTCACACTATCTCCTTCTCACCTGAAGGAGTACCGGATCCTCCACAGAACCTCATCCCCCCAATCCATCCTTCCTGCTGTCCACAGGATGACTGGTTAATAATGCAAACCTGACCATGTCAAACTCTTGGTTAAGATCCTACATTGGCCTGCCAGGTTCCACCTAATTATCACTTTTCAGAAAATCACATTGAAATGACAGTAGAAAAACACAAAAGTAAATAAACTCATGCCATCCTAAATATGGAAGTGGAAGGTGACATCAGCAAACCAGAGATTCTGGTGAGTTTCTAGAAACCAGAAGGCAGACAGGATCATTAGGATGGGACACGAAGCCCTAAATCAGAAACAGGATGAGAGACTCCAGGCTCGCAAACATCAGGTTCCAGGACAGGATTTAGAAGAGGAACAGAAATCAAGGGAAAGAGCCTGTGGACCAGCTGTGTGGGCTGCCTCGCCCAGCCAGCCACTGTCTCCCCACCTGCCATGGAGCTGGGCATTTACTCCCAGCTCCCGCCCTCTCCCAAGGCTGAATCATGAGTCCTAGTGATGGAGGGTCGGCTGGAGGAAGAGGTGATCAGATAAGATACACCCTGTGCCACTCGAAGTAATCTGAATCATGTGAATCCAAAAAAAGGTTTTTCAAAAACTTAAAAATTTTTAACCTTAAATCAATAAAGTAAAATGAATGCTAAATTTAAAAATAAATAAATAAAACAGCTAAAGGGAAAGAGTCAAGGAACTTTTCCAGAGGATAATAAGAAGCTAAAGTATTAGAAACTTATATATTAGAGGACACTTAAGAGATAAAGACAACCAGTCAAGGAGGGTAAGTATCCATCTACCTATTAAAAATCCCAGAAGGTGGTGCTCTGGCTGGTGTGGCTCAGTGGACTGAGTGCCGGCCTGTGAATCAAAGGGTCGCCAGTTTGATTCCCAGTCAGGGCACATGACTGGGTTACAGGCTGGGTCCTCAGTAATGTTTCTCTCCCTCTCTTTCTTCCTCCCTTCCACTCTCTCTAAAAATAAATAAATAAAATCTTTTTAAAAAAATCACAGAATGAAAGAATAGAGAAAATGGAGGTAAGGAAATAATCAATAAAATATTCTTTTGTAAAGTTTCAGAGCTGAAGACAGACAGAAGTCTTCAGTTTGGAAAAGTTCGCCTAGAAGTACCGTCCCCAGTGAAGGAGGAAAGCTGAAAGTCAATATGGAGACACAACTTCACAAAATCTCAGAGCATCAAGCAAAAGCAAGGGACCCCAAAGGCTTCCAGAGGAGGAATATGAGTTAAAAACAAGAATCAGAAAATGGAGGGGTAGGTAGACACACTGTGCCCTCTCACACAACCAAAAGAAGGACAACAACAAATTTGAAAACAAAAAACAACCAGAACTGCCACCAAAATGAACTGTATCGAAGTCTGACAACCAAGCACTTATAGAAGAAACATTCACCCAAACTGGTAGGAGGGTAGAGACGGGCGGCCGGGTGGAGAGGACTCTTGGCAAAGTGGCGGCTGGCAGACCCAGCAAGGCAGCAGACTGTGGACCGGGGTCCCACATTCGCGTGCAGATAAACTGGGAGGAACAACTGGGGAGCGAGACAGACCTCGCAACCCAGAGTTCCAGCACAGGGAAATAAAACCTTAAACCTCTTATTGAAAACACCTGTAGGGGTTGAGGCGGCAGCGGGAGAAACTCTCAGCCTCACAGGAGAGTTCACTGAAGAGACCCACAGGGTTCCAGAACTACACAAACCCACCCATCCAGGAATCAGCACCAGAAAGGCCTAACTTGATTGTGGGTAGCGGGGGAGGTGACTGAAAACCGGCAGAGAGTGGAGTAAGCAGCACTGTTCCCTCTTGGATCCCTCCCCCACATACAGCGTCACAATGAATTGACGTGTTCTGCCCCACCCTGGTGAAAACCTAAGGCTCTGCCCCTTACTACATAACAGGTGCACTCAGACAAAAAGAAAAATGTCCCAAATGAAAGAACAGATCAAAGCTCCAGGAAAAAATACAACTAAGCGATGAAGAGATAAACAAACTATCAAGATGCACAGTTCAAAACAATGGTTATCAGGATGCTCTTAGGAACTCATTGAGTACTCCAACAGCATAAAAAAGACCCAGACAGCAATAAAGAGTGCATAATGTGAAATAAAGAAAAATCTACAGGGAACCAACAGTGACAGGAAGGAAACTAGGACTCAAATCAATGGTGTAGAGCAGAAGGAAGAAAGAAACATTCAATCAGAACAGAATGATGAAACAAGAATTCAAAAAAATGAAGAGAGGCTTAGGAACCCCCAGGACATCTTTAAACGTTCCAATATCTGAATCATAGGGGTGCCAGAAGGAGAAGAGGAAGAGCAAGAAATTGAAAACTTATTTGAAAAAATAATGGAGAACTTCTCCAACCTGGCAAAGGAAATACACTTTCAGGAAATCCAGGAACCTCTGAAAGTTCCAAAGAAGTTGGACCCAAGGAGGAACACACCAAGGCACATCATAATTACATTAGCCAAGGTTAAAGATAAGGAGAGAATTTTAAAAGCAGCAAGAGAAAGGAGAAAGTTATCTACAAAGGAGTTCCCATTAGACTATCAGCTGATTTCTCAAAAGAAACCTTGCAGGCAAGAAGGGGCTGGAAAGAAGTATTTCAACTCATGAAAGGCAAGGACCTACAGATTACTCTACCTAGCAAAGCTTTCATTTAGAATGGAAGGGCAGATGAAGTGCTTCCCAGATAAGGTCAAGTTAAAGGAGTTTATCACCACCAAGCCCTTATTATATGAAATGTTAAAGGGACTTATCTAAGAAAAAGATAAAAATATGAACAGTAAAATGACAATAAACTCACAGCTATTAACAACCAAACCTAAAAAAAAAAGCAAACAACTAGAACAGGAACAGAATTACAGAAATGGAGATCACATGGAGGGTTATCAGTAGGGGAGTGGGTGGGGAAAGGAAGGGGGGGAAGTACAGAGATTAAGTAGCATAAATGGTAGGTAGAAAATAGACAGGGGGAAGTTAAGAATAGTAGAAGCCAAAGAACTTATATGTATGACCCATGGACATAAACTAAAGGGGCAATGCAGGTGGGAGGGGGTGTGCAGTGTGGAGGGGAATAAAGGGGGGAAATGGGACAACTGTAATAACATAATCAGTAAAATATATTTTAAAAAATAAAAATAAAACAGTGCTACTTCTCTCACAAAAAAAAAATCACATGCACATCAGACTTCTTGAGCAATGCCTTAAAACTTCTGAACCACATTCAAACTATCAATCACACGTGAGAAATAAAAACATTTTTGGCATTTAAGAACCTAGAAAGTTTATCTCCCACGTCCTTAAAAGGTTACCTAAGGATGTGTATAGAAACAAACATGGAATCCAGAAAGAGAAAAGAAAACATGGAATGCAAGACATGGCGGAGCAACTCCGGGCATACGAAGAAGGCACAACTGACCGAGCGCCCCCAGTCAGAAGGCTCATTCAGACAGTCAGCAGCAAGCACGGCGAAGAAGCTGGCTCTTCATAAGCATATGGGAAGCCATGTCCTTCCTTTGACTTTCTTTTAATTTCTTGAGAAAATCATGATCCAAACATGAAGCAGACGAAAAGTTGGTGTAATTTTGAGCCATGGATAGCACCTAAAAATAGAACCCACTTGACCTGGGTTCTAATAGAACCCATTAGAACCATCTTCTTGAGAAGCATGTGTTTAGAGACAGAATGTATGTCCTACTTCAACCATACCGCTCCATTCTGGGACGAGTAAGATACACACACGGAAACACCATAAATGTCGTTACTCAGTTTGCAATTCTCAGAAACTCTCCAAGTTCAGGAAACTTTCTTCCAGCTACAGAATAAACTGTGAATGGTGTTAACCTTGACAGTGTAAGGTAATGGTACAACATAAGTAAGTGCAGTTCATGATTTGTGTAGGTAAAAAACCCACAAGGAACAGCAGTCACCTTTGATAGGCGATTGGGAAACCAGAGGTGAGAGCTTGGTGGCTGCTTTTACATTTACCCTTTTATATGGCTGCAATTTCTGTATAACAATATGAATTGCCTTTTTGAAAGTAAAACCTTGACTAGGTAGGCAGTGTGCTAAACTAAAAACAGAGTTGATAGCAGGAGGTGGAGAGAGGCGGGAGGGATGATGGCAGCATGCTTTCCTCATTTCTCTTGACAGTTAATAGATATTACCTACAATTGACAGAGTTAGAAATGGAGGCTGAAATGTGATCCGCAGAAAAAAATAAAAACACTGTATAACAAAAACTGGAAAGAGCTGGGTTAGGATATGGGCTTGAGTGAGCCTCAATCCTCCTATTACCTGGCAGAGAGTCAGTCAACAGGTCCTGTTTAAAGATGGCGGCACACCACATCAAAATTACAACTAAACTACCAAACAACCATCACTCAGAACAACCTAAAATCTGGCTAAACAGAAGTCCTACAAGGAGGGATTTAAAGAAGAAGCCACATCAAGACTGGTAGGAGAGGTAGAGACACGGAATGGGTTGGTCCCACACACACATGGTGGTAAAAATCAGGAGGGAGCCCTGGCCGGGTGGTTCAGTTTGTTGGAGCATTGTCCCTTACACCAAAAAGCTGCAGGTTCCATTCTAGGTCAAGGCACATGCCTAGGTTACAGGTTCAATCTCTGGTTGGGTGTGTATGGGAGGCAAATGATTGATGGTTCTCTCTTTCTCAATTCAATAAGCATATCCTTAAGTAAGCATATAAAAAAATTAGAAGGGATATCTCAGCTACAGAGGTCCCTCACTGAGGAGCAAGCTGTTCCAGGCCCACATCAGACCCCATAGCCCAGGGATCCAGGGCCAGGAAGAGAAGTGCCCATAAGTTCTGGCTGTAAGAATCAGCAGGGAGTGTGGCTGAGTGAGACAGAGGGCTGCTGGACTCCCTGGCAGGTCTTCTTAAAGGGCCTACAAATGGGCTTACCTGGGCTCACTTGCTGAGCTCCAGTGCTGGGGCAGTTGCTTGAAAAGCACTGGAAACATATGGGGAGGAACAGAAGTGTCTGGCATCAGGGAGAGAGCTACAGGGCAGCTTTCTATCAGACAAAAGTGCTGGTGGAGGCCATTGTTCCTCTTCTGAGAACCCCTTACTGCACCCCACAGAACCAGCAGGTGGGTACCATATCTGTGACTCTATCAACCTCACTCACACTGTTTGCCCTGCCCTAGCGATTACCTGAGACCTTGCCCCACCCAACTTTCAGCCACACCTGGACTGTTTCCAGTAGCTTTTCCATACGAATGGCCTGTCTGGTTCATGCTTCAGATTTTCCTAAATCTCTCAAACTAGCAACCTCTGGCCTCAGTGTGCCCCATACCTGTCACTAAGCAACCCCAGGTCCTATGCTAGCATCAGCTGGCCTTGGTTCACAGCTTGGCCCCTCCTGATTACCTCCAAGCCCAGCACCAGTAGCAGCCATCTGCAGGTCACTTTGTAGCTCATGCTGGGTGGCTCCAGACAGAACACGGGCAGCAGCTGACCTTGGCCTGCACCTCCCCTGGGAGGTCCCAGAGCCAGTGCACCCAGTGGACAGCTTCAGGTCACATCAAAGCATCACTACCAAATCACCTCCACAAGCAACACAGTCAAGGGGAGGACTCAGAGGTCGCCAGAGTCCTGCTGAAGTTAAGTCCAGCTGTGTGGGGTGGGCCCCTGCACAGCTGATCCTCGATGGTGGTCCATGCGGCCAGTCCTTGCAGCTGATCAGTCTGAGGATAAATCTTTCCCACTGACATGCCAACAGCAATCAAGGTTCAATGACAACAGGCAGGTGTACACAGCCCCACACAGTGGCACACCCTGAGTGCAATGCTTGGGTAATTGAGGGGGCTGTGTCACTGGATGCCACAGAACACCTACTACATTAGGCCACTCTACATTAGGCTATCTGGGAGACGTAGCAGCTGTACCTAATGCACAGAAACAAGCACAGGGAGGCTGCCAAAATGAGGAGACAAAGAAGCATGTCCCAAATGAAAGAAGAGAACAAAACTCCAAAAAAAAAAGAATTAAGCACATTGAAAATAAGCAATCTACTAGATACCGAGTTCAAAACACTGGTCATAAGGATGGATGCTCAATGAACTTAGTGAGAACTTCAAGAGCATCAAAACAACAACAAAAAAACATCAGAAGTGTATGATACACTAACTGAAATGAAGAATAATTTATAGGGAGTCAACAGTACAGTAGATGAAGCAGAGAATCAGATCAGTGATTTGGACCATAAGGAAACAAAAAACACCCAATCAGAACAGCAAAAAGAAAAGAGAATCCCCCCAAAATGAAAATAGTGTAAAGGAGCCTCTGGGACAACTTCAAGTGTACCAATGTTCGTTCGCATCAGGGGCTGCTGGAAGGAGAAGAGAGAGAGCAAGAAATTGAAAACCTATTTAAAAAATAAAGATGGAAAATTTCCCTAACTTGGTGAAGTAAATAGACATACAAGTCCAGGAAGCACAGAATCACAAACCGGATGAATCCAAAGAGGCCTACACCAAGACACATTATAATTAAAATGCCAAAGGTTAAAGCCAAAGAGAGATTGAAAAATAAAGTAATTGAAGAGTGATTGAAAAATAAAAACAGGGAGAGAAAAGCAGTTAGTTATTTACAAGGGAGCTACCATAAGACTGTCAGCTGATTTCTCAAGAGAAACTTCGAAGGCTAGAAGGAATTGGCAAGAAACACTCAAAGTGATGAAAAACAAGGTTGTGCAACCAAGAACACTCTATCCAGCAACGCTCACATTAGGATTGAAGGACAGATAAAGAGCTTCCCAGACAAGAAACGCTAAAGGAGTTCATCACCACCAAACCAACATTACAAGAAATGTTAAAGGGTCTCCTTTAAGAAGAAGGAGAAGCCCTGGCTGGTGTGGATCAGTGGATTGAGTGCCAACCTGCGAAGCAAGAGGTTGCTGGGTCAATTCTCAGTCAGGACGCATGCCTGGGTTGTGGGCCAGGTCCTCAGAAGGGGGTGTGAGAGAGGCAACCACACAAGGATGTTTCTCTCCCTCTCTCTCTCCCTCCCCCTCTAAAAATAAATAAATATAACCTTTTTTAAAAATGAGAAAAAAGAAAGAAAATATGAATAATAAAATGGCAATAAATACATATCTATCAACAATTGAATCTAAAAAAACAAAATTGACAAACAAGCAGAATAGAAACAGATCCATAGCTACAGAGAACATTTTGATGGTTGCCGGATGGGGGCGTGTCGGGGGTAGGTGAAAAAGGTGAAGGAATTAAGGGGCACAAACTGGTAGTTACAGAACAGCCACAGGGATGTAAAGTGCAGCAGAGGGAATACGATCAGTAGTATTCTGATAGCTGTGTGTGGCGTCAGATGGGTGCGAGACTTACCAAGATGATCACTTAGTAACTTGTGTAATGCCTAATCACTGGGGTGTACATCTGAAACTCATATAATAATGTCAACTGTAACTGAAAAATAAAAATGATTAATCTGAAAAAATAGAGCATAAATAAAGATGGCAGCACAAACCCAGGTGTTGCCAGAAAGGGTGGCATGGCCCTCAGAAGACATGCCGTCAGGAACAGTCTGAGACGGCTGCCTGGCAGAGGGGCAGGGGAGGGGCAGAGACAGCAGAGGTTCGCTCTCCACCCTGTGCCCTTCTGTACTTTTGAATACTTACTTCTGTGCAGACTGATTGATTTCTGTCAAAACAAAACAATAATAATTTTTAAAAAACAAAATAAAAAACCTCCTTTATCCTGGCTGGTGTGGCTCAGCTGGTTGGAGTATCATCCCATAACCAAAGTGTTGTGGGTTCAATTCTTGGTCAGGGAACACACCTAGGTTATGGGTCCGACTGCCCCGATCCAGGCATGTGCAGGAGGCAACCAATCGATGTTTCTCTCTCACATTGACGTTTTTCTCTCTCCCTTTCTTTCTCTCCAAAACTGATGGGAAAAATGTCCTTGAGTGAGGATAAAAAAATAAAAGATCTCTTCATGGCCTTGAGAAGAATACCCATGTTCCTTAGCAAGCATCTGAGCCCTCCTTGACCTGCCTGCTCTCGAACCCTCAGCCACACCAATGGCTGGGGAGCCCAGACTGGCTCCCCTGCTTGGCTTCTGTGCATGTGTTCCACCTTAGCTTGAAATGCTCCTTCCTCCCATTTATCCCATATGCAAACTCAGCACCAGCCCCACAGAAAAACACCCTCCTCCCTCCAGAAAGCCATCCTGGAGCCCGAGACTGGCTGTTCTCAACTTCCATCTGGTTGAAGAAGGTACATTTGCGATTTGCCCTGAAGTTCCTGCAGCCAGTGGCAGTTGTCTACAGCCTGTCAGCCCCAGAGGTCACACCTCTTAAAGCCCGGAGGGGAGAAGAGCCCTTCTGAAGCCCTGTTTGGAAGGTCAGCCAGGAATCTGCAGCCTCAGGACAGGCTGGGCTCCGTTCCCCTCCCACCCCCCAGGACGGAGGGGCAGGCGGAGGTCCTCCAAGGTCCCTGCAGCTCCAAGTCCAGTTCAGGGACACTTCATGCACACTGGCCACGGGTTCGCTTGCTCCTCCTCATTTGGTCTTACTACTATTTAGCTATAGTCTTCTTTGTCCCAATTGTAACTGTCCTCCCTTATCTACTCCTACAAGGGACCACTCATTAAGGAGGTGTTTCAGGATGACCTTCAGCTGTTCACATCCTGGGAAGACAGGCGTACCCATGCTGACTTCGCAGTGACCCTGGGTGCATCCTCGCCCCCAGAGCCCGGGGTTCCTCGTCTGTGAAGCAGCAGGGAAGCATCTGCTCCCGCAAGGCAGTGTGAAGGTTAAACAAGACGAGGTACCTAAAGTTCCAGGCACACAGAAAAGGCTTTAAAAGAGCGGTGCTGTTCCCAGGACTAAAAATTCTCATGTCCAGAGCAGCTGGGGACACAATTCCTCCTATCTGTCCCCACGACTGTGATCCCAAGCTGAGAGATGAAAACGTGCCCGGCAGGGATGGCCCCATGGGGCGGGAGACCTGTGCCCGCCATTACAGAGCAAGGCAAGTAGATGGCCTGCCACGTGAAAATGTTAACTTTTGTCCCCTTACACACGCTTGTTCTCCAGGTGATCAAAGAGCCCTCTGTGCCTTTCAGAATTCTCTGGGAACAGTGGTGAGCCTGGCCAGGTGCTTCCCAGGCCAGTGCTGCCCCAGGGCAGGCTCGACACCTTCCTGTGCACCTGTAGGGGACTTCCGCTGCCCCAAGGGTGGGCTGCGGTGGGCCCCAATCCCTGGGCTGGTGGACCCTTCTTCTCGACCTTCAGGAAGAGCCCTGTGCTCCCACCCACAGGGCTGAATGCTCACAGCCCCCACTGTCACCTCCTCCCAGCTGCAGGCTCCCAAGGCTCCTGATGACTGGCCAGCTGGCTGCACACCACCCCCAGTGACAGGACGGGACCTCCAGAAACCGTTCAGATTGGATTACCCTGGTTCCCCCTCAGACGGTGCTGGAGGGCCCCACTGGCCAGACCAGACTAGATCTTAGACTCTGCCTAGGCATGTGTGTGCCCAGTGGGGAACTAAACTGCTCTCCAGCATGCTGGGGCCACTAGAGGTTCCCATTAACACAGCCCTGGGCTCAGCCACAGCCCGACAGCACCTGTGCCTGATAGTCACAGCTCCAAGCTGAGAGGTGGAGTGCAAAGAACGCCATGCTAACTGTGGGGTAAAACAACAGCAGACTGGCACCCAGGCCCCTCCCTCCTCCTGAGTCCTGAGACTTCTTCTCCAGGCCTGAGGGGCATGTTCCCTTACGAAGGGGGCAGGCAGCCCCAGGTCTGCATGGGACAGCTGGGAGTCAGGGCCTGTGGGCGCCCCCCCCCCAGCACCTACTGCCTTGCTGAGCACCTCTCTGACCCACTCTCCTCAAGCCTGTGAGAGACCCTTCCAGAAGAGGGTGTCCCCTCTTTTCTTCCCTTACTGGACCATCTTTTTCTGACATCATTTCACCAGAGAGCTCTGCCCATTACTAGGATCTGCCATCTTGGACCCTCCCTCCCCAAGTCTTTTTCAGCACGGTGCCCCCGCAACGATCTAGCTTCCCCCCAAGGCCTGACACACTGAAACGCACATGCTTCACCAGCCACTCATGTATTTATTCAAAACGTGGGTCCCTACCCCAGGCCTGGCATGGTGCCAAGTATTGGGTCCTTGAATATAAGACGGAGCCCCTCCCTCACAGAGTCCACACCCTGACTGTAAGGGACCATAACCTAGTAAAGATGCAACTTAACCATAGCCAGTGATAAGGAAATGCTGAACAAAGACTATGGCTGGTGAAAGAACTTGGACCAGCACGGCTGTGCTTAGTGAGTGAGGTGGGGCGGGGCACGAGATGGGGTGGACAGGAGCCAGGCCGTTCAGAGCCCGAGGCCTGAGTGGGACATCCAGGTTCTACACAAGGGCATGAAGCGCTCGGACGCATGTTTCACATATTCCTCTCGGCAGCAGTGGAGGGAACAGTCACAGGGGAGCGGTTGCCGGCGGGGGGGGGGGCGGGCACGGTGACCCAGCAGGAGCTGATCAAGAGCCGCTAAGAGGACATGTGCGATGACATCCAAGAAGTGACCATGAGATTCGACCAAAAAGGGGTCATGGCAGGGGTGACCTGACAGCAATTCAGTGACCCATGGGGACCATGGAAGGGGAGGCAGTGAAACTGGATGACTTGGCAGGAAATTTTACTGTGGAGAGAAACGAAGGACGGGCCACTACATGGAGAGGGTGTGCGGTCAGTGCAGCTGATTGAAGCATATTCGTGTTGTAATGGTGGTTTCCCGGGGCTACCGCAACAGTGCCACAAACTTGGTGGCTTAAAAAATATTACTTCTCTTAGAGTTCTGCAGGCCAGACTCCTGAAAGGAAGGTGTGTGTGGGGGGCCAGCTCCCTGCAGAGGCTCCAGGGGAGAATCTGCCACTCCCCCAGCTGCTGGTAGCAGCCCCAGCCCCCTCCAGTCTCTGCCTCCTTTCTCTCTGCCTGCCTGTGTTGTAACCGTGCGATTGCATTTAGGACCACCAGATGACCCAGGATAAGCTCCTCTACTCAAGATCCACGTAAGGAAACAGTCATTCCTTTCCCAGATAAGGCCCTATTCACAGGTTCAGGGCCCCCCTCCAACCCACGACAATGGGAATGACCAGCCCAAGGACGACATCACTGGTGTGGAGAAGGGAGAACCCAAGGAGGGGGTCATTGGAAACGCAGTGGGTGGGTAGGACCCAGAGCTGAAAAACTTCTTTCCTAGCTTTACTTCAAAATATTAAAGGTGAATTTTATCATATGAAAACAGGAGCTCAAAAATTTAAAAAGGGGGAAAAAACCTTTGAAAAAACACTCAACACCCCCTGCCAACTCTCACCCCAACATACAGCTCAGTCTGATAAGTGGAGGCTGTGTTTTTACCCAAGACATCACCTCTTGCTGAGAAGTCTTCAGTACCTATCTTAGCCTGGCCACATGAGGCATGAGGAAAAGCGGCTAAGGGCCCTGTCCCGTGTGGCTCCATGGACTAAGCACCAGCCTGCAAACCAAAAGGTTCGATTCCCAGTCAGGGCACATGCCTGGGTTGCAGGCCAGGTCCCCTAGTTGAGGATGTACAAGAGGCAACCGATTGATGTTTCTCTCACACATTGATGTTTCTCTCCCTCTTCCTCCCTCCCTCCCTCCTCCTCTCTCTGAAAATAAATAAATAAAATCTTTTTTTTTTTTTTTTAAAGAAAGAAAAAGAAAAAGTGCCTAAGGGACCCAGGGGCGGGTCAGGGTCCCTGGACAAATGCACCCCTTCCGGTCTGTTCTCGACACAGCCAAGCTCTGGAAAACACCCTCCACAGCTCCCCAGGTGACTCGGCACTCTGGGCAGGGGCCTGGGGTCCAGGAGCAGGGCAGGGAAGGCCGCTGGACAGAGGTGACTCACACAACTCCCACCCTGTCCCAGCTCAGCTGGGAGAGTGGTGTGAAAGGGACCAGGGACCAGGATTAGTTTAGGGAGGAGGAAGGGCTCCTACCGGAAACAGCCTGAGAGTGAAGTGAGCTTCGCAGCCGCCCGGGCAGACACACTCGTTACAGACACACAACCCCAGCTCCCACGGGAATCCACACACCTGGCTCTGCCACATGCACCACCCCATCCCCACCCAGTCCCCATGGCACCACTTTGACTGGAACCTCTGCCGGGAACACCAGGCACCGTACAGACTTGAACCAGAGGCAGCAGACTCTTTTCATTTGTAGACAGCCCCCAGTCTGAAGGCCAAGGGCAGTGCCTTGGTCTGAACAGACATTCATTTTCAAGTCCAGCCCAAGTTGTCATTTTTGTGATCAGCATCACCTCAGGGCTCCCGAGTTTCCTCTTGCACTGTCATCTTCCCCTTCTTGGTAAACACATGAGCAGCAGGGTGGCAGGCAGGGAGGGGCTTCAGGGTCCATGGCCTGGAGCCCTGGGGCACAAATGCCTCCAAGCCCACAGCGTCAGTGAACCAGCGGAGCCCAGGGCCAGTCCAAGGACTGCTTTTGCCCTCAGTGCCTGGCCCTCACCTTTGTTACTGCTTGCTTTACCAGGGAGACTCCTGGGCACTCCCAACCTGACTCCCACCTGGAGGTCTATGACCCAAAAGGGGCCGTGGAGCCACTTTGGAGCTGGGCCCCTCCCACCCATGTCAATAAAGTGAAGGGGAACCTCCAGGCTTCCTGACCCCAAGAGGGCTCTCAAACCTGGGTGAGACCAGAAGTTCCTAGTTAAAGACACTGACACAGGAATCACACACATACCCCACCCCACAAATGGACTCAGTAGGGCCTGGTGGGGCCCTAAATCAGCATTTTAGCCTTCACACAGGGGCCACGGTCTTCAGAAGCAGGGAGTGAGAAACCACTGAGGAACAAGCGCCCTCAGGCCCCAGGAGAATTTGGGAGCCCTGAGTGTCGCTGGTACAACCTCGAGGGGGACAGTGGGTGCTGGGGACAGCTCAGATGCCCAAACCTTCCCGGGGCAGAGAGCTGCTGCTGCTTGCACACACCTCTCGTAGACCTCTACACTCACGTGGGTGGGCCAGGAGGGCGGCAGGGACGGACCAGCCCCAAGATAGCTCTTCAATGAGCATTCTGCCCTCTCTATTTACCACCTCCCACCCTTAGCAATTGCAAAGGAGAAGTTACCAGCCAGTGATTCACATTTCTTTCTCCTTAACACACCCACACCCATTTTTTTCAAGTCTCCACCCAGTACAAACCAGGACAAGAACTAACAGATTTAAACTTTCATGGAATTCCTGCTCCACACAGGGGATTCTCCCAGTAACTCCCACTGAGCTGGAGCCTCTTTGGGCTCCTGCCAGGAGCAAGCCCTGGGCTTCTATTATGCGGGTTACTCAGGGTGGCGCTTGTGACTGCCTGCTGGGTGCAAACAATCCAAAAGGTCACCAAGTAACCGCCAGGAGGACCAGGAGGCAGGAAAGGGACCCTGAGAGACACATGTGCCACGCCACCCCAAACCTCAGAAATCCCTGGGCCCTGTCACACCTGATGGGATGCAGGAGGCCCCCTGGTTAGCTGTCAAGGGCAGCAGCACATGGAAAGGCCCAGGCACGCAGATCAGGCTCACAGTCCGACAGAGCAGGAGCTTTCTGTCCAGGCTGGTACCAGGACACAGCCCGCAGGGACAAGCTCAACATGTCTGTCTGCTAAAAAGGCTGCTGGGAGCACCCTCCAGGACAGTTCCCTCAAACACGGTTCTCTTCCCACTGCCAATTCTCTGGATGCAGGATCTGCTTCCAGACGTCAAAGCAGGCTTTCTGCCCATGTCCCAACACTGACGCTGCACACAGCCCTGCAAGACGGCCTGAGGGCACAGCAAGACAACAGTGCCAGCCCTGGATTCAAGTCCTGGCTCGGAGACTCATTCCAAATGCACCATTCTGGGCAAGATTCTAATCTCCCTCACCTACCAGCCAGGCGCAGGGAACAGTGACTCCCTTCTGGAATTACTGAAAGAATTAAAGGGTACAAGTTTAATATAAACTGCCCCACAGAGTTGGCACTCAATTCCTTTCCTTCCTTCCTTCCTTCCTTGTCCTGTGACAGTTCCCTGTCTCAGCCCTGAATCCAAAAAGATCCCAAGCTCACCCAATTCAGAAATGCCCAAGGGGCCCAGACACCACTGATAGGGCATAAATATTCTCAGTAAGCCCCGAGGCTCCCAGGCACTCCTGCCCTCCCAGGGCAGCTCAGGCCCTGGGTCAGCTACAGCTGGGCTCCACTCCTCTTGCTAGCTGGCTCCATCCCCTGAACCCTACATTTTCTCAGTGTGGGAGAAAGCCAGAACCCTTAACTTCTTCAGTTCTGAAATGCTGGTGGCCTCTCCCAGCCTGCTGGGACAGGGTACTGGGGATAAACAAGGTTATACACCGGCACCAAGGGGAGAAACACTTGACCTCTTTCTAAAAGTATATGGAGGTGATCTGAGTCACCATTAAGCATGCAGGGACACATGTTCCAGCATTCTGCAAAGTTAACTGATGCCTCCCTTTCCGCCCAGGGAGGCTTGGCTCTCATTTTGCACCAGGAACAAACATTCTGAAGCTGGGTTGTGTGCAGGGTCCATTCTGATAACACCAAGTCCCAGCATCCAAAGTTGCCCTGGGAACTACCCAGACCGGCCTCCCAATCCCCAGCACTCGCGGTGCTGCTGCTCTGCCCCACCATTTTTCTCCCACCCCACCCCGCTCCACTCGGCATTTGCCGCGGGTGAGGGGTGGAAGGAAAGAAACAGTCCTCGCGGAAAGAAGCAGATACCATCAGCAAACCTCCGGCTTCTGGGCCTCCACCCGCCCGCAGGGTGGTGCCTTCCCGGGAGTTTCCATGACAGCTCCGACTACCGGGGACTGCACTCCCGGTACCCCTAGAGTTGTCCCTACGCAGATCCTCTTACAAGGAGGCGCGCATCCCGGGGAGCCCAGGTCTCCAGAGACCGGCCGGGACCCCGCGAAGGTCTGGCCAGCCCGGGTGCACGCGTCTATCGTGATGGGCCGCGTCTTCCAGGGTGGGAACCGAGCTTACAGCACCCGGCGCTCGTCCCTGTCCCGTTCCCGACGCCAGGAACCTGAGCCTGGAGCGCGGTCGTTGGCGGGGTTCGACGGGGCTTGGGGCCGCCGCGCGCCTCACCTGAGCGGGACACCGATGGCCAGGTACCTGTCGATGGCCACAGCCAAGAGGCTGAAGATGGAACTCTGCGTGAGCACCAGCACGAAGCAGGCGAGGAAGAGGCAGCTGTAGAAGTCCGTAGAGATGCCCAGGCTGATGGTGATGGCAAAGGGGATGGCGAACAGCCCCACGGCCACGTCGGCCGCGGCCAGGGACACCAGGAAATAGTTGGTGGGCGTCTGCAGCGCGCTCGACGTCCCCACCGCGGCGCACACCAGCACATTGCCCGCCACCGACAGCGCTGCGATGGCCAGCTCCAGCGCCACGTACAGCGCGTCCTGCGCCTCCAGCCGCATGGCCGGCGGCGTCGCCTACCCGGACCGCGCCGCACGCGGGGCAACAGCGTGGGCTCCGCGGAGCATGGCTGGAGCGCTGGGACCGCGCGTCCACCGGCGCGTCTGACCCCCGAGGCTCGCGGCCGTGTCTAACCCGCGAGGCTCGCGCTCTGGCGACCGGACCCAGAGGCGGGACCGCGGAGGGGTGGGGACGCCCATTGGCCCATACGCCCGCCCTTCTCGGGCTCCTGGAGCGCCGCCCCTTCCCCAGCCCCTGTCCGCCCGGCTTCGCCTGTCTCTGCTGCTCGCGGCGTGGCGCGGTCGTCGGCACGCCAGGTGTCCAGGGGTGACAATATCGAACCAAGTCAAGTTCCCCAACTTTCCCTAATGCTCCAGTTCGGTGGGTGTGTCCCGAGCTGTCTCGCTGTCTCTCAGCCCGGGCGGCGCGGAGAAGGGGCCGCTCTGGGGACCTAGATCGGACTCTGCGGGCGGCGCCCCCTGTTCCCGCCAGCCCACCGCCCGAGGACCGCCCCCTAAGCCACTCCACAGCCTGGCAGGCGAGGTCAGGAACCTGAAGCCTTTGGAGGCTTCCCGACCCGAACCCTGCGGACCTCACTGGACGGGCAGGGCTCGCCTTGCTACCTGGATGAGAGGCTGCAAGAGCGGACGGAGAAACCCAAACTCGCAGTCAGCCAAGGGACACACGCTCGGCACTTCACGCGAGGACGACTCTGCGAGGCTGCAGCTCTGCGCCCCCGACCCCGCACTCGCGCGCCAGCCTCCCCGCCACAGCCCAGCGCCTCCAGCTCTGGCTTCTCCCACCTGGTGACATGCTCCGCATCCTCGCCCGCCACCCTCACCCCTCAAAGTGCCGGTGCCCTTCAGCTGCTCTCTTTATCCTTCGGGCCCATCCTGCATCAGCTCAGGCTCCCCAGGCCTCACGCGTGGCCTTACATCCTCAATCCCATACCTTCTCCCTGTGGTCCTAAGCGCCTCCTGAGGCCCAGACCTGAGCATCTCACGCCTGCAACTTTGTGACTCTGCCACAAGACCCGGAGGCCCCCAAATCCAGCAAGTCCAAAATCAAGCTCATTTTTAACCCTTCTCCAAACCTGTGGCCCTCTCCTCCTTACGGTACTCAATTATTGACCTTACTTCTCACTCGACCCCTCCCCCAGCAGCGTGCTGACCCCCTTCCTCTTTCATCCTTCCCGACATTCCAGTCCCTAGTGCTGTGGATTCTGATTCCAGAGCTTTGCTTCTCCATCCCCAAGTCAGGTCCCTGCTCCCCGCAGTCGGCTCCTGTCACTCCCTCAGCTCTCCCTCGGGCTGTGCTCAGTCACTGTCCCTTCAGTCTTCCTGCGTCCTCCCCAACGCTATCATTCTAGAACACCCCAGCTGTGCCAGGCCCTCCCCAAAAATCCTTTGTTAGCAGTCACCAGACAAGGTAGTTAAGAAGACTATTGGGCAACAGGAAGATGCTTGCAAAATAATGTTAAGCAAAAAATAAAACATGGAGATGACTGCTAAAGGGGATAGGATTTTTTGGGGAGTGACAAAAATACTTTAAATGTGATGGTTGCACAGCTCCTTAATATACTTAAATACTACTCAATTATATGCATCAAGGAAGTGATTGTGTGGTATGTGGATTACATCTCAGTGTAGCTGTAATAACAACAAAACCCCTCAGCCTCTAACAGGCCCAGCAGTAATAATCTGTTTCTGTGACAACAAAGGCAGTAAAGTCTCCAAAAAACACTCACAGTAGAAGGCCTAGCTGGGGAGCTTATTACAGGGGATTTTTCTCTCTCTCCATTTTCTGTGTGTGTGTGTGCACGCGCACGTGTGTGCTCGAATTTACTTCCATAATAGAGAAACTTGATTCTATGTTAAAATATTGGCAAACCCACAAAGTCCATGCTGAGTTTGATATCGTCCTCTCCACCACCCATGTTTCCATAGCATGTGACACAAACTACCATCAGCACATATGTGATACACTGGAAACATGGAGAGATCAAGAGCCTTGTCCATGCAATGGTGAAACAGTTATGGGAGGCTTCCCAGGGAGGTAATTTTTGCAGAGTGGGCTAGACTCGGCAGTGGGGAGGTGTTGAGTGGGGAGCCATGCTGGGTGAAAGTGGGTGAAGGGGCTCTCTCAGGGAGAGCAGAGAAGGGAAGGTGGAACCCAGGTTGGTCTCCAAGCTGGGCGATGAGGTATCTGGTGGTAGTGGCTGTAGAGCCAGCAGAGGGAGAGGAGGTGGCAAGATGGAAGCCAGTGGTTGCAGTGAGTGCTTCCTGCACACTTGTAGCCAGGGACCTGGCCCCAGCTCCACACCTTCCTGAGCCTGGAAACCCCATCTCTCCTTACTAGAGCCCAACCTCCTCAGGGAAACCAAGTCACCTGAGTAGAAAGGGTCCCCACTGCAAATCTGTACCCTTCCCACCTTGTTGCAGCCCCTGAGTTCCACACGACTGGTGCCCACCTCTGGGCACCCGCCAGCAGAGCCTCCCTCCTCTCTGTCCTCTCCCCAACCAGCTCCCACTTAGCACAGTGGTCTTGTATTCTCCAAGTTCATGTGCAACAGGGTTATCCTGACTCCATCAGTCCCTGGTGTAGAACTCACACTGGGATTTAACCAGAACTCACAGGACCCATAGGGATGGCAGTAATGGCAACAGGCAATTATTGTTGAGGAAACACAAGAAGAAGAGGTGGAGTCTGGAGGTTTAGTCATGAAAGTCATGAGTAGAGGACCAAGATTTGATTCCTAATTTCCATCTGCCATGTAACCTATTACAGTGATTGGGAGCATTTGGATGAATTAGGTCAGAGCCCTAGAAACCTGAATGGGTCTCTAAGTGGTGAAACTGGAAGGGCACCTTTTGTGAACCAATGGACCCTCTGTGGACCTCTTCCAGATGACCAGCATCCATCCCCTCATCTCCCACTCCTGCTGCATCTTGCCTCAGCTGCCAGAGGAGAATCCCGGTGGCATCCAGGTGGCACTGCAGCACGTGTAGTACTCAGAGATGCAGTCAAAGACCCAGTCTGGCTCTGTCTTTTGGCTCTGCCATCTTCAATCTTAAACTGATCGCTTCATGGTCACAAGAAGGCTGCCGCAGCTGCAAGCATCCCTTGCTCAAGCAGTGCAAGCAGAAGGGGGCTGGCCTCTACCATTATTTATTGTGGGGCAAAGTCCTGGGTCACCTGCTGCTCTACACTGACCGTGAGCTCCAGCAGTGGAACTGTGCCTGGCTCAGACCAAACATGGTTCAATACATGGGGCAGACGAAGAGGCCCACCTGCCCCCAATATGTTGTCACCTAAATAATCTTGGGTTCTGTAAACTAAACAGGAAGGGCGGACAACGCACACTGTCCTTCACTGTCTGTGTGACAGTTGGAGGGAGAGACCAGCTTCGAGCCTGAGTGTCCCAGGTCTCACTGGCTTGTATGCAAAGAGGGGGGCATATCACAGCCCTTGAATGAGAAAAGACAGTATGTAAAAATTCACTGCTAGAAGACAGCAATTACTACAATAAATCCTAAAAGACAGTAGTCAGTAACTAAAGTCTGCATGAAGAAATAAAACTTTTCCTGCCAGTAAAAGTAACTATGCAGGAAAATATAAAAGACAGTACAAACATAAAAGACAGAGGAAACAATAATTATAAATCTGTGTTGATGGGCACACAAGATACGATTTGTGTGACAACAGGAAAAAGGGAGAATGAAGTTGTATAGGAGCAGAGCTTTTGTATATCATTGCATACTCTAAAAATGTAATAATTGATATGACCTTTTGTCACCAGATCTTAATGGTGTGGGGACGGTGGTGGCAATGAGACAGAAGTACTACCTCAAGGAAACTGCAAGACAGCTTCCCGGGCCAGGCCTGCTGTCTCCTCTGGATCTACAGTTAGTCAATGATGCTAACTGCACTTTCGAAGGAACACATCCATACTGTTTCTAGTCTTGCTGCTGGATAATTCTCAAGTGCACCTCAAACCCAAGCCCAAACCAACACCCAAAATACAGAAACTTCTTAATTGAAAAGCAAGAAATTATACACTCGGTTTTTCAATTTTTTTATTTATTGATTTTAGAGACAGAGAGAGGAATGGGGAGGAGGAGTGGAGAGAGAGGGAGAGAGAGAGAGAGAGAGAAAGGAACACTGATTTATTGTTCCAGCCATTCATGCATTCATTGGCTGACTGCTGTATGTGCCCTGACTGGAGATGGAACCCACATCCTTGGTGCATCTGAAGGACTCTCTAACCAACTGAGTTATCCAGCCAGGGCTACACTCAGTTTTAAAGAAGCAAAAATTGTGGAAAAGTACAAAGACTCCAAAAGTGTATTGTTATTACTTTTAAAACATGCAACAAAATAGTCAAACATCATGGTAAACGTCAGAGCTTGCTGTCAGCATGGAAGACCAACACTGCCGCTCCTCGGAGTAAACTCAGCATCAGGACGCCAGAGACAAGTTCTCCAAGTTGCTATACTGATTAGCATAGCATTAGCATAACTCACACTATGTCCGCCTCCAAAGGCAAGAGACCAGCATTGATTTTCAGCACAGTTGTATCAGGACAGTCAACACCCACTTCTCAACAAGCGTGAACAGGCCCCTGGCTTGTTCAATGGACTGAGCAACAGCCTGTGAACCAAAGGGTCACCAGTTCAATTCCCAGTTAGGGCACATGCCTGGGTTGCAGGCCAGGTCCCCGGTCAGGGATGCCCAAAAGGTAACCACACATTAAAGTGTCTCTCCCTTTCTTTCTCCTTCCCTTCCCTTCTCTCTAGAAAAGTAAATAAATAAAATCTTTATTTAAAAAGTGTGACCAAAGAAACACTTTTCTCAACTAAAAATGTTGCTGAGTCAGAGTGAATCCCTAAAGAACTGAAAGATGGACTTCAGAAATTTCTTATCTTTTTTGTAAAGAATGGATTATGAAAATAAAAAATGTTTAATGCAATTTCTGAAACTAAAAAATTAACTGATATGAAATTAGAATATATCTATTTAACAAAAAAAGAAGGCATAATGGAGGAATAGAGGAACAAAAAAGGCATAAGAATCAGTATAGCAAACACATAGTAAAATGGCTGATATAAATCCTACCTTATCAGAATACCATTAACTGTAAATGGATTAAACATTCTAATTAAAAGGCAGACACTGGTAGAATGGATTGAAAAACTAGATCCAAATACATGTTGCCCATGAGACACACACTTTAGATGCAAAAACAGGAACAGACTGAAAGTGAAAGGGCGGGAGAAGATACACCATGCAGAGTAACCAAAAGAGAACTGGAGCAGCTATACTACCATCAGACAGATAGGAATATTTTTTAACAAAAAAAGGATCCATCTCTTACACATATATATGTACCTAGTAATGGAGCCTCAAAATACCTAAAGCAAAAAATGTCAGAACTGAAGGGAGAAATAGACAACTGAACAAAAATAGTTGAAGATGTCAGTATTCCATTCTCAGTGATGGATGCAAGAACTATACAACTAGACAGAAGTCTGCGGAAACAGAAGACGTGAGTGACACTGCAAACCAGCTAACCCTAATGGCATATCCAGAGAACACTCCACCCAACAACAGCAGAACACACGTGTGCTCAGTGCACGTGGGGCATTCTCCAAAGCAGGTGACAGCGCAGGCCGTAAAACAACATTCACTGAACTTAACGTGCATGAAACCGTACAAAGCGTGTAGTTCAACTAAACACAATAAAATTAGGAATCAATACAAGTAGATAGTTGGCAAGTTTACAAACATTTTGAAACTAAATAACACACATAATTAATCAAAGAGAGAAGAGATCATAAAAAAAATTAGAAAATATTTTGATACATTTTGAAGAAACAAAACTACAGCATAGCAAAATATATGGCATACAGTGAAAGCAGAGCTTAGAGGAAAACTTACCGCTGTAAAAGGACAAACGAGATCAAATCAGTAACTAAACCTATCACCTCAACAAACAAGACAAAGAAGAGCAAACTAAACAATGTAGGAAGAAGGAAAGAAAGAATAAAGGCTAAAATAGAAAACAAGTGAGATAAGGAATAGAAAAACAGAACAAGTAAACAAAGCCAAAATTTGTGTTTTTTTTTTGGAAAACAATAAAATCAACAAAACTTGAGCTGGACTGATCAAAAGGTGGGGAGAGAAGACGATTCACTAAAATCGGCAATGAGAAAGAGCCATCACCACCAAACATGCAAAAACAACGAGTATTAAGAAATACTGTGAACAATTGTGTGCCAACAAATAATATAATCTACATGAAATGGACAAATTCTTAGAAAAAAATGAAAACTATCAAAACTAACTCAAGAAAAAATAAAAATACGAACAAATCTATAACAAGTAACGAAGTTGAGTTAATAATAAAAAACAGTTGCCACAAAGAACAAGCCAGGCCCACATGGCTTCACTGGTAAATTTTTTAAAACATTTAAGAAAGAATGAATACCCATCCTCACAAACTCTTCTTGTGGAGTTCCACACAAAAGGGGAGAAAATACATCCCACATAACTTTATGAGGCCAGTACTACCCTAACACCAAAACCAGAGGAAGGTGAAACAAGAAGCCCTGACTGGTGCGTCTCAGACAACCTGGCGTCACCCTGCACACGGGAGGGTGGCTGGTCTGGTCCCTGGTCAGGACCAGTGACAGGCAACCAACTGATGTTTCTCTCGCAGTCCTTCTACATCCCCACTGCTCTCTCTAGAACATAAATAAATAAACTTTTTTAAAAAAAAGATGTAACAAGAAAACTACAGGCCAGTACTCCTTATGAATACAGATGCAAAAATTCTCAGCCCACAACTGGATCCAGTAACATATAGCAAAGGTTATATACTATGATGAAATGGGATTTATCTGAGGAATGCAAGGTTGGTTTAAAATGCAAAAATCAATTTATGTAGTTCACCTTATTTATAGAATAAAGAACAAAAAGCATATGATCATACCAATAGACACATACAAAGCATTTAATAAAAACCTAACACTCTTTCATGACAAAGAAAATGGAAGAAAACTTTTTCAATCTACGAAGGCCATCTATAAGAAACTCACAGTTAATAACATACTTAATGGTGAAAGACTAAGAGCTTTCCCTTTTAGGTCAGAAACAAGACAAGGGTGTTGGCTCTTGCAATTTTTATCACTGGACGAGAGGTTCTAGCCAGGACAATGAAGTAAAGAGAAAAATAAAAAAGAATTAAGAGGCACCCATATTGGAAAGAAAGAAGTGCAACTGCCTTTACTTGCAGATGCCATTATCTTGTACACAGAAAACTCTAATGATACACAAAAAATAAAAATACAACCAACCAAACAAAAACATATTTGAACTAATAAATGAGTTTAGCAAGGTTGTAGGGTATAAGATCAATATCTTATACAAAATATAAAATCAATTGCACTTTAAAAATAATGTATTTTTCAATTACCATTGAGGTACAATATATTAGTTTTAGGTATACATCCAGTGATTCGACATTTATGTGATTTACGATGTGATCCCCCTGATAAGTCTAGTACCCACCTGACACCACACATAGTCATTACACTGTTACTGACTGTTCCCTGTGCTGTTCTTTACACCCCCCTGACTACTGTGTAACTGCCAATTTGTACTCCTTTACCTTTTTCACCCGCCTCCTCAACAGCCAACCCCCCAATCTGGCAACTGTCAAAATTTTCTCTGTACCAATCAGACTATTTCTGTTCTACTTGTTTATTTATTTTGTTTTTTAGACTCCACATATAAGTGAAACCATATGACATTTGTCTTTTTCTGTCTGACTTATTTAACTCATCATAATAACCTCCAGGTCCATCCATATTGTTGCAGATGGAAAACTTTTATTCTTTTTTATGGTTGAGTCATATTCCATTGTATATATGCTCCACTTCTTCTTTGTCTATTCATCTAGTCACGGACACTTAAGTTGCTTCCGTACTTTGGTTATTATAAATAATGCTTCAATGAACACATGGATGTATACGTCTTTTTGAGTTAGCGTTTGGGTTTCTTCAGATAAATGCCCAGAAGTGGAATTGCTGGGTCCTTCTTTGTCTCTTGTTGTAGCCTTTGTTTTAAAGTCTGTTTTGTCTGGTGTAAGTATTTCTGCCCCAGCTTTTTTATTTATTCCCATTTTTAAAAAAATATCTTCTCATCCCTTTACTTTTAGTCTATTACATCTTTCAGCCTAAAGTGAGTCTTTTGTAGGCAGCGTATACAGTGTGTTGTCTTATCAGTTCAGTCACCCTATACCTTTTATTGGGAGCATTTACTCCATTTATATTCCGATAAGCCTTCCATCGATTCTCAAGAAAACTACAACAGCAAAAACAAACAAAACAAAACAAAAACTTATAAGGCATGACTTCAATTTTCACTCTTAGGCTTAAAACTTCATGACTATGAAATTCATCCTCAAACAGGAGAACTTCTTCCAAAAACGTAATCTGTTTTCTCTGACTTAAAAACTTATTTTTATCTATATGATCTGTTGTAGGCACAACATTTAACCTAAGAGACTCTCTAAGTAATGTTCTATTATAACCTACTGTATAGGTCCAGTCCTGTGGTTTAATAACCACAGTATTGTCGTTATTGCAGTATTCCTGCTCCGACCTGCTCCAGGTCACTTGTGAAGACAGGTTCTCCAAACATTCCTCAGTAGCTGCTTACACATCTGCATGCACCCATAGCATTGAACTCAAACCCAAGGCCAGAACCATGCTGCATTCTTAAGCCATGTTGTCTCCAAACATCCTTCTGGAGAGAGATGGCATATGCAATCCGTCAGCTAAATTCACATCTGCTAACTTCATGATATCAGCCTCAGCTGCTGCCTACTTCCAGGCCCAAAGGGAGAAGTTCTGGTGGCTGCTCTGGAAGCTATGGATCATCATGACCAAGGCAGGGCCCACCATGTTTTCTTTTTCTTAAAGAAGTCCCTTTAAAATTTCATGTAATACTGGCTTGGTGATTGAACTCCTTTAGCTTTTTGTTGTTTGGGAAGCCCTTTATCTGCCCTGCAATTCTAAATGATAGATTTGCTGTGTAGAATAATTTTGGCTGTAGGTCCTTGTTTTTCATCACTTTGAATATTTCTTGCCAATTCCTTCTGGCCTGAAATGTTTCTGTTGAGAAATCAGCTGACAGTCTTATGGGAGCTCCTTTGTAGGCAAGTCTGTGCTTTTCTCTTGCTGCTTTTATGATTCTCTCTTTATCTTTACCTTTTTGCATTTTAATTATGATGTGTCTTGGAGTGGGCCTCTTTGGGTTCATCTTGTTTGGGACTCTCTGTGCTTTTTGGACTTGTATGTCTATTTTCCTCACCAGGTTAAAGAAGTTTTCCATCATTATTTTTTCAAATCGATTTTCCATTTTTTGTTCTCTCTCTTCTCCTTCTGGTAACCTCTATGATATGAATGTTGGTACAGTTAAGGTTGTCCCAGAGGCCCATTAAACTATTCTCATTTGGGGGAATTTTTTTTTCTTTTGTTGTTTTAATTGGGTGTTTTCTGCTACTTTATTTTCCAAATTGTTGACTCAGTCTTCTGCTTTATCTCCTCTACTGTTGATTCCCTCTAATGTATTCTTCATTTCAGTTAGTGTTTCCTTCACTTATGACTGGTCCTTTATGTTTCCTGTCTCTCTGTTGAAGTCCTCACTCTTCCCCTCAGTTCCCTGAGCATCCTTATTACCAGTGTTTTGAATTCTGCATCTAGCAGATTGCTGGTCTCCACTGTGTTTAGCTCTTTTTCTGGAGTCTTATTCTGTTCTTTCATCTGGACCATGCTCCTTTGTCTTCTCCCTGGGTACATTTCTACGTATTAGGTAGAGCAGCTTCATCTCCCGGTCTTGGTAGCATCCTCACATAGTAGCACAGTGGCATGGCTTCCTATCACCTGAGTGGGACACTCCAGGTGTGCTCCCCATGTGGGCTGTGTACAACCTCTTGTTGTAGCTGAGCCTTTATTGCTCTTGGTACACCAACAGGAAGGATTTATCTCCTCCAGGCCAATTGGTCGTGAGGCCTGGCTGTGACCACAGGGAAGGAGCTGCTGTGCAGGGGCTGACCCCTGGCGTAGGATTTGCTTCACTGGGGCTCTGCTGCCCACTAGTTGGCCCCTTGAATGTGTCACTCATAAAGGTGTTTGGGTGGTGCTCTGGCATGATCTGAAGCTGTCCACTGGGTGCACTGGCTCTGGGGCCTCCCAGGAGTGGCAGGTCAACATCAGCCACTGCCCGTGCCCTGCCTGGAGCCACCTGTCCTGAGTTACAAAGTGATCTGCAGATGGCTGTACTTGTGCTGGGCTTGGAGGTGCCTGGGAGAGGCCAAGCTGTGAAGTAAGGCCGGTTGTTGCTAGTGCCAGGCCTGGGGCCACTTAACAAAAGACACATGACACACTGATGCCAGGTATTTCTTGTAAGGTGTTTGTGGATTTTTGTTAAATTTTAGGAAATTCCAAAACAGGTCATTTGTATGGAAAAGCTCCTACAGCAGCTCGTATAGTGCTGCAATTTGGGTGGGGGTGGGGGGGTCTCAGGAAATCACCAGTGTGGGGTAAAGAGTGTTAGGTTGATGGAGACTCAAATGTGGCACCTGCCTGCTGGGCCTGTGAGGGAGAGTTCTGCAAAGGAACAATAGCCTCTGCCAGCACTGCTGTCTGGGAGATAGCTGCCCCTCCAGCCCTTGTCCTGAAGCCAGACACTTCAATTCCTCAACAAATGTCCCTGGGGCCCTTTGAGCTGCTGCCCCGTGATGAAGCTCAGAGGAAGTGAGTCTGAGTATGTCTATGCACAGGCCCTTTAAGAAGCACATCTGGTACTCCAGCAGCCCTCTGTCTCACTTGGCCTCAATCCCTGCTGGTTTTTACAGCCAGAAGTTATGGGGGCTTCTCTTCCCAGCACTGTAATCCTGGGCTGTGGAGTCGGTGTGGGGTTGGGACCCTTGCTGATTAGGGGGGACATCTGAAGCTGAGATATCCCTCCCAATTTTTAACTGCCACATGTTAGTGTGTAATCACCCCTTTTCTAAGTCTCCGTGTGGCATCTTCTGTAGATATTTAGTTATAGGACTTCTGTTCAGCTAGACTTCAAGAGTTCTCAATGATGATAGTTCTTCAGTTTAGCTGCAATTTTGATGTGGTTGTGGAAGGATGCAAGCACTACATTTACTGCTCTGCCATCTTGGTCAATCAATTGTATCTTTATTCAATAGCAATGAACAAGCCAAAAATGAAATTAAGAAAACAATTTCATTTATCCAAAAGAATAAAGTTCTGGGAATAAATTTAACTAAGAAGAGCAAGGCATACAATGAAAACTATGAAACATCACTGAAAGAAATTCAGAACACCTAAATAAATGGAAAGACATTCCATGTTCTTGGATTGGAAGACTCAATATTGTTAACATGGCAATACAACCCAAATTGATCTACAGATTCAATATTATCTCTTTCAAAATCTTTACCGACTTGCAAAAAAATGACAAGCTAATCCTAAAATTTATACGGAAATGCAAGGGACCCAAAAGAGACAAAACAATCTTGAAGAAGAAAAATGAAGTTGGAGAACAAATGCTTTCTGATTTCAAAACTCACTATAAATCTACAGTGGTCAAGGCAATGTGGTACTGGCATAGGGCAGACATAGAGGTCACTGGAGTAACATTCAGAATCCAGCAGTAAACCATGACATTATGGTCAACAGATTTTCAACAAAGGTCCTGCAACAATTGAATGAAGAAAAGAATAGCCTTTTCAACAAATGAGGTTGGGACTACTGGATATGCACATGCAAAAGAATGAATTTAGACCCCTACCTTCATAACATATACAAAAATTAACTCAAAATGGGCCAAAAACATAAATATAAGAGCTAAAACTATAAAACCCTTAGAAGAAAACATAGGTGTAAGTATTGTCACCTTGGATTAGGCAATAATTCCTAAGATATGACACCAAAAGCCCCAGCAACCAAATTAAAAATAGGTAAATTGTACTTCATCAACTTTTAAAACTTTTGTACATTAAAACTTTTTGTACATCAAGGGAGTGAAAAGACAAAATGGCTTCTGACAGCTTTGTCCCGCTCAGCTGGGCACTGGCTGGGGGCGTCCAGACACCTCAGCTCAAACCGTGCGGGAGCCCGGCGCTCCCAGGGAGAGCCATGGCCCCTTCCCACTCGGCCGTCATCCGAATTCAAGTTTCTTCCATCGAATCAGATAGTCTCACTCGAGCTTCTGGCCTTGTCCAGAAGGCAGCCCACAAGGAGCCAGAATAGTTTCTTTGCCAGAATGTTTTAATTCTCCACATGGCACGAGCTACTTTCCTGAAATTGCAGGGAAAATGCCCAGTGAATACACACAAAAGTTTCTGAGGTAGCAAAGGAGCGCAGCCTGTATCTCACTGGAGGTTCCATCCCTGAGGAGGACACTGGCACATCACAAGAGGCCTGTGCTGGGTTTGGGCCTGATGGGACTTCCCTGGTAAAGCACAGAAAGCTCCATGTGTTTGGCACTGATGTACTTGGGAAAATTCCATTTCAAGGATCTAAAACATTGGGTCCTGGTGATAGTTTCTCCATATTTGAGACTCTTTCCTGCAGCGTGGGCCTGGGTGTCTGCTTCGATTTCCACTTTGCAGAACCTGCACAAATCTATGCACAGAGAAGCTGCCAGCTGGTGTATATCCTCTAGCTTTGAACTCAACCATTGGACCAGCTCGCTGTGTGATGCTTCAGTGATCCAGGCTGTCAATAATCAGGTGTATGCGTCCATGGCCTCTCCTGCCTTGGGCGACAGAGCCTCTTATGTTGCCTGTGGACACAGCACCGATGTGAATGCTTGGGTGACAGTCCTCACCAAAGCTGGCCCCGAAGAAACGATGGCGTATTCAGACACAGTCATGAAGAAGGAGGCTGGAATATGCCTGCAAATCCCCATTTTTAGCCAGAAGCAATTAGACCTCCATACAGTGGAGGTGGGGAAAACCTAAGGTTTATGATTCCTGGGAAGATGTGTTTCTGCAACACCAGCTCCCTGTTGAGTTCTTTACTGGGGACCCCCTTTTTTTTTTTTAAATTCTAGCCTTTTCTCTTCCTGGGAACTCTATTGAGATGATGGAGCTTCAGCACACCGATATTCCCTACACCATATCAGACAATGAAAAAGGACTCAGGTTGCCACTGAAGAGCAGAAGGAAGGGTGGCTCTAAACTTTAGTCCATACTGGAACTGCCTCCAAGCAGTTGGTAAAAGTATCAGACTTGGCTATTTTGGCAGTTGATTCACCAGATACAAATGTATTTATGTCACAGACCTCTTACGTCATTGCTAGAATTGAAATCCATTATGTAGAAAACTTGGTTAGTACACTCATTTTCCAGCAGTGGCTTAAAGTTACTGTTTTGGTCTGTGAGCAGCTATAGGGAGCAAGGAGACGGACCCTTGGTGTTTGCTAGAGGAGGTGGTGGCCCCTGCGGTGGCAGTGGGAAGGAGCTAGGGAGTCAGTCCCAAACTCTCTGGTCTTGGGAGAAACACTGTCAGCAGTGAGCCTCGTGGGAGAAGGGCAGCGGCAGCGTTTGATCAGGCAGCGAACATACGTCTCTGCAAAACTAGCCGCCTCTTATAGGCGCCCCCGCCCTACTGCCCCCGGTCGAACCAGCAACCTTTGGCTCTGTGGGATGGTGTCCAACCAGCTGAGCCACACCGGTCAGAGCAGAATTTCTTGTCTGAGAGTCTTTTCCTTTTTATTTTTCTCCCTAATAATACTTTCTAGTTTGACAAAGGCAAGTTTTTAGCCTAGTGGTTCTCATAATTCTTTTGCACAGTTAAAAATTAAGTTTTGTTTATGTACACTATAGCTGGTTGTGGGCTGGTCAATGTTTAAGAACCAGCTGTCTGAGAAAAAGCCCTGGTTTTGTAGTAGCATTTGCCCGTTTCTGTGGTGTAAAAACTTCCACCAAGACTGTGCAGAGTTCTCCTTTTGCTCGGGTGCAGCCCAGTGTGCCCTCCAGCCTCCTGCCTTTCATCCACGGAGGGTGCCAGGCACAGGCTGAGAGCACCGTCCGAGGCCCAGGCCAGCCACTGTCTCTCCCACATTCACAGTGGGAAAGCAAATCCCAGGTCTTCTCTGGGAATCTTGTCCTGGTTCCCACCAAATGCTTATGCTTACAAGCCCCCGTCATTGTGCTGTCCCTGGAGATGGCTGTCATCCTTCATTTGCCGTAAGGCCCTTGTTTCTATAGCCAATTTCACAGACCTCAGTTGGAAAATGTCATTTTTCCTCCAGTGTGGTTTGCAAAACACACTGGATACGGGTGAAGGAGTCATCAGGAAATTTCAGAATCCCTCCACCAGTGCATAGCCCACACATTTGAGCTACTCACTGTACGTTTATAACTGTTCCTTCACTGCTCCCATGAGGAGGTTGGGACATTACCCAGACCACGTACTCAGAGTGGTCACTGCCAAGACTTAGGATCTGGACTTGTTGGCTCCCCAACAGTAACCTTTCTCCAGGCTGCTCATGGAACCTCAGCATAGCAGGAACAGGACACCCAGAGGATGGCTCCTGACTGTTCTAAGACAGCCAAACAACCCTCTCCCCTATGCTAGTGATTGGTCTAAGTGACGGGCATATGACTCAGTCTAGCCAACAAGATGGAAGAAGAACTATGCAGGGAGCTTTGGACCTCTTCCTTGCCTTCCTGCTCTGGCCATCGCCTGTGAGAACAAGCGTCTAGGCTGTGGCAGCCATTGTGCAACCACAAAACGACAAATCTGATGTGAATACCGACACGTGGAAGGTAATGGGGAAAAGATGGAGGAAAGAACTTGTGTTCCCAGTCCTACCTTTAAACATCCCAACCACCCCAAGGACAGCTCACTCTGAACTTCTTATTCAGTCACACTATTGACATCCCTAAGGGGGAAACCATTGTTGGACATCTTTTCCGGAGTATGCAGCAAAGCATCCTACAGAACTTGGCACTACCCACGTATCTAGGTCAAGCTCTCCTTGGCTCATCCTTTTAGATAGAGCCTCGTGAATGAGAGTGACAGTCACCAGAGCCCAGTGTCCAGGCAAGGGGAGAGGGACTCAGCTCTGCCCACTCTTCCCAGTATCTGGGGGCAGCTTGGATTCTGGGAAAAATGATGTAACTAGGGAAGGAGAATTGCCATCCCCTTAGGGATAAAGGTTGTCCACGGTGGGAAAGTTAAGCTGGCTTTTCAGGACTCAGGATGAAATCTGGAGGTGCTGGCCATGGCCAGATCTGACATGCCTGGTGTTTTGTTTGGTTTTCATATATTGCAGAAATGACATGTGCTCACAGTACGACACAAACTCACAGGAACGTTTAAGATAGTAAAAGTGCCACTCCCAACCTCCCTGCTCCTACCCTCCACAGCTCAGTTTTGAATATTGTTCCAGATATTTTCTGTGTTTATGCAAATGTAATGCCATATATTGTAAAATAAGATGCTAGTGATGATGTGTTCTATTAAAACACGAAAAGGTTATGGCCTGGGATTAGTGAAATGGAGCATACAGATTTACACGTATACAGGTTTTTCAAAAACGAAAGTAGACTTACCTACATTGTCAAGAAATCTGTTTTTAACAAGTATTATAACATGTAGACATCTTTCTAAGAACACCTCTGCCCCAGTCTTTCTTGCAGATGTCTAGTGTTCTATACCACTGGGCACACACTATTCATTTATTTATTTAAAAATTTAAAATAACGTTTATTAATTTTAGAGAGAGGGGAAGGGAGAGAGAAAGAGAGAAACATCCATGTGAGAGAGAAACATGGATTGGTTGCCTCCTGTATGTGCCCTGACTGGTGATCAAACTTGCAACCTGGGCATGTGCCCTCACTGGGCATTGAACCCCTACCCTTTTAGTGTACGGATGACACTATAACCAACGGAGCCACACCCGCTGGGGGCACAATTGATTTGTTACAACTCTTCCATTCATGGAAATTCCTAGTCTATTGCCATTATTTTTTGCTGTTACTCCTTTTTTAAAAAATATTTTACTTACTTATTTTTAGAGAGGGTGAGGGAGAGAGAAATAGAAGGAGAGAAACATCGATTGGTTGCCTCTCACATGCACCTCGACTGGAGATGGAAACCACAGCCCAGGCACGTGCCCAGCTGGTTATCAAACCAGTGATCTTTCACTTTGTGGAGTGACGTCCTACCAATGGAGCCCTGTCAGCCAGGGCTTTTTGCTATTACACTTGTCCACAGATCTCCCTGAACATCCTTGAGTACTTCTGTGGGGTAGATTCCCAGAGATGGAAACACTGTATCAAAACTTTTTATGCTTGACACTTAATATTAAATCACTGGCCAAGATGGATGCATAGGTAGACACACTGTGCCTCCTCACACAACCAAAAGAAGGACAACAACAATTTAAAAACAAAAAACAACCAGAACTGACAGAAAACCAAATCATATGGAAGTCCGACAACCAAGGAGTTAAAGTAGACACATTCATCCAGACCAGTAGGAGGGGCGGAGTTGGGCAGCCAGGCAGAGAGGACTCTCTGCAAGGCAGTGACTGGAGGACTGCGGGGGGCAAGGTGGCGGCTGGTAGATCCAATGAGGTGGCAGACTGTGGAGCGGGGTGCATAAGGCTGCAGCTGGCCAGCAAGGCAGCAGCAGGCAGAACCACAAGGTGGCGGATTGCAGACTGGGCGGTCCCACATTTGTGTGCAAATAAACCTAGAGAAACAACTGGGGAGCGGGACGGGCTTTGCAATCCAGGGCCCCAGCTTGGGGAAATAAAGCCTCAAGACACCTGTGGGGGTTGAGGCACAGGGAGAGACTCCCAGTCTCACAGGAGAGTTCATTGGAGAGACCCACAGGGTTCTAGAACCTATACAAGGCCACCCACATGGGAATCAGCACCAGAAGGGCCCAATTTGCTTGTGGGTAGCCGGGGAAGTGGCTGAAATCCGGCAGAGAGCTGAGCAAAAGCCATTGTTCCCTCTCAGACCCCTCCCCCAGAAACAGCGTGACAACTCAGCAACTGTGCACAACTCAGCAACTGTGTCGCCTCTCCCTGGTGAACACCTAAGGCTCCGCCCCTTACTACATAACAGGTGCATCAAGACAAAAAAAAAAAAAAAATTGGCCCAAACCAAAGTACAGATCAAAGCTCCAGAAAAAATACAACTAAGCAATGAAGAGATAGCCAACCTATCAGATGCACAGTTCAAAACACTGGTAATCAGGATGCTCACAGAATTGGTTGAATTTGGTCGCAAATTAGATGAAAAAATGAAGGCTACACTAAGTGAAATAAAGGAAAATGTACAGGGAACCAATAGTGATGGGAAGGAAACTGGGACTCAAATCAATGGAGTGGACCAGAAGAAAGAAAGAAATATCCAACCAGAAAAGAATGAAGAAACAAGAATTCAAAAAAATGAGGAGAGGTGTAGAAACTTCCAGGACATCTTTAAATATTCCAAAATCTGAATTATAGGGTGCCAGAAGGAGAAGAGGAAGAGCAACAAGCAGAAAAGTTATTTGAACAAATAATAAAGAAGAACTTCCCCAATCTGGCAAAGGAAATAGACTCCCAGGAAGTCCAGGAAGATCAGAGAGTCCGAAAGAAGTTGGACCCAAGGAGGAACACACCAAGGCACATCATAATTACATTAGCCAAGATTAAAATGAAGGAGAGAATTCTAGAAGCAGCAAGAGATAAGGAGATAGTTACCTACAAAGGAATTCCTATCAGAATGTCAGCTGATTTCTCAAAAGAGACCTTGCAGGCAAGAAGGGGCTGGAAAGAAGTATTCCAAGTCATGAAAGGCAAGGACCTACATCCAAGATTGCTCTATCCAGCAAAGCCTTTATTTAGAATGGAAGGGCAGATAAAGTGCTTCTTAGATAAAGTCAAGTTAAAGGAGTTCATCATCACCAAGCCCTTATTTTATGAAATGTTAAAGGGACTTATCTAAGAAAAAGAAGATAAAAAATATGAACACTAAAATGACAGCAAACTCACAGTTATTCACAACCACACCTAAAACAAAAACAAAAGCAAATGAAGCAAACAACTAGAACAGGAACAGAACCACAGGAATGGAGATCACATGGAGGGTTAGCAACAGGGGAGTGGGAGGGGGAAAGAGGGGGAAAAGGTACAGAGAATAAGCAGCATAGATGGTAGGTAGAAAATAGGCAGGGGGAGGGCAAGAATAGTATGGGAAAGGTGGAACCCAAAGAACTTGTATGTATGACCCATGGACATGAAGTAAAGGGGGGGAATATGGAGGTGGGAGGGGAGTGAAGTGGGGAAATGGGGCAACTGTATGTAATAGCATAATCAATAAAATATATTTTAAAAAATCACTCTCTGGAAAGATACTTATTTATCCATCCCCAATAGTGTATGAGAGCATCCATTTCTGCATAATTTTGTGAACACAGGACATCATCAGCTTTTTAATTTCTTCTAATCTGTTAAGTAAATGATTATATGTTGTCATTGCTTTAATTTACATTTCTTTACTTTCTAAAGAAGTCAAGCTTGTCTTTGATTTTACTAATACTCTGGATTTTTTCCTAAGAATTGGCTGGGAATCTACTTTTTGACTGATTTGTCTTACCCGTTTCAGAAGCTCTTTGTGTATCAGTTACTATGTGGTGAATACTATGTATTGCCAATGTTTTTCCCAGTCTGTTTTTCCCCAGTCTGTGTTTAATCTCTTAATTTTGTTTGTGTCTTTTGTCCTACAGAAGTTTTTCATTTGATGTGGTTAAGCATGCCAATCTCTCTCGCTCCCATTCTAGGTTTTATGTCTTACTCAGAGTAAGAATCTAGTCTGTCTTTTGTCCTGCTGTGCAGTGGGACTGGAGGCAAGGCCCTCTCTGCCACAGGGACAGCAACTGTGGTGACAGGGGCCCCCTTCTGCAGGGGAAATGACTCCTTGCTCAGATCCCCCATCCCTGTCTCAGGACTGATGCATTTCTGGGCTATGCTCTGTGCTGATTCTTGAATCTCTTTTCTCTCTTCTCTGGCTGGTGCTGCACTGTTGAAAAGTCCTGCATATTTCTGGTGTGTTTTGACATCTGGCAGCATGTACCACCCTTTGTTATCTTTGATCAGAATTTTCTGGGGCTTGGCCTTCTCCATGAGGTTCTCTGCAAGGAGCCTTCTCAGGTCCGACAAGCCCTCCTGGGGCCGGCCCTGAGCCAACACGCAGGTGAAGGGTATGGAGGTCAGCAGACTTTATTTTCTTTAAGTGAAGAAATCTGGGCATTTAATGATAGCTTTGAGACTTGGCACTTGAGGTTGCGGTCAGGAAAATAATCACAGTGCCAGGACTGCTCTTGGTGAGCATTTCGTTGCTGAGCTTGAACTGAGCCCAGGGAATCCAGCCACACACGAGGCAAGTCCCCACCCTCAGGGACTCAGAGGTCTCTGTGTGAGCACTGTGTGTGGGAACAAGTGTGCAGATGTCCTGCTTGCCAGGCCCCCAGGCCTCCAGTCCAGGCCCTGCACCGGGGAAGCCCGTGGGGCCCGTATCTCCTCAAGTGACAACCCACCTCGATGCCGCCTCCCAGACCAGAGCCCCTGGCCCGGTGTGTCACCATCAGACCATAGAGCAGCGTCAGCTTCCTCACGTTGACTTTTTAAAGAGACCATTTCTAAGCGTACAGTCTAGCGTCATTAAATACGTGCACATTGTTGTGCAAACATCACCGCCATCCGTCGACAGAACTTTCATCTCCCCAAGTCGAAACTCTGTCCCCATTAAACACCGACTCCCTGACAGCCACCCCGGCTCCTGGCAGCCACACGTCTACCTCTGTCTCTGAACTGGACACATCTAGGGGTCTCGTAGGAGTGGAATCATACAAAATTTGTCTTCTTGTGTCTCATTTCTCTTGGCACGACGTCTCCAAAGTTCACCCATGTTGGAGCACGCGTCAGGATTTCCTTCCTGTTTAAGGCTGAATACTGTCCTGTTCTGTGGAGAGACCAGACTCCCACATTCTGGCCAGAGCCATGCGGCTGCGGGGCAGGGGGCAGGCATCGCGGTGACTTTCGAGACAGGGTGCAAGGAGATGAGCACATGCTTCTTTTCATGTGGAGGAAACCCCCACCAGACCAGGCCCCCAAGAGCTGTGCAGAGAACAGCATGTTCAGAGAGCACCTTCCTTGGTGACTCAGGTTCCAGGCCAGCTCACCTTGGGCCCCACCGTGGGCTCCACGCTGCCTACTGCTCTAGAGAGTGCTCTGGACTCTCCAGGTCTGGACTGGATTCCCCCTCCTCGTACAGTGTTATATGGCTCAAAACATTCCTTCATCTGACCCCAGGATTCTACTGGGCCACTGGGAACTGATGGTGTCACCAGAAAATAACCCAAACCCCTGGTCTCTTTGCTAAACTTTTCAGTTACCCTCTCGCTCTGAAACTGCCCCCACCTGGTCTCCACGGCTGCTTCCCCTGCATGCCTCTGAAGGAGGCCAATTCAGCCTCCAGGCTCTGCATCCCTGAGGACCTGGAGCAGACTACGGCCCCTCCTCAGTCTTCTGCAGTATCTCCCCACTCTCCTTGCATAATAATGCAGCGTTTCTCTCCAAGAAGGGTGCCTTCAGCCTACACCACCGTCTGCCTTTCTTACCACAGTCACCTCTCACCCTTCTGTTACTCCACCCACTTCCCCCAGAATGTTTTTACCACCCCTCCCCCTCTCTTTCACCAAATGCTCCTGTCCTCCTTCTTGGCAGCTCCCACAATGTCTTTCCACGATCCTCTTGCTTCTGTTTTTCAATGTCCTGGTCTGCGCTCTTCCCTCCAACCCACCTGCACCATCTTCACCCTGACATCCATATGACAGTACCTGCCAGTCACCGAATTGCTGCAGCACATCTGTTCCAGGCACTGCTTTCCCACCACTGCCTCCCCTGCGGCCCACTCCCTCTGAGACAGCACCCCCCTGCCCAGCTGCGGTTCATGTCCCTGGGCCCCCGTGCAGCTGCATCAGCTGTGAAAACAGAGGTATGTCCACCACCGTGCATGAACAGCCACTGTCCCCGGTCCCCAGCATTCCCACTGCCTGGGCCTCTGGGAGCCTCCTGTGGGATTTCACAGCCTGCCCTGTCCCCACGTCCAGCTTTGCCGACCCTCGGGCCTCACGTCTCAGGAATCTGCTATTTCCATTGCCCCTGGCCTCCTGCATCCACACACCCCCCTTGTCCTGGGCGAGTGTGCCATATCCTTCCAAGAATATGAAAATGAGAGACATTTCCTGACCCCACAGCCCTTCCCAGGGTTTCTCCTCTCTGTTCTGCTTTACAACACCCCTCCACGGCCAGGACCGGCCTCCACTTCCTTCTAGCACACTCTCTCTTCCGCCCCTCTGCAGCCTTGGGTCCCCACCCCACCCCTGAAACCATACGGTAAAGTCACCAGCAGCTCACATCTTGCCACATTCAGTGTCACTTCTCAGTGCTCAGCTGATTCAACCCCTCTCGGCAGTGGCTGTCACACCCTGTCGCTTCCTAATTTTTGAAACGCTGGCTCGCAGGTGCCGCTGCAGTCCATGGTGCCCTGGCTGGCTGCCCCTGCCGCTCCCAGCAGCTCTGGGGCCAAGGTCCCTTGCTCTGCCAGCTGCCCTGTGGTGGAGGATCCAGGGGCCATCTTCACATGGTTTCCTTTTTTTCTTCTGCACTCCAGACTCCTATGGCTTCCAGTCTACTCAGCTCCCCCGTTGGATGTGAAGGCATCTGAAACCTGACTCCTGATGCCCTGGTTGTCCTCTCTCCTCCTCTTCAGCAAGTGGCCTGAGCTCAGCAGATGCTGCTTTTCAGCGCCAGCACCACCCTGGTTCCTCTGCTGTCACTCCCTGGGTGTGCTGACTCTGCTGGGAGCCTGCCCTGAGTCTGCCTGTTTCCCCAGCTTCCCTGCTGTTGTCCTGCTAGGCACCCTCACCTTTCATCTGAGCTATCGCAGGGCCCTCTTCACCAAACTTTACTTTATTATTTTTATTTTATTTTAGGTTTGCACTCTTGTCTCTCTACAATGAATTCTCTGATTGACTTCCAAAAGAATGTTGAAGAACATTAAGAGACACTGTTCGGAAACCTCTGATTCATTCCGTGTGGCCAGAGGCTCTCACCTGTCTGCCTCTCTGGCATGCAGGCCTCCCACCAGGTGCACAGCACGCGCCGCAGCTGCCCACCCTTGGCCACCACAACTGGCATGTCCTGCTGCAGGGACTTTGCACATTCTGTCCCCCAGCCCATCGGGCTCTCCCCCACATTTTCATATGGCTCCTTCTCATATCTTTCACACATCTGTTTAATCTGTCACCTACTCAAAAGAAGCTTTCTTTCACTATCCTACCTACAACAGCATCTGCCCTCACTGGTCACTCAGTTTCCCACTCTCACCCCCACCCCACTCTGCTTTTCTTCCTGGCACTTACCAGTACCTGTCATTTTGTATCTTTCTCTGGTTCTGGTTTCCACCCCCACCACAATGTGACCATCCAGGACTCTGCCTGGCATGGAAGAAGAACCTTGTTAATTATTTGCAGATGAGCCCTGGGGTTGCCCAGAAATCCTAGGCTGAAAGCTCTGAAGTAGAGAAAATAAACGCCCGGGGGGCACTTCTTCACAGACAAATGCAGCATTTCAAACAGTAAGTAGTAGGACAAAAGCCCTTTCTCAGGCCCTTTCCTGGATCTGGCTGGACCCTATAAAGCATGACTGACCCTAATTGTTTCATGAGCCTTTTCCTCAGGACTAGAAAATTACTGGAAGCACCCTGAAGACACAGAGGCTCCAGGAACTTACTAAACAGGAAGTGCCAGACCGCAAGGACCTGACCTGATCCTGCACCCAAAAATAACGTCAGAATGAGCTGCAGATGCACAAGGGTGGGCTGCTGCACGTCTCTGCACCCGGCCCTTTCCCTCCCTTGGGAAAGTAAAGTAAAACCTTTACTCCAGGCACATTCTTCTCTTTGTGAATTCTTTCCTAGACCCCTCACCAACCAACCTAACAGTGAGATTGTGGGAGTGATTAGAAAAAATAGTTTGGAGAAAAAAATGAGGAGTGCCTCACGTCTTATTCCAAGCCTATTTGGTTTTTACACTTTTGAAAAGGAGGTGATAATTACTAAATCAAATCACTTATTGAAAAGTGGAAAAAAAATTTTTTTTAAAAGAACTAGTGTAACCGGAAAAGACACCGGCATTCAGGCTGCCTGTCACTACCAAATCCAATAAGCAATGACATCGACTGAATCTTTTATGGGCGCTTTATTCAGATGGCCGGTGATCTGAGAGGATGGCGGGTTCATACCCTAACAAACCATCTTCTCTTTCCTGGCCAGATCTTTTATAAGGGGGTGGAGAAGGACAAACAAGGTGCAGTGAGGGCATTGAGATTCAGGGAATATTAGGTGAGCAAAGCTGCAGCATTCCTGTTCTCAGCAGTTAGCTGTTCCTATGAAGGGTGGGTGGGTGGGGGGGTCACACAAAAGGCCCGGATGCCTCCAACTTGTCCCTAGGTGGTAATCTCTAGCCAGTGCCCGAGGAGGTCAGCTGCTTTTCCTAGGAGTCAGGATGGGCCTTATCTGTAGTTTCTGAAACAAAAGCTTAACATACACATTACTTGCTAGACTTACAGCTTTTTACCTTAAGCTAAAATTTTCCAGGTCTTGAGTCCCCTATCTCTAGAAGACTGGCAGACCCCAGCACCAGCTGCCAAGCACCACCCTGCCGACCCTGCAGACGCTGCTGCCGGCACGTGTGTTCCAGGGCCGCGGTGGGTGGGAGGCGCCACTCCTCCCGTGGCAGCAGAGCCCACCTGAAATCCAGCACGTGGACAGAGCCGGGCATGTCACCACCTGTACGGAAGGAGGTGAAGGTCAAGTGAAACTCTGGAAGAACTGGAGGAGGCTGATGCCGGGTGGCGGTCAGAGCGGGAGACTGCTTCAGTACAATCTGATTTTTAACCATGAGCTTGTATTGCTATAGAAAAGAGTGAATATGTTTATTTTACAGGATATAGATCCAGTCCCCACATGCACACCCCAATAAATCCCAAATGCACCGCGGATTTAAAATAGCAGCATGAAAGTTCTGGAAGAAAACCTTGGAGCATTTCTTTATAACTTTGGTAGAGGGAAGGGCTTTCTGGCTTTGACTTAAAATCCAAAGGCATAAGAGAAGAGCTAAAAATATAAAAACTTCCGTGTGGCAAAAACAAATTGACCGTCCTAAGTGAAGACAAACAACCAGCGGAGGAAACTGTGTCTGAATCACAGACATCATTTCTCGAATGCAGAGATGACTCCAGGATAAGATGTCCAAACTCTCAGTAAGAAATATGGGTGATTCAGGAAAAGGAACACATAGGATTTTAAAGCATATTCATCCTCACTATAAGAAAATGTGAATTAAAACTAAATTCTGATACCACTTCTCACCTATCAGGTCAGCAAAAATCCAAAGGTCTAATAACACACTCTGTGGGCCAAGCTCTGGAAAAGGGACCCACAGGCCAGAAGCAGTTTGCATGTTTGCAGAAGGTGTCAGGGGAGTCCTCTGCGGCCCAGGTCCTGCTGACAGCCCCGGAAGACGAGAGGGCGGGCCAAGGGTCCTGGAATCCAGGGCTGGCTCCCTGTGACCCTGCGCAAGCCGTTCCAGGAAGGCCCTTCCCAGAGACCTGCTGCAAGGGGGCTGGGGAGGTGGGTTGCCAAGCACCCCCCAATTTCTTCTCCCCAGATGCCTGCAGGTGTGTGACCGGGACTGGCCCTTTGGCACTGCGGTGGTCACCATCTGGGCTCAGTCCCTATGGGCCGAGGGGGCCAGCCCCGCTGCGGGTGCTCAGCGCCACCAAGACATAGCATTATGATGATGTGAGACTCTTTCCTGGCATGTCGATTTTACTCAAAGATTTTGGGAGGGAAAAGTCATCATTTTTTATATTAAACTACCAGTGATATGTTATTACGAGAACATAGAATTCTAAACATTTTTAAAGCTTCAAATAAAAATTTTAACCCTTCAAAATAAAAGACATCGCAAATGCCTTGCAGCGCACAGCTTCACACGGTGGTCCGGGCCTCCTGCGAGTGCGCTGTCCGCTGGGGCGAAGGGCGGCCGGCAGCAGGGACCTACGCGGCCCATAGAGAGGCGTCTAGTCCCTTCATCAGCAGACTGGCAGAGGAAATGCTTTTGAAAAATTTCTAATTGAAAAGATTTCAAGTTTAGACTAATGGAAAGCAGCCCTGACACTGCACTGCAGCCGATCTTGTTTAGATGACTCAGCCCGGGTGTTCACGAAGAAAGGTGTGTGTTTAGGAAAGGGGGCTGGAGACAGCGGGTCCTCCTTCCCTTGGTACACTGGTTCACTGCTCTCTCCTCCCCTGCTCCTGCTCATACGGGCCACTTACCGACCCCCCCATTCACCTCCCCAGTGTGCCAGCTAGCGGGCTCCCAGGCCCCTGTTTCACACAGGCTACGGAGATAAGTCCCTACCAGGGGACAGCTCATAGTCTATGGGGGAGCGGGGACAGACTTTAGCCCAAAAGTCACACCTGTGACTGGACAGTCATACATGTGACAGCGACCCTGGAGGAAAAGTGAAGGCTTCATGGAAAGGTTTTTTCTGGGGGACGTGGTTCAGTTAGGGTCAGGGAAGTGAAGGGATGCTGCTCACGGCAGTCTTACTAAAGGTGGCCCTGCAGGGGAGCGAGCAGCCTGCAGGTGGACGGCGGAGGCAGAGCAGACTCAGCTGATTTGCGGCCCTCAGGTTTGGGAGATGCCCTGTCATCGGCTTTGGCTGGACAATTCAGGTCAAAAACCCAAACTGGCTCTACACGTGGTGAGAACAGACACCTCCAGGTGCTAGGAGGTTGTATGATGAGGCGGCCAAGCTGGGAAAACCACACTGGGCTCAAGGTGGCTGTGAGATTCAGCTCTGAAGCCTCGTCTCTGCCCAGGGAATGGGGAAGAAATCATCTCCCCTCAGAGGACCTGGGAGGGACTTGGACTGGACACTGGTGGCCAGTGCAGGCCCTGGCGGGTTTGGCTGACTCAGCGCTTCTTGGTTCTGGTGGAGCCTCTGAGGCAGGACAAGGCCCTCCTCATCCAGGCCTCACACTGCCACAGCCTCGGCTGCCACGCTGCAGCTGCCTGTCTGTCTTTCCAGGGGCTCACAGAGGGCAGCAGGACCCAGCAAATAAAAGTGCAGGACAGCCAGTGAGTTCTGAATTTCAGATAAACAACAAATAATGTTTAAATATAAGTATGTCCTAAACATTGCAGCAGATGTACTTATGTTAAAATATTATCCAATTGTGTATCTGAAATTCAAACCTCATGGGCATCTGTGTTTTGGCTTGTGAGCCGAGTTGGCCGACAGACCAGGACAGCTGGCCCTTCATGGGGGCAGGCAGAAGAAAAGTTTTTGGAAGTCTTGCAACCCCTAGATGCTCCAGGCCTTGTGTCTCTGCTGGGGGAGTCATGGGTGCCCACTCCCAGGTTCACCCTCAGAGTCCCCTCCTGAGGAGTGGTACCAGCTAAGGCTTCTAAGGGACCTGGAGTCGCAGAGAGGCAGGACTGGAGACTGAGGAGGAAACCTGGGAGAGCAGAGACACGAAGGCCCACCTCAGCCAGGGGGCTGCATACCACGTGGGGGTTGAGCTGGGCTGGCGGCTGAGCGACCTGAGCAAGGGGGTGCCGGCACCTGAGCAGAGGCTGCAGCAGCGACTCTGTCCATGCAGCTCTCCCTCAACCTTTGCTGGACTCTGAGACAAGCTGTCAGAAGGACCTGAAGTGACGGCTCAAAGCAGGAGCGTGGGAGAGGCAGATGCTGGTTGGCAGCCAAGGACCATCCATATCCACAAGAGCAGCATTCTTTTCAATTCTTGTGGAAAAGAGTAGCGTCATCCCCAAATAAGGGCGCCCCCATCAGCATGGGCTTCCAAGGAAGGCCGTCCAGGAAGTGGAGACCCTTCTGCATACAGACCCTGTGGGCCACACTGGCGGGCCACCCAGAGCCCCCCAGCCGACATGGGATGCAGGAGTCTCTTGTAGAAAGGGCCATTTCCCACCAGAGTGTCTCTTGTTGGCCAGCAGCCCCAGTGGGAGGATGTGGGGCGGGTAGCCTACAGGCCTGAGGTGTAGACCCGGCGTCCATGCCCTAGGCCCTCCAGGTACAGTCTGTGGGAGACAGGGCACTTGGCTCCTCTGGGTCCCTCTGAAAGTGGGCCCCGCTTCCTGAGTGTGGTGAGGCCTGTTGAGGACTTTCCTGGGCAGGTTCAGGCTGCACTGGGCTGAAGAGCCCTCCTATGGCTTGCACTTACTCCCAGAAAGGTTGCTCTGTGGAATCTCAAAAACACATCCCTTGGGAATCTGAAGACCCTGAGAGGTATCACTGTCTGCGCTGACCCGCTGTGTTCTTGAAGAAAACACCTGCAGCGACCGTGGCAGGCACCTCTGGTCACCCGTCCCATGTTCTCCAACATTCCAGGCTAACTGAGCCCCAGCTTGTTCAGAGTGGGCCCCTCCTTGTCCCTCAGACAAGTCACGGCAGGCCCCCTATTCCCTGTCAGCACCGGCTGGGTGGGGCCATGTGACACCATCTTGGCCAGTGGGGTGGAATCTGGGGGGTGGAGGTAGGTCCCTGGACCTGCCTCTGAGTGCAGATGTTCTGAACACAGATCTTGTGACCCTGTTTAGTTTGCCCGTAGAAAAAGGAACTTATGCACAAACTCATCTTTCAGTGAAGATGCATTTGAGGCCTGGATGCAGGAACTTATTTCTAACCTTCAGCAGACATGAACATTTAGTTATTTTTTCAAATAGGAAATCACTGCAAGTTCATTAGATAATGTCATTCCCTCCCAGGAAGGCTGCTCGGCGATGCCCCCAGCTCACCCCTCCTTCCTCACGGCGGTGAGTGGCAGGAGGTTCTCACTGAATGGTGGCTGGAAGGGCAGGCTTTCATGCCAGACTGCTTGGGCTCCTAGTCCCTCTTTTTTAAAAAAAAGATATTATGTATTTATTTTTAGAGAGAGGGGAAGAGAGGGAGAAAGGGAAACACTGACAGGTGAGAGGAACATCAATCAGCTGCCTCTTGTGCGCGCCCCAACTGAGCACCGAACCTGCAACCCAGGCACACGCCCTGACAAGGGTTCAGACCGGCGACCCTTCACTTTGTGGGGTGATGATGAACCCACTGAAGCACACTGGTCATGGCTTGGGTTCCAAATCTTGATTTGCCTTCTCCAGCCTAAGTTATCTTGATCAAATTATTGAACAGCGTCGAGAGTTCCAGCCAAGATGGCAGGTAGGTCAACACTGGACTCACCTCCTCCCACAACCACATCAAAGTTACAGCTGAACTACAGAACAACCATCATTCAGAACTGCCAGAGACTGGCTGAACGGAAGTCCTATAACTAAGGAAAAAAAGAAGCCACATCCAGACTGGCAGAGGGGTAGTGATGCAGAACAGGCTGTGGCCCCGAGATATAAACCAGGAGGGATATCTTAGCTATGGAGGTCCCAGTCCCCCCTGAGGAGTGAGAGGTCCCAGCTGCACACTGGACTCCCCAGCCCACAATTCCAGGGCTGGGAAGAGAAGTCCCCATAACTTCTGGCTGTGAAAACCAGCAGGGATGGTGGCTGAGTGACACAGAAGACTGCTCCAAGTTTCAGGCAATTCCTCTTAAAGGGCCCACGCATGGACTTACGCGGACTCACTCCCTCCGAGCTCCAGCACAGGAGCAGCAGTGTGAAAGAAACCAGAGACACACGGGGGGAGCTCAAGTGTCCAGCATCAGGGCAAGAGGTGGGGGCAGCTTTCTGCCAGACAAAGGTACTGGCAGGGCCATTGTTTCTTTGCTGAGCCCACCACCACCAAGTCTGCACATGCATGTGGAGGCTATACCTGAGTCTCCATCAACCCAGCTAGCCTTCTTTGTCCAATATCCACAAATCGATAAATGTGATATACTACACAAACAAAATGAGACATAAAAGTCATATGATCATGTCAATAAAAGCAGAAATAGCATTTGTTAAAATCCAGCACCCACTTATGATAAAAAGAAAACAAAGTCTCAGCAAAATAGAGGAAACCCTCTATTTCCTCAGAATAGAGAGAATATACTTCAACATACTAAAAGCCATACATGAAAAACCTACAGCCAGTATCATACTGAATGGGCAAAAATGGAAAGTGTTTTCCTTAAGATTAGGAACACGTCAGGAGTGTTCTCTTTCAATACTTGATTATTTGACACAGACTTGAAGTCCTGGATGCAACAATCAGACAAGAAGAAAAAATGAAAGGCATCCAAATTGGAAAGGAAGAAGTAAAACTGTCATTATTTGCAGACGACATGATACTGTATATAAAGAACCCTAAAGAGTCCACCAAAAACTACTAAAAGTGGTAAATGAGTTCAGTAAACCAGCAGGATACAAAATGAATTTTCAGAATTCAGTGGCATATTTATACACCAATAAAGAACGATCAGAAAGAAAAACTAAGAAAACTATCCAATTACAATTGCAATAACAATGACAATAATAAAACAACAACAATTAAAAGGCACCTAAGAATAAATTTAACCAAGGAGGTAAAAGACCTGTACTCAGAAAATTATAAGATACTAAAGAAAGAAATTGAGGAGATGCAAATCAGTAGAAGCACATACCGTGTCCGTGGGCAGGAAGAATTAACATCATTAAAATGTCCAAACTACACAAAGCAATCCATTGATTCCAGGCAATTCCTATCAAAATACCAATAGTGTATTTTAGAGGACTAGCCCAAATATTCCAAAAATTTATGTGGAACCAGAAAAGATCCCAAACAGCCTCAGCAGTCTTGAGAAAGAACAAAATTGCAGGTACCATGCTACCTGATATCAAACTATACTACAAGGCAACAGTACAAAACAGCCTGATACTGGCATTAAACAGACATATAGATCAACAGAACAGAATAGAGAGCTCAGGAATAAAATCCACACCTTGATGTTCAATTAATATCTGAGAAAAAAGGGCAAGAACATACAATGGGGTGAAGATAGTCTTCTATTTAAGAAATGTTGTTAGAGAAATTGAATACATGCAAAAAAAAAAAAATCCCACTAGACCACTTCGTTACACTATATAAAAGAATAAACTCAAAATGGATCAAAGACTTTAATGTAACTTGAAACCATAAAAATCCTGGAAGAAAACATAGGCAATAAAATCTCAAGCATTTCTTATAGCAGAATTTTTTTCTGACATATCTCCTTGGACAAGGGAAACAAAAGAAAAAAATAAATAAAAGGGACTACATCAAACTAAAAAGTGTTTTCACAGCAAAGGAAACCATCAACGAAATGAAAAGACAGCCCACTGAATGAGAGAACACATTCGCCAGTGATCCATCTGATAAGGGGTTAATGTCCAAAATTTCTAAAGAGCTTATACAACTTAACATCCAAAAAACAAACAATCTGATTAAAAAATGGGCAAAGGACCTGAATAGATACTTCTTCAAAGAGGACATACAGATGGCCAATAGACATATAAAAAGATGCTCGATATCACTAATCATCTGAGAAATACAACTTAAAAACACCATGAGATATCCCCTCACATCTGTCAGAATGGCCATCATCAATAAATCAACAAATAACAAGTGTTGGTGAGGTTGTGGGGAAAAGGGAACCCTCATGAACTGTTGGTGGGAACGCTGATTGTGGCTGCCACTGTGGAAAACTGTGTAGTTTCCTCAAAAAACTAAAAATGGAAACTGCCTCATGACCCAGTGATTTCAGTTCTGGGAATTTATCCAAAGGAACCTGAAACACTCAGGTGTCAAAAGGATATATGCAGTCCTAGGTTCATGAGCATTATTTACAATAGCCAAGATTTGGAAGCAGCCCAAGTGCCCATCAGGAGGTGAGTGGATAAAAAAGCTGTGGGACATTTACACAGTGGAGTTCTAGTGGCCACAAAAAGAAGAAAGTCTTACCCTTTGTGACAACATGAATGAACCTAGAGGGTGTTATGCTACATGAAATAAGTCAGTCAGATAAAGCCAAATACCGTTTGATTGCACTTGTATGTGGAATATAATGAACAAAATTAACAAACAAAATAGAAACAGACTCAGATACAGAGAACAGACTGCTGTCAGAGAGGAGGGAGGTTGGGGGGCTTGGCTGGGTGAAATAGATGAATAAGCAACCCCCCAAAAAACAAACAAACAACCCCCCCCAAACAACTCAGAGGCGCAGACAGCAGTTGGGTGATAACCAGATGGAACGGCGGGGTGGGAGGAGGTAGAAGAGGGTGAAGGAGGGAAAACGTCTGAAGGAGACTTGATTTGAGAGCTGCGAACACACAGTACAATATAGAGAGGATGTGCTGCACAGCTGTATACCTGCAACCTAAGTAATTTTATTAACCAATGTCACCCCAATAAACTCAATACAAATATTTTTAAAACAGAAGAAAAAAATGATAAAGACCTTCAAGTTTCAAGTTTCTTCCCAACGGTCTTCCATTTGCAGTTCTAGGATTTTTACTATCAAGCTGGAAAATTCTGGAAACGAGTGATCACCAGACTGATGTCAGCACTGAGCCTGAGCTGGGTGCTGAGGTGTCTGTTCCCCAGAGTTAAATGGGGAATTTCAACTCAAAACGAGAGTTCAGTGTCACTGGATGTTTTCACCAATTAAGCAACAATAATTTATCCAGCAACAATCATACAGAAGGCTGGGGTATTGTGAGCAAGTGAAAATGTTGGCCCTGCCTTCAGGAAGTGGAGTGAAGAGAGGAGGTGTGGGAGCAAGGGGGCGTCCCAGCACTGGGCGGGGGGCCAGCTGCATACCATGGGCCGAGGGGCTGAGGCCTGTGGCCTGGAGCTGCCAGTCTTCCGTGGCAGCTGAGCCCATCCACAGACCTGGTGACAGACACCACAGTGCTTCGGCACTGTTGGAATCTCTTGACTGATACCTGGTTGAACATGTATCAGCCATGAAAACACGTGGTACACGAAAAGTTTGGAGACATGTGCCGTTCAGAGGGTCCAGGCCTCCCTGATGAGCCCTAAACACCGGGAAACGATGGAAGGGATCAATCTGCAAGTGCGGAGACGCCGGCCACCCACCAAGTGCCTGTGTGTGCATGCGTGAATGTGACTGTGTGTGCACACATGTGCACATGCATGTGTGCAGACTGAGCAGCTGAACACAGCTGCAGGTAAGCAGATATTGAACCAACAAAGCCTGTCATCGCCTGGGTACAGTGCCACCACTTGCCAGCCCACCCAGGAAAGGGAATGGTGACTCACGCCCTGGCCAGTGCGCTAACCTCTTGGCAGAGACTGGGCCACTCCGATAAAACGCAGAGCTCTGAGGAGAGAGACCTGGGATGGTGTTGCTTCCCTTCAAGGGGGAGGGAGAAGTGATGATTCTAGAACAGGCAGCCTCCAGCATGGCTAGTTGCCTGATACCCCAGTGAATGTGGCCCCCGAGAGGCCCCTGAATAGCCATGCCCTCTGATCAATCAGCGTGTACAACACACTGGTGTCAGAACACACAGGCATCCCCTATCCACTGAAATTCACATCAACTCTGCCTCAATCTTTTTGTAAAAAAATTTAAAGAATATATTTATTGATTCTAGAGGAAGAAGGGAGAGAAAGAAACATCATCCATTGGTTGCCTCTTGTACACACTCTGAACAGGGATCGAACCCACAACCTAGGTATGTGCCCTGACCGAGGATCGAACCCACAAACTTTTGGTGTACAGGACAATGCTTCAACTGAGGCACCTGGCCAGGGCTGCCTCTTTAATCCTGACATAATCCCCTCCAGCCTAACACCTCACAGTGTGGTTTCCAAGATGTCCGTGAGCGTCTGATTCCTGAGTGGGGTGCCCGCTGCATGGGTGCCTGCTGTGTGCACCTCTGCAGCATCCTGCTGGGACCGGAAGGATGGTTTTCACAAGAGGCCATAGTCACGGCAAGAGGGCTGTGAATGGGAGGAGGCTGAGGAATGGCAGGACTCCAGTATTTTCAGGCACCTTGTAGTAATGGCAGCAAAGAACAGCTGCAAGGGGTTGGAGGATCACTGCCCAATGAGGAATAAGGACAGGAAGATACTGGTTGAAAACAGACTGAAGGTAACCTTGGCTATGTGAGAAAATACTAATAAATGTTACTGTGAAAAAGTCATAATCACAAACAAAATATATTTATTAGAAATATTACAGTCATACATATACTTTTTTTCATACACTTTCATGTCAATAGTTAAATACAGCTCTGTTGGCACATGGTATCCTGAGAATGCTTGGTACAGTCTGGTGTGCTTTGTGCAGAAACAAGGCTACAGATGTATCAACGGCATTCAACTAATGTAGTTAAAATTAGTGAGCTACTCAGGATGTTACAGCCAGACTCTAACCTGGGTCAGAGAAGGGAAACACCAGGTGAACTTGGGCAACTGAGATATAAAAAACACTTTTAAAAGGTTGTTTACACACTTCACTGCATGTCCTTGGTAGTTCATCTCAACATGGCACTAAAGCTTTGGTATGGGAAGAACTGCTGCTGGATTTGGCAAATGGGTTTGTATTTACAGACCTGAATCCTCTAATTCCACACACCTGCAGAAGCCTGCCCTGCCCTTGGTGGGGACGTGGGAGGGGAAGAGAACACACAGGCAGCTGCAGACAGACCTTATGGCCAGGTGGCTCATTACTTTGGGAAGTGCATTTTGTGTAACACCTGCGCATCCACTTTGGATGGTCTCAACAAAGCTACGGCAGAGCCACAGAATGAAGAACAGAAACCAAAGGCTAGCATTGTTTGTGAAGCGAAAAGGGACAAAGATGCAAGAAGTGCGAATTTGCCCAGGGAGACAGGGGCTGGCACAGTATCACAGGTCACTGAAAGTTTACGTTCATGAAACAACTTGCAATGCACGGACCCATCCATGACTTCTCTTTACATCCTTTAAAAATTCCACTCTTCTGGGTCTTGCACTTTGCACGTGTCTTTTATAGAAAAACAATACATTAAAAAGGGATCTGCAGAACCACCAAATAGTTTTAAATGATTAGTACTGGCTGAAGGAAGTTGGGGAGAATCATGTAGCCTCTGAAAACCTCAGGAAAGAAAACTGGAAAGGACACAGCTTACAGCTTGCTGACACTACCTCATTTTCTCAGCATGTCAATTTTCCACCTTCACTCTGTGCTGGGCTTTCTAATTTCAAATGGACCTAAAAGCCCCACTCTATTGCCCAGCCTGGTCTGGGACAGCTGCTCCCCAAACCTGCAGTGCTGGAAGGCCAGACCTTGCACTCTGGCCACCTCAGTCCCCTCTCAAGACCCAGCAGGGTCTGACCCACCCCACACCACCTGTATTTCTCTTGCAGGACATATGCTTCCTCTCCTTGCCCACCAGCAAAGAAAAATGGCAGTAAAGGAACTCCCTTGAATTACAAAAATAAATCGCCACATGGTCTTCCTTATGTAGGACATTTCTTTCCTTCTTTTTAACCTGAAGGGAGCAGGCACCAGCAGGGAGGGAGGGGGCAGGCCCAGACTGCTGACCCAGAGCTGGTGTTGAATCATTCATGGTAACCACTAAAAACAGGGCGCTGATCATGCCGAACGCCCCTGCAGGCATCCAAGACCTCAGTGTCTCCCACACACAAAGACTCATAGTAACCCCCAATAAACACAGCCACCAACACCCCCACCCCACTACTTGGCATGTTCCTTTTCCCTCCGCTGTAACGGTGAGCAACCCAGAAGCATGGGAAATGTATCAGTTACGTCAACAAGACAGATACAAGAAGCAGCACAAGTGGTAACTTTCGTTTGGGTACATTCATAAAGGAGGAGCCAGGGAAATTTGTTCAGCCTGTGCCTCCAACTTCTCCTTGAACACAAAGGGCCAGTTAGGAAATCCTCACCCCAGACTGCTCAGTGCTCCCTGTGCCACACTGCCCTGGCCTGCCCCGCATGCCTCTCAGTGGATCTGGGAACTTGGACAATGCACAGGACACATCCCTGGTCCCATTGCAGATACCTGGATTCAACTGATAGGGCAGGCCAGGAGACTGTAGTGCAGAGCCACAAGCAGGACATGGAGGATGGAGGATGGATGCACCAGCAGAGCCCTAGGACCAGTCCACAAAGGTGGCCTGGAGGGAGGGGCCAACCTCAGACAGTGGCGGGGCCTGCAGCAACCAGGCCCCTCAAGGGCCACCACCATGTGAGTGTTACTTTAAGCAATGACAGCAGTACTGTGACTCTCAGGGACTTAACAACCCTTTGTCTGAGGGGCACAAACCCAGAGTAATGGGCCCCTTCACATCATGGTGTGCACATGAAGACTTCACCTCAGACTCACTTATGTGAGCCGCACCCCACTGCTATATAAGGTGCATTTATTTCCCACCAAGAACAGAGAATCACCAGGTGGTTACTTGCACAGAGTACTTCCGAAGTAAATGGGGCCACTAGGGGGATTCTGCTGTCGCTTAGGAATGATGGCTGGATAGTAGAGAAACTGCATTGTCCTTATTCAATTATAAACAGCCATCTCTGCCCATCCCCAAGGGCTTCCTTTTGCCATGAGAACATGCAAGGCCTGATGAAGTACTGAATGCTATATAAGTCTAAAATTGAAATATTGTCTAAATGTGCTGTCTGCCCAGTATCCCAGGAAATATGTATCTTCAGCTTGTTTCGTTGCACAAATACCCGAAGACTCCAGCAGACACAGCCTCTGCACACGAGTAGTTTCTGTCCATTCCACACGTGGGGTGAGCGTGTTTGGGTGTGCTCGGAGTGTGAGTAAACAGGAGGCCAGACGGAGTGGAGGAGGCCAAGAGCCGGCACGTGAGGTTGAGTGCGGAAGTTCTGTGTGCCCGAGTCCCAGCACAGCGCATGGGCAAGCACACACTTCTGTCTACTGGCCACCCCACGGGGATGGGGGGCCAACTACCCAGGGGCTCATTCTAATTCTCACATGTTTCACCTTCCTTCCTCGGAGTCAAGTGAGTGACAGAAAGACTTGAAAATGTAACCGAGTTCTGGGTGCTGAAGTTGTCATCTAGAACATCAGCACATTTTCCCAAAAGGCAGGTCCATGTGTGTCCATGCTGCTTGAAGGCACACGTCTGTCTTTTGTTGTTTTTTTCTTTTTTAGATGGAGGTGATGGGTAAAAGGGGCAAATTTTTTATAAAGGCAAAAGCTGGGACTGTTAGTAAAAAGGTGGCCAATGTCCATTGCTGTCTGTTGTAAGTCTCGGTGCAGCTTGTTGGGAAATCACTCAGTGTGACTAGAGATGTCCCCCCCGGAGAGCAAAGCTTCCCCAACTTCCCTCTGAACATGTCCAGATTCAAGGTGGGTGCATGGGGAACCCAGCTCTATCTCCCGCTCGTGTGTAGGTACCCGCTGGATTGGACCTTCCCTTGAAAGGCAGAGCAGGGCCTGTGGAAAGTGACCGGGCGCTTCCAGGACAAACTGCAGGCGGCGGCAGCAGCTGCTGTTGGGTCCTCGGGTCTACGTCTCAAAGTACTTGTATATCTGGGCTACGTATTGCATCACGCTCTGCCAGTCAGGCCGGTCAGTGTGCAGCATCTCGCTGAGCTCCTGCAGCAGAAAGAAAGGGTCTCAGTGGGGCTGGGCCCAGGGCAGGGCTGGTGCTGCCACAAAACCTCCACCCATGAGGTGGCAGGTGGAGGCAACACCAACACAGTGTGGAATGTATTAGTTAAAAGAAAAGCATTTTCTTCCTATTTATTCAGGAGATACCATTCTTTTTAAAAAATATTAAACATGACCTCCCACCCTGCATCTTTTAACAACATGGCAGCATTAAAAAAAGTGTGAAGACAAAGGCACCCATAATTCCATGATCGTAAAGGGCTTTCTGCTTCTCTGAGTTCCCTATGACTCCCACTCTGTGTCCAATACCACGGACACCTTGTGCGCTCCCTGCTTCTCACTGAGCATCTTCATACACAATCCCCACACTGAGGCACTGTGTCGCTGGCTGTCCCTTCAGTGGATGCACCCTCCGAGCGAACGGCCGACCCCTCACTGGCAGACGAGATGGGCAGTGTGTGTCCACCTCACATTACAGACTTTGCAATAAGCATTTTGGTGCATACTGTTTCCTTCTGTGGAACTAGTACCTTAAGATACGTTCCCAAGAATGCGATCACCTCAAGTTCTTGAACCAATTTGAAACGCAACCATTTGTTTCACCAGAATTAGGTGTTATCACTCAATGTTAACTTAGCAGGCAACAAGCAGGCAGAAAGCAGAGGCCAGCGAGTGCCAGGCAATAGAGCGAGTCAAGTTTCCTGAAATGTATGCTACTAAACGTATTTCATAATTCACTTATGATTACATTTGGATTCTTTTGTGGTCCCAAGAAAACAATAGGAAAGGACCCTAACGTAGAGCCAGAAACAGAAATGCAGTGGAGGAACAAGGCTGAATTGGCCAGCACATCTGCTCCTGGGCAGTGACAGAACTAGCTGTAGCCAGACATTTGACCCCATTTCAACACCAATGAAATACATTCCACTGAGGGTGGTCCCTGCTTATAGTAAAAAATGACCCATATATCACTGGTCACGCAAGAGGGATGGAGAAGGAGTAAGTGCAACATTCTACACACATATATCTAGAAAAATTTAAACAGAAAAAGTTTTCACAGAATACAAAAATAAAAAGTCTCCTGTCTCAAATGCAGTAGTCAAGGCTGTGCACACAGATTGATGCATGGAAAGCCAAAATTCTTATTAACAGGGGGACTGTTAACATGACAATACAAAAAAGTAGCAGTTGAGAATTGAGCAAACTATTTAGGTGCTCAATTCTATACTACGAGAACTGAGAAATTAAGGAAGGCCCACAGATGCAAGACAGACAGATGGTGAACTTACCTCCAATGCTTTATGCAGGAAAAGCATTACATAAAATTTAACAACCATTCATGATAAAAACTCTAAAAAAACTAGGAATAGAAAGGAATTTATTTCACCTACTATAGGAAATACACCAAAACCCAAAAGTTACACCATACTTAATGATGAGAGACTGAAAACTTTCCCCCTAAGATCAGGAAAAAGGAACAAGGCAAAAATGTCTCTCTCACTTCTTGTCTTCAGCACTGTAGTGGAAGTTCTGGCTAGTGCAATAAGGCAAGAAAAAGAAACAAAAGGCATGCAAATGAGAAAGGAAGCAATAAAACTGTCCTTATTTGCTAATGACATGATTGTCTATGAAGAAAACTCCAGAGAGTCTCCAATAAAATCTCTTGGAACTAAAATGTAAGCTTAGTGAGGTCTCAGGATACAAAGTCCACATCCAAAAGTCAAATGTTTTCCTACCTACCCAGCAATGAACAACTGGAATTCGTAACAAACAAATTTAAAGTGGAAGGAGAAGAGAGAAGGCAGAGGTGGTGAACGAGCAGGGGGTGGAAGAGGTGAAGAAGGAGAATGGGGAGGACAGAAAAAGAATGACAAGAACAGGAACAGTATAAACAAACAAACAAACAAACAAAAAAACCCAAAAGACCAAACCTGTGCAGAATCTATTTACAGAAAACTACAAACCACTGATGAAATATACTTAAAATCTAAATAATGAAGACGTGTTAAAATGTCAAGTCTTCTCAATCTGATCTACAGCTACAACACAACCCAAATAAAATTCCCAACAAGCTTTTTGGGAGAGATCAACACACTGATTCTGAAGGCACAGGTACTAAGCAGCTAAAACAATTGGGAAGATTCGATTTCCTGATTTATAAAGCTGTATTAATCAGCAGAGTGTGACCAAGAAACAGGCCCTTAGAGCAAGAAATAGGCCCTTAGATCGTGTTACTTGTATTTTATTACAATATAAAAAATTGAGAAAAAAGAGAGAGAAGCCTTCTTGCCCTTGGCAGCGCATGGCCTTGGGGTGGAGGTGGACAGGAGCTCTATAATCAGGTAAACTACAGCAGAATGTGTTGTGGGCAACACACAGGGCTTTGAGTGAATGGTGCTTCAGGGGCCCAGCGGTGGCTCGGCTGTACCGGCTGTGAGGCCCCTTAGTGGGTCAGAGCGCTGGCCAGTTGCCTGCCTTTGCCACTCCGGGGCTGCTCACCTCTCCCGACCTGCACGTGCCTCTTGTCCCCTGGTAAGGGGCACTGGCTCTGTGGGCCCAGGGAGCACGCACACATAGATGCCTGGCGCACAGATGTGAAGCACATGCTTTTCCTGTGATCAAGCTGGAAGGCACCCTGTAAGCGCCCTTTCTAGGATTTATACTATGGAATAGCCCAGTTATGCCTAAGGACACATTCTGACAACTCCTACAACCCTGGGGTGTAAGCGTCTCCCCACAGTGGGCCTGAAGTCCTGGACGTGGGCATGCAGTGGCTGCTCTGGTGGACACCCTGCTTTACTCAGTCACCGACACCAGCAGACAGATGACCGGTGTGGGAATGTCTCCGCATTAGGATGCACCAAACTCTGTAGGGCACACACTCTGGCTGTTTTCACAGTGGCAGAAACAGCACGACACCCCTCTCACCTGTTCTCTCTGTGAGATACTGCCCACAGATGCCCCATGACGAGCCAGCCCTCTGAGTCACACTGCAGTGGACATGGAATGCTTGCTAAAATTTGGGGGACACTGTAGATCTTTCACTTGTAAAAAATTTAATCCTTATGAATATGCTACACCCAGAAACTTATACTTACTTGAATATACACATACAAGTGGCTATTTTCCTAATTTAACAATAGAACTCGATCAAAAGCTTGGGATTATTATTGCTGCCAATTCTGACTGGAAGTATTTTTGAAGTATCATGCATAATTAAATATACTATTTTTCAATCTACATCAAGATACTGAAAAGCAAAATTTTTTTATCCTCACCCAAGGATATTTTTCATTGCTTTTAGAGGGGCATGGAGGGAGAGAGAGAGAAACGTCCATGTGAGAGAGGAGTATTGATAGGCTGCTTCCCACATGTACCTGGACCTCAGATCAAACCCACAGCCTAAGTATGAGCCCTGACCAGACATCGAACCCACAGCCTTTTGGTTACAGGATAGCTCTCCAACCTCTTGAGTCACTCAGCCAGAGCTGAAAAGCAAATTTAATAATGTAGGAAGTTTCTGTTTTGTTGATGACATAAACTGGTTAAAAGTCTCACAAGCACTCCTAAGTGCTTTTGAAATTAATTATGCTTGTCAGTAGATCCTCATAGACATCTGTAAAAATGGAACTGCTGGCTCTGACAGTGAGGTCTACAGATGATCTCATTGTCTTCCCAGCCTTTGCTAAAGTACATTAGATGAAAATTAGGCAAAATGTTAAATTAAAAAGCAAATATTAACTGTAACACAACAAAGAAAAATGTATTCTCGTATACTCTTATATATAATACAATCTTCTAGCAAGTCCTCATTATGTCTTTAATTCTCCATTCTGCCCAGAGGTGTAAGTCCTCTCATTACTTTTAAATTCTCTCAATTCAGATACACATGACAGGGATATCTTTTTCTTGAAGGTTTAGTAGAATCTGGGCTTACTGGTTGTGTGTGTGTGTGTGACTATATTTTACACAATGAATTCAACTCTTTTAATGGTTAAAATTCTATTTATGTCTAAGTTTTAGACACATATTTACAGTGAACCTTTGAAATATATGTATATTTCTCTAGGAGACTGTCTGCTGTATTTCAAACATGTCGGTGTAACATTGTTCATGCGCTGAAACTTCGGTGACAGCTTGACTTCCACTTTTTCACTCCTCGGATGCCCTGCAGCCTCAGAGGGTTATGGGATTTTGTCTCACCACAGTGAAACTTCAACTTCAGTTTTCCTGATTGTTAATGAGATAGAACATCCTCTGAAATGTTCATTGGTGATTTGTGAGTTGCCTATTCTAGCCTTTGACAGTTTTCTACTAGATTGTTTTTTAAATTTTTGGTTAGTAGAAATTATTTGTAGATTATCTGTCTTCACTTTTTCTGAAGTTTAGTTATGATTCATCTGAATGAATATTTTGTTTTATTTATCCTGTTTGAGATTCACTAAGAATCTCCAGTCTTTCATCATTCTGGAAAAATTTCAGGCACCATTTCATCAAATACTGTCTCTCTACCATTCTGTCCTTACTCTTCTTCTGGAATTCCTAGTTGACATGGGACACAGTCACTATCTGATTCATTGTCCATGTCTCTTAAGCCCTGTGATACGCAACAGTCGTTCCCAACCCCCTGCTCCCTTGCAGGCTTCCTACTGCAGAGGCTGAAAATGTACGCTCACTGTGCCAAACTTCCCTGCTGCTGGAGTGACCATGTGACAGAGTAATGCCAATGAGCTGGGGGGACTCTGGGAAGTCTTTTGATTTCCTCACCAAAGGGGGAAAATGTGAGGCACTTGTTCTACCCCTTTCCCCTCCTTCCTGCCCTGGTGAAAGGAGCGATGTGCAGAGCTTGGCAGCCACATTCAACCACAGAAGAACAAGCAGCCGAGGAGGAGAGAAGACGCCAGCGGATCAGAGATGGTGAAATACAGAGAAGAGGCACTCCGGGTCCTGGGTTCAACACTGAGCTGGGCCTGAAACCATTTCTGGATTTATTTTTATTTTCTTTTTTTAAAAATAACATCTTTTTGGTTTAAGCAACTGTTAGTTGGGTTTTCCATTTCTTGAAGTTGAATATTCACTAACTCATAAAACCCCTCTATTGTATTTTCCATTTGTCAATGTTTCTGTTTTATGTTCTGAGTAATTTCCTTAGGTCTATTTTCCAGTTCTCCTCTTCTGTATCTAATCAGGTTTTCAACCCAACTGGTATTTTTAATTCTAAATTTCCATTTCCAGAAGTTTTACTGGATTATTTTCCAAATCTTTTTTATAATAACCTGGTCCTTCCTATTCCTTTGATCTCTTTAGTATGTTTAAACCTAGTTTTTGTAGTCTCTTTCTTACTGTTTTACTATCTCTAGTCCTGGGAGATGATCCTCTTGTTTGTGGTGTCTGCTGACAAGCTCAGATAGTTTTTTGGGTGTTCTGTAATTTGGGCTTGTGAGCATATCTCCAGCAATCACTGGACTAGTAGCCAAGGGTTTACGCACCAGAAATATAATAGTATAAACAAGGGTCCTCTTGTGGCACAAATATCACAAATTTGGACTCTAAACCTCACCCGGCTGTTTTCTTTTCTTACAGGGGAGAAGCAAACTTCCTCATCACCTTCCTGGACTAGCAGGTGGAGGTTTTTTACATCCTCTTTCACTAAGAACAGCTGCATTTTGTGAGCCTTGGTTTTGTGCAGGGGTCTCCATAGTAATGCTCTTATTCCTGGCTGGGTGTTAAGTAACATCCATCGTGACGGCCCAGCACCACGGCCTCCAGCCCTGGCCTGGGGTTCCCACAGCGTGAGCTCAGGCCTCATGGCCCTGGTTTGTACTTCTCTCCTCACGTCTGGCACCTGGTTCTTTCCCCTTCTTCCTTCAGAGCTGGGCTATGTATTGACATTTTAAAAATTACACGTCATTCAGATTTCCAGGTGACTTGAACAAAAGGGCTTTATTGATAATCCAGTTCATTGTGTTTCCAGAACTGAAATATATCCACAATCAATCTTTTTTTTTCCTCATTAAACTTTGTTTTAATGGGTCTCAAAATTCTGTGACAGATTTTGGTCATTTTCATGAAAAAATACTGATTTAAAAAACTAATAACTTAAAAACCACCATACACACAAAAACCCCAAATGGTCCACAAACATTCTCCTTTCCTTCTGAAGGTTTTACGATGCACTGTAATCACTAACCAGCCCTTCTCTATTACACTTAAGTGGCCAATTGAGACAAACAGTTCTGAGACCGTTCTTCCACCACTAAGACTGGGGTGGCAGGTGTTGGGGATATTATTCATTTAGCCTTTGGAGCTTTCCGGGCAGACTTGGTGACTTTGCCAGTTCCAGCTGGCTTCTTGTCCACTGTTTCTATGACACCAACAGCAACTGTCTGTCTCATGTCACAAACAGCAAAGCGCCCCAGAGGAGAATAGTCAGAGAAGCTCCCAACACACACAGGCTTGCCAGGAACCATATCAACAATGGCAGCATCACCAGATTTTGAAAACTTTGGGCCATCTTCCGGCTTTTTCCCAGAGCGACGATCAATCTTCTCCTTCAGCTCAGCAAATCTGCAAGCAACTCGAGTTGTGTGACCAGAACAGGTGCATATGCAGCACTGATTTGGCTCAGATGGTTAAGGATAATCGCCTGAGCTGTGAAGCCAGCAGCTTCCATTGGTGGGTCATTTTTGCTGTCACCAGCCATACTGCCACGATGAACATATTTGAGACACGTTCTTGACATTAAAGCCCACATTGTCCCCAGGAAGAGCTTCACTCAAAGCTTCATGGTGCATTTCAAGACTTTACTTCAGCTGTAATGTTGACTGGAGCAAAGGTGACCACCATGCCGGGTTTGAGAACACCAGTCTCCACTCGGCACACAGGGACAGTACCAATGCCACCAATTTCATAGACATCCTGGAGAGGCAGATGCAGGGGCTTGTCAGTTGGATGAGTTGGTGGTAGGACGCAACCCAGAGCTTCAAGCAGTGTGGTTCCCCTGGCACTGCCGTCTTTATGGGTGACTTTCTATCCCTTGAACCACGGCATGTTAGCACTTGGCTTCAGCGTGTTGTCGCCATTCCAACTAGAAATTGGCACAATGCTACTGTGTCAGGGTTGTAGTCAATTTTCTGAATGTAGGTGCTGACTTCTTTAAAGATTTCCTCGTATCTCTTCTGGCTGTAGAGTGGCTCAGTGGAATCCATTTTATTAACACCAACAATCAGCTGTTTCACACCCAGTGTGTAAGCCAGGAGGGCATGCTCACTGGTCTGCCTATTCCTGGAAATATCTGCTTCAAACTCACCAACACCAGCAGCAGCAATCAGGACAGAACAGTCAGCCTGAGATGTCCCTGTAATCGTGTTCTTGATAAAGTCTGTGTCCTGGAGCATCAATGATGGTCACATAATACTTGCTGGTTTCAAATTTCTACAGGGAGATATCAATGGTGATACCATGCTCATGTTCAGCTTTTAGTTTATCCAAAACCCAGGCATACTTGAAGGCGCCCTTCCCCATCTCAGCTGCCTCCTCAGATTTTCCTCTGGTTCTTCTGTCGATCCCACCACATTTGTAGGTCAGATGGCCAGCAGTGGTAGACATACCGGAATCTACGTGTCCAATAACCACAATGTTGATGTGAGTCTTCTCCTTTCCCATTTTGGCTTTGATTTAGTGGTGGTTTTCTCGACACCTGTGTTCTGGTGGCAAACCCATTGCAAAAAAGCCCACAATGAATCTTAATGGAAAAAACTCTAAATCATAGGGGGTCTGACCAACTGGATAATTGTATATTCGGGATCATGAGTAACACACTTTGAACAAATGGATTTTTGTGTTCTGTAACACATTGTTAGTAGGTGGCATAAAGCTCTTCCTTCTATAATTAGACTAAAGTGTGGCAAGGATACAAAATAGGGTTACTTACCAGGCTGGGTTTAATGCCTACACTTTCGGCTGCTTCAAATGCCAACAAGAGATTCCTTTTCTAAGTTGAAAAGATAAAAAGACTGGAATTACCAACTAAAAATACAAAGCTTTTGCTAAGAAAGAACACCAACTTACAATCCATATAGAAAATCTATAAAACACTTAAAAATTTAAGTCAAATACACAAACAATGGTCTCAATATAAGAAAAGAAATTCATAGGTTATAATCGTCACTAGAAATAATACTGCTGATTGACTCTTGAGTATCAAAGATAAATTTTTGTCAGTCCTGTTATTTTTTATTTTGTCTGGACACAGAACATACACCTACTCCTGCTGTGTATCAAAAAAATTATCAAAATGTGCACATAGTTTATATAATCAAATGAACCCCCCCCCCATGCCCCCAATCCTGTGTCATTGGAAGAACCACTCTTTAACGTCTCTCTCTGGTTCTCTGGGTGACCAGCCTGCATGTCTCTGCCACAGCCTCACATGACTGCGTCTCCATTTCGAAAACATTTCCTACTAGTTTCCTCCCAGAACGAGGACTCCAGTATCATGCACCTCTCTCTTCTCTTCCTTATAGCCACATGGCTAATTTTAGTACTTTTATTAGTTGTGTTTGTGACTTTAAACAACATCCTTATATCTCCATTTCTCGTTCCAGCATTATGGACAGTGCTTCCTGACTCCACTGTACATAGGAAGAGTTCCCCTCATCTTTCCTCCACCTTGTCAAGTTTTACTTTCAGATTGTTAAAACCTGTAATACTCACTTCCTTTTCTATAACCACATTTAAGTCTTCTGTCCTCCCTTACGAGGATAATTTTGAACTGAAAACAATGAACAGCACTTACAAAGTAGTGCACTACAGTAACATTTCCTTCTCTGTAGTTTGTCAAGAGGCTGTGCCACCAAAAACCTTTTTGCCAAGGATTTTCCTCTTTGTGACCCAGCCATATCACTGTACTGTGAAGTCCTTCAGCCCTAGGGTTCTTCAGAACCTCCTGTCAGTTTCTGCATAACACCCCTGCTCCACTGGAGTAGGTTCACAGGCTTCTTTCTTAAGAATGTGTGCTGGAGAGACACATTTTCTGGAAGCATTCATATATGAAAATGTCTTTTGTACTATCATACTTGGTTTATGACTTGTGGTTGAAAATATTATTTTCCCTAGAATTTGAAAGATACTGTTCCATAATCATTTATCCCTAATTTGTTGCTTCTTTTTGAGACTCTTTCTGGTTGTTCTCTGGTATTGCTTCATCTGAATACATTTAAGAATCATTTGGTCATGCCGCCTCCCCTCCATGATTTATATGAAAGTCATTAGGATTATATTAAAATGTAATTAAGTTAGTAAATTTAGTTGCAAGCCAAGTGTTTCTGTACATATTCATGTTTTTTGTTCCTCAGTAGAATTTTGTAATTTTATTTACTTAGATTTTATAAATAATTTTATACATTTTCCATCCGCCCCCACCCCCCGAGGCTTCCAGCCTCTGTCCCTGCCAGCATACATAGTGCCTGAAAATTAAGGGGTCTGTCCTGATACTGAAGCAAACCCTCAGCTCTAGGTACCAGGTCATGGGGAAAAACGGAGACACCGTGATGCACATTTTCTGCTGGTCTGGGGCCTCGGTCTTGCAAAGCTGGCTGCCTGCAGTGAACTTGCCCAAACTGCCAGCCATCTTCTTCCAAATTAAGGGAAATGAATGGGGGTGAACTGGAAACCTTTCATGTTTCCATGACAGTACTCTGTTCTGTTGAGACAGGAGCTGTAAATTGGCTCCTGGCTTCCTTTAATTTAGCCCAAACTATGGAAGGCAGTTCTCCTGTTTTGGTGCTAATGAGCCCTTTGTCCTTATTCTAAAAGGCCTTTTGTTTAGTTTGTGGGAGGAGGGGTTTGAGGCCAGTTTTTAGGCTACCATTATTTAGAAGTCAAGATACAAATATTTTTTATGGCTTTTGGTATGTAAAGCGAAATTGCATTCTAAAATGTTACACCAATATTCAGTTCCAGCAATAATTATGTCCATTTTCTCATACCCTGACCTGCACAGAACATTAGTTTTCAAAAGTCTCTGCCAAATGTGGCAGGCTAAAAACCATATTTTATTGTTTTAATGCATATTCTTTGATTATCAGGAAGGTCTAGGAAAAAGGCAGTTCTAAACCTAAGGATTTACCCAGTATTCCCTCAAAACTGTTGTAGCCTGATTCTAATGAAACTGCTGGTGTTTTCTAAGCAGATACTCTACAAAGAAATGATTCACAGTGAAAAACTGCCTCAGAATACTCTGAAATAGTGTGCCGTATGACACGGAGCATTAGAGAGGTGGCTCTTGGTTAACAAAAGTGAGTCTTATCCATCTTGGTGACAGCAGGACAGTGGTGCCAGCACTGTGGTGACAACGCTTCACAGTCCCTGTGAGGAGGCTGGCAGGAGGAGGAGACCACTGCCGGGGAGACAGAGCTGCTGAGCACAGTGCAGAAGGGTCTCCCGTCCCCAGCACCTGCAGTGGTGCCTGTGGCAGCCAGGCAGGGGTGTGCTGGTTGGGGGACAAGCGCAGGCCTGGAACCTTCCAGGCTCTAAAATAGCGAAAAGTCCCCAACCCATGGTTTCAGAACTTGGCCACGGGCCTGGCCAGCATGGATCTCACCTGCAACTGCTGGGAGTAGGAATCCCAAGTCCAGAACTTCTCAGCATTTCATTTCAGACACTGCCCCAAGCACACTTCATTCTACCACCTGAACCTGTTTAGTGTGAGTGAGTGGAAGTTTCACAGGATGACAGATCTTTTTACTGAAAAATGCCCAAACCTCCACTGACTGTAACTTACAACCTCTGACTGTGTATCTCTTTAGTGTCTTAGAAGATATCCTTGTTAGTTTTATCAGAAATTCCCTACTTGATACTGATGTCAATCTCACTTGGTTTAATTACGTCCATATTGATAGAAGAGCTCATGATTTCTGAACTTTCTGGCTGCATCATGCAATTTTTAGATTTTGACTTGAGTGGGTGTTTACAAACACAGGCCTCTTTTTTTGGTGCCCTGTTTGAGGTATTGGTACCCTGCCCCACACTGAGATCTTGCCAGAACAAGGCTCTTGTGGCAGGGGCTAGGCATCACTTACCCTAACAATGGCAAAGGGGTGCATTTCCCTCAAATTACCTTGTTCCCCTTAAAACAGACCTCATGTGTGCCTCTTTCAGAAAGAGCTGCCCTTCTTCACTCTCTCTTCTCGGGGTAGATCACCTTGTACTGCCTTTTGCATGAGCTCCATATGACACTGCTTACATGCCGTTCTGAAAACCTTCATCTGTGACTCTGACTGTATGAGTTTCTCTCAGCACACTGACCAGAAGCATTGTTCAAGCGTGCTCATCATACATCAGGCAACAGTGAAGATTCATTCCCCCCAAGTACATCTACACAGGGGTGTGCAGGAAGCAGGTGTTCCCTGGCAGGGGAGGGGGGCGGTCAGGGTGGGGTGAGGGCAGGTGGTAACCAGCAGACAAGAGTCCCAGGCTCCAGGACATAGACCCAACTTCAGCTAACAAGGAGGCTGTGAAGCCAGAGGCCCGAAAATGGTAATTCCAGTGATCTGGAGCTGACTCTTTCACCTCTTCACAGACTCACAATCTGACTTAGGTGCTCCCCGATGACAACATTACTGATAATGGAGAAGAATTTCAACCCTGCCGGTACCATGAGGACAATGGGAAGTGAGTCAACTGTGTGGTCTGTTTGTGCTAACAACGTTTCCATGGCTGCAGCAGGTCCCTGAAAGCTGGCTGTGCATGGTGTGCAGGGAACACTGGGCATGCAGGGCAGGACGGTGCAGCTTCAGGCCTCGGGAAGCATGCTCACAACTTCAAAGTGTAAAAACAAACATTTTAGGCTCATTATTTTCCAACAGATCCTACTGACTGGCGGACAAAGAGCCCAGGTGTATTTGCATGACTGTAGACAGATACTTCACACTCTCAGGAAGACACCTGCTTTAGACAGGGTGCTATCACTGCAGAGACTTACACTTACTATAGTTTTAGTAAGGTCTTCTAATTATTTTGAATTGTTTTATGCCCATCGTTGACTCAATTATCTTGGTAATGTCAGATGGAAAAGGCAGAGACTGAAGAGTGGAGAGGGCAGGAAGGAGAGGAAGGCCAAGGTCACTGCTGGGCTTGGGCTGGCTGCTCCTTCCTGCCTTTCTTTGCTGGGTCAAACCTTCCACTGAAACAAGCACTGGAATCTTCAAGGTTTCTTCCTTGGTCTTTTCTTTATGCCTCTGTGGTACTGAGATTTATTACAAGAAATCTTATTTGGTCTTTGTCCACTGTTCCTGACAGGAAGCCCCTAAAGCCCTTGTCATTTCTTATATGAGAGCCACAGGGGCATCTTTTGTTACAACACTTGGGTTTTGTCTTCAGGGACGACTTCAGAGCGATCGAGGTGAGGCAGGTGTCTTTTGGAAAACCCCCAGAAAACTGCAGGACGGGGTGGTGGCCAGGGGACCCCACTGCATGAGTAGAGGCTGGCGTATTTTGTCTCCAGGCTTTAAATACCGCTTGTGTCTGTCCTGTCCAATGTAGTAGCCATATGGCTATTTAAATGGAAAGGAACCAAAATAAAAAATTCAAAATTTCAGTCACACTTGCCACATTCTATGTGCTCAAGAGTCCATGTGGCCAGTAGTGACCAGACTAGACAGCACAGATATAGAACGTTTCCACCATGTCATGAAGTTCGGGTGGTGTGGATCTAGTCACTGAAGACCCCAAATCTGTCTTTCCAGCTCTGAGTTGCCTTTGAACTCCCAATTTGCTATCCAATTGCTTGCCTGACCTTGCCACCTGTACACCCCATGGACATCTCAACACAGTTCAAAACAGAACTCATTTGTTGTTTTCCAAATGTTTAATAACCTACATAGAAGAGTGCTGTGAAATTTTAATACACTGTGATGGTCAATTTTCTGTGTCAACTTGGCTAGGCCACCGTATCCAGATATTTGGCCACACATTATTTTAGATGTTTCTGTGAAGATATTTTTAAACTTATAAGAACAGATACTACACTTGGTCTTAGCCCAAAGGCTGAGACACAACCTGTGAAGGTATTTTTAAAATGAGATTGATGTTTACAGTAGTAGACTTTGGGTAGAGCAAAATACCCTCCATAACGTGGGTGGGCCTCATTTCATCAGTTCACGGCCTTAATAAAAAAAAGATGGTTCTCTCCCTAAGAAGAGGGAATTCGGCAGCAGACTGCCTTCAGACTCGAACTGTGGCATCAGTTCTTTCCTGTGTCTCCAGACTGCCAACCTGTCCTGCACATTTTGAATATCTCTGTCTCCACAATGATGTGAGGCAATTCCTGTTTCTCTGGAGAACCCTAACACACACTCCCAAAAATTAAATCCCTTTGTTTAGTTACTCTCACCATCAGTGCCGTAACCATTCTTTGGACTATTTACATTAATGTGGGATAATCAAAATAGAACTTTTAAAGGTATCTACCTGTTCCTTCTCCATCTCAGAAAATGATCCTGTCAAGCCAGACAGCTGCAGTCACTGTTGCCTCTTTCCTCGGACCGTCCCCTACAACCACTCAGTCACTAAGTCCAGCTGACTTTATTTCCAAGACGTATTTCAAGTATCTTCCTATACACACTGCCACTGAGACAGGGTAGCAAGAAGACAGGAAAAGTCCTTGGCCAGTGGACTAGGGAAACTGAGACGAGAGCTGAACACAGTGCGGCCAAGCAATTCACAGCCAGGTGCAGACGGTCACTGGGGGAAGGCCCCTGAGGGCCTGGCAGGGGGCAAAATGGGGAAAATGAGGACCTCAGCCCCAGGGTAACCTTTCCTCCCCAGGCCTCTCCTCCCTGGAGACAACATCTAGGTCTCAGTTGTGTTTCAGCTCCAGGCCCAGAAAAGCAGCAAAACCAGGTGAGCGATGCCAGAACCTATGAAATAACTAACGACCCCCTGCCCTGGCACTGACCAGTCAGTGGAGACCAGGACCCTAAAAGTTCCCACCTGGAAAACATGAACGTTCTGCTGAGACCTCCCCTAAAATTCCCACCTGTGAGAGAAATAAAAGCCTCAAGGCAAAGGACCCAGCACGCGTGTGTCCTCTATGGGGGCAGCGGTGCCATTCACTCCCCCCCCGCCCCTCCCACTCCTTTCTTCACAGGCACACCCGTCTGTCTCCCGAACTCTAGAACGACGAGCAGCAGCAGCTCCACCAGGGCTGACCCCCTGAAGCTGTTCCCAGGGCCCTTTTCCTCTGACTTCCCAGGGAGCTCAGGCAGCCCAGCCCAGGCTCTCCTGTTGCTTCTTCTATACTAAGCCCTTCCTTGATTCACTGTGCTCAGCTTTAATAACTGTACCCTCATAGTCACCTGGACTTGTATTGTGAAATTTTTCCTACATGAAGTCAAGAGCCCACACACTACAGCGGTCCACAGATAGACCTGCCGTAAAACTACCACCCCAGCTAATGGGTGAAGCTGGAGAAACCAAGTTCTCACAGTGACTACTGCGAACAGCCGCCCAACTGGTAGTTTCTGTTTCAATCTTGTTTTCTTTCCAGTTCATTTTGTTTCACAAAACAGCCAGAAATCTTTAAAAAACAGGAATAGTGTCTCTTCATAGATTGGACCCCTTCAACAACTTCCTGTAGTACCTGGAGCAAAATGCTAACTTCTACCAGCAGGGTGACGCCCAGGAGCCCTGCAGGGTCTAGTCCACCTACACCCTGCTCGCCCTCATGCACCTCAGGCAGCTGGCCTGCCTCCGTGGCCTGGACTGCACCAAGGTGTCTTCTTGCTCTGTGATTCCCAACCCTGGAGAGCTCCCCTTAGCTCTAAGCACCGCTGGGCCCTTCATGTTCTTTCTTTAGACTCAGCTGAAGTCACGCCTCCTCAGGAAGACCTCCTCAGGCTTCTCACCGGAATCATCCACCCACTGTTCACTGTTACCGCACTGTCTCACGGCCCTCCCACGGTTTGTAACTGTGTTTACTATGTTCCTTACACATTTCTCACTTGCTGATTGTCTGTCTCATGAGGGCAGAGAATATGTCTGCATTGCTCCCTGCTATCTGTATTACTGCTCACGAATCTCAGCAGGAAATGTGCGTTGGATGAATGAGTGCAGAGACCACCAGGCGTTTTCCGAAGCACACTGTGCAACAGGATTCTTTTGGGTGTTCCAGGTTGGTGTTTTGACAACTGAGCCTGCGAGCTGCATCTGGCCTGAAGCTTGTTATTATAAATAAAGTTTTATTGCAACACAGCCTGCCCACATTGCCCATGACCACTTGGGCACTCCAGTGGTAGACTTGAGCCATAACAGAGCCCCACAGACCCACAGAGTATACCATTTTGCCCTTAACAGGACAGGTCTGCCAAATCCTGTTGCAGGAACTTCGAAAAAGAAGGCTTGGGGATGTGATCTATGCCAGGGCAGATGGGGCCACACAGGGTCTTTAATGAAGGACCTGAAGCCCCGACCGCACCAACGAGCACAGCCAATCTCTAAAAGCATGACAGAAAGTACTGTTTCCCAAGTGCATTTGAGCAGGGAAGTCTTTCGTGATGTTTGTTGGTTCTTTGAAGACTTTGGAAAAAGGGGGCCAAGGTCTCCACACCATGAAGGTCAGATTCTGTTAGGACTTTCTCTGGAAAACGAGTGACAGGAACTTCTCAGTGGCCATGTAAGCGGGTCTTTGCTATGTTCTCCTAGGTAACAAAGGTCTCTGTTGAGAAGTGACCCTGAGAATCATTTACTGAGGGTGGGGCTCTGCAGTGCAGCCTACACTCAGCACTTATCTGTACCTGGTACCAACATCCTCATTTCTACTTTCTGTCTCTAATCCCCACCCCACCAGGACGAGTTCCGGAGAACACCCAGGGTGACGGGCAGGGACTCACTTTCTCCTGGCTGTTCAGCTCCTGGTACGGGATGTGAGCGGGCAGGTAGGTATGGAGGAGAGCACAGAAGGCCAAGCCGTCACTCCAGCTGCTGCTGAAATTGGTAATATCAATGTTCTGTGGGGGGGAAAAGCAGTGTTAATTATCCATTGTGCACAGTAACAGAATAGGAATGAGACTGTAGGAAAATGGGTATCCACCTTCGGGCTTGCTGTAACGCAAGACAGGAAACTACTCAAGTCTATACGGAGTACATTTAATTTTGGAACCAGGAATAGCCTGGTGTTGCTCAAATCTTGAAAAAAGGGCTTTAGACCTCAAAACACTAAGGAATTTCTGTCTGGTATATTAAAGGCTCTGGGAGCCTTATTCTCAAATTAACCCCCCTGATAAGCTCTGTCTAGCATTTCCCAGTCTTATTTGACCAAGGAAGACTCATCATCATCACCATCATCATAACCACCACCATCATCAGGTACAATGCCAATCAACAACAGTTGGACCAAGACAAAACAAAAAGATCACGAAGACCTACGGGGCCATTCTCATGGCTTGCCCCTCGACCTCCCTCTTCTGTCCACAGTGTGCAGGCTTCTCAGCAGGAGAAAACCCTGCTGGCACCCCTAACACTGGGGTCATGAGGGTCACTGGGGGAAAGGAGCTGTCCCTTTGGGACAGGCAGGGACGCTGGAAGCTACTTGGTAAATCATGAGGAAGAAACTCACGTCCAACTTTATATGGCAGCCCATGGAGATGGTGGTTCCTGCCAGTTCCCTGGGCTCCTAGTGCCTCTAGTGTACCTCCCCCTCTCACATCTGCACACCTGCCCTTCCTGCTGCTTCCTCCCTGACTAGGCTTATCCCAGCAGGAGTTTCTTCCGATTCACAGAGCTTGTCCCAAATGAAAATGTCCCAAATGAAATGTCAGTTCCAAAGCCCACTAACTCTTTAATGCTCAGGCAGGGTGCCATTGTGGCTGCATAAATGCACTGACACAGTCTGGGCAGGGCCAGGCGGGGCCTGCAGAGGTAACACCCACTTAGGGCTGAGTCGGAGCCCCTCTGGTCTGGTCAGAGGACACGGGAAAGTGTGGGGCTCCTTCTCTACTCTCCCCATAGCCACTGGGTGCCGGGAGGCAGGGAGGTCTTCCTCCTCCCCCGAACCCCCCATCCTGGGAAGCAGGAAGCTGGCAAAGCCAGTCAAGGTGCAGAGATGTGGTGAACTCTTTTCTGGAGGAGTGGACACTGACTGCTTCTCCCTCCTTGTGCCCAAGCCACATGCAACACTCCTCGGTATAATGCTCACTGCCCTGAAAAGGGGGGAGGCATCTGCACCAGAAGCCACGGGCGGAAGGAAGTGTGAAGAGGAGCAGGGCATGAGGTTCAGCTGCAAGGGGGCTCGGGGGAGGTGTTAGAGAATTCCCTGAGTGTGTGTGGACTGCAGACGGAAATGTGAAATAAGAAATGTGATATAATGTGTTTCCTGTGAGGTTTCCTGAGGGTTTTAGAAGCAAATAGCCTCTAATCTTGTATGAGCTTTTTATCTAGGCTCCCTCAGCATCAGTTTGAGCTATTATGGCCCAGGAAGATGAAGTAAGTCAAAAGCTTCAGCTTACGGTAAAGAAACTGAGGCCAGAGGGGGTGGTGCTGCACGTCGCACACACCGCTCGCCTGAAAAACCGGACACACCAAGAAGCCAGGCCCCATGGGCTTTTGGGTCTTTTCTATCAAGCCTCTTCTCACTTCCACCTGGGTTCAGGATGATCCTGTGGACCCCAGAACCTCCCCAAAGCACCTGCTTGCAGTAGTGTGCCCTGTTCTCTAACCTGCTGCAACCACATTTACCCAGGAGAGGCTACCTGGCAGGAAGAGACACACAACTGTAACAACGTCCACTCATACAGTTCTCATGACTCAAGCACAACCAAATTTTAAAAGTTGCTAAGCATCTGTGTTACATAAAAACCTGAAAATGACCTTGTTGGAAGGGGCCTGGCTGAGTTTCAGAGTGAATGTATAAGAGCTGGGCTTCCTAGTAAGCTGATCATCTGGAATTTTGGCTTCAAAAGTCTCTTTTGGTCCAACAGCTATTTGATGAGGCCTGGAGGCTGCTTTGGAATTGGGGAACACTTTGATTTTCTAGTTTCTGAAGAGGTTTGTACGTTTAAAAAAGCAGAGGAAGTACTAGTGGGGGCTACAACACGCCCAGTTCGCTTGCAGTCCAGAGCACTGGAACCAGACACTGCAGACAGCAGAGCCCAGGGTTGGGGGTGCGGGAAGCAGGCCAGGCTGCCCGAGGGAACTGGCGCCGCTGCTCTTAAGAGACAGAACCCATTTCTAAACCCATACAGACCTATGGTGCCTGTGATTTTCGGGAAGGAGAGCCAGACTTTATTTCTGGTTACCATTCATGGTGACCACTGGGCACCTACATGGACAGGCCCGGCCCCAACCAGACAGCATTCTTCTGAAAGGCAATGCAGGCACAGGCAATGCCATGCCCAAGAGAAAGGCCACACTTTAGACAGGAAGCCAAATGCTCCAGGGTCAAGGTCAAGGTCCCTTAAGTAACTCTCCCTTAAATGGTGCTGGTGGTACAGGAAGTGACATTTGTGGAGTTTCAATGCTGTGCCTTTGATACTGTGCATGTTCTCTTTAATTCTCAGAACAACCACAGAGAAATGGCGTTGTACCTAGTTTGCGGGTGAGGAAGCTGAAGCAAAAAGAAATAGTGGTAGTATGAGAGTTAGGATCAGGGTCCAGTCCTGTCAAACTTGGAAAGTGCATATCCTGTGAGAAGTTTCCTTCCTTCTTTCTTCTCCCTCTCTCTCTTCCTCCTCCCCCTTCCCTTCACTCCTTCACAGATTTACACCTAAAGCTTATAGTGCTTGATAAATCTTTCTTTTTCTAAAATTGAAAACACTTTTTACATGTATCTCTTGTACTATGTAGGATACAAAACATCATTTTTTTACCTGCACAATTTTCAGAGGCATTTTGAGAGGCCAAAAGGACCCCAAGGAGAGTCTAATATTTTAGCTAACTGCCACTTAAGAATAATTTTTGATCTGTAAGTATAAATGAGTAATAGGCTAAAATTATTCTCTCAGATATAAAATCTGATGAGATGAAAGCCAGGGTTGAAAAGATCAATCAAAATGACCTACAAGCTGAGGACAGCTCAGAAGAGTTCGGAAAGCCCAACACATCGGGACAGACACACTGCAATGCAGACTCGCATCTGCAGTGAAACCAGGCAAAGCTATGTAAGAACAAAGAGACACTCCCAAGCTACCTCGGTCATCAAATCTAACGTCTAGGGCAGGAAATACTCTCTTCCATGTAACCTGCATTTGCCACGTTTAAGACTTTGAATTGTTCGAACACTGGTAGAGATGGAAGGCAGCCAGCTATAATTTGTAATATTATAGTCATTCCAAGAACATATCGCTTTCAAATAAAAAATTTACCCTTCTTACTTCTGAGTGGAACAATCCCAATTCTAGTTCCCTGGGTGCCATTTGAAAATGTCCATAATCCTATTTGAACATGGGAGTATCAGTAATTCCCAATGCAACACAACTGGCTGAACAACAGAAATGTGTGTATATTTATGATACCTCACACAAGATGATGAAGACCAACTTGCAAAGCACTGTACAGGCCTCGGTGGTTGCTTTTGCTGCTATCACTATGATAAAGGTGGTTTGTTGCTGCTCACTAGGCTCCATCCAGGAGCTGGGAGGTGCACTGGAGCAAATGAGGAGCTGCGGAGGCGGCACAGTTTTATACTGCTCGTGTTTTTCATACGGGTCAGAAAGGAGGTGAGTTGACTCCTGCTTTATCAGATCTTCCTTTCATGTCATTCGATTACTGCTCACCTGTGCACCTCTTAGCCAGAGCCTGAGTGGTGCTCTGGACTCTCAGCAGCAGATCCAGGGGAGATATGGGGAGCCAAGAATGGCAGTAGACAGCCTCACTGAGCAAGGGAAGGGGCTGCAAGTATTAAAGAAACCTGGGCTTCATCGGGGCCAGCAATTTTCCCAGAAGGTCCTGCAGAGAGGGCCATGTGGCAGTTCAGGGGTGTGAGCAGCAGCCCAGTGCTGTCTACCCACGCGCTGGGAGGCTGGTTTCCCTGGACTGAAAAAGCATCCAGGTGGGGTGTGTGGGTCCCAGTGATGTGGGCCATGATCCAGTCCCACTGAGACAGGACTGTAAGAAGACCCAGAAATTCCTTGGCCAGTGCACTAGGGAAACTGAGACAGACAGCTGAACACAATGGCTGAGTAATTCACAGCCAGGTGCAGACATCATCAGGGAGGAAGGTCCCCAGTGTCTCGCAGGGGGCAAAACTGAAAAAGCAAGGACCTCAGCTCCAGGGCAACCTCCCGTCCCCAGGCCTCTCCTCCCTGGAGACAACATCTAGGCCTCAGTCGTGTTTCAGCTCCAGGCCCAGAAAAGCAGCAAAATCAGGTGGGCAACACTAGGTCCAGATGCCATGACTGAAGACCCCCTGCCCAGTCAGTGACCCATCAGTGGAGACCAGGACCCTGGAAGGGCGCACCTGGAGAAGTGATGAATGTTCTGCTGAAACCCTCCCCTGAGACCTCCCCTAAGATTCCTGCTTGCAAGGGGATAAACGCCTCAGGACAAACGAGTCAGTGTGTGTGCTCTCCTTCCGGGGAGCAGCCAGCACCATGCTATTTCCTTTCCCTTCTTCTCCAACACCCGCCCCCCAACCCCTAGACTTCTTTGCTCACAGGCACGTATCTCCTCAACTCTAAGGCAGTGGGCAGCAGTGGCTTGTCCCAGGCTGAACCTGTCCCCAAGGCCCCCTTTTCTCTGGCTTCCCAGGGAGCTCAGCCAGCCCTGCCTGGGCTCCCCTGTTGTTTCTTCTATGCTAAGTCCTTCCTTGTTTTACTGCCCCCAGCTTTAATAACTGTATCCTCATAGTCACCTGGACTTGTGTTGAGAAATCTTCCTGACACGAAATCAGGAACCCACACACTACAGCTGGCCTCGGCAGACCCATTCCTGGTCAGGCCCCTGTCCAGTAACAACACCGTGATGACCAGAGAGGTAAAGAAAACCATGGCAGGATGGTGCTCACATGATCATGTGTGGGGTCATCTCACTGAGCTGGTGGGCAACAGTCCTCCACGCTCATAGCTGCAGCCTCTGACATAGGACAAAAATGAAGGAGAGAAACACAAATCCCCCAAAGGTGTTAATACGATATCCTCCTTTTCCTAGTTATCATTCAGTTGAATCTTAGGGGCTCATCAAAAGAATAACTTAGAGGAAAGTGAAATATAGCCAACAAAGCATTCTACAGGACATGTCTCCAATTATTTTCCTGAATAAAACAGACTAGGATCATCGTTTGCCTGGACTGGAGGTTCACACCAAGAAGGGAGCAGGAGGAGGATTCTGGGTGCTGACAATACTGTGTTTCTAAACCTGGGCACTGACTGCAGCGGTCTATTCACTTTCTGAAATTTCACTGAGCTGTGCACTTGCATGTTGAAAGAAAGGAAGAAACAGAGAGAGTAGGAGAAAGAAAGAGGGACGAAGGAAGAAAGGAAAGAGAGGGAGAAGAAGGGAGGAGGGAAAGCAGAAAAGGAGAGACAGACTGATAGATCCTGATTGTGTCAAGGGACTGAACTGCAGCTGTTAAAAAGAGTGAGAACATTATGGAATTCATGCACAAGATTTCCTTGGAAGAAAAAGCAGAGGAACAGTGAAAAGAAACTTGCTGATTATTTTCCCGAGGGAGATGGTGATTACTCATTGAAAATGATCTTTAATTTTCTCTAGGATATAAATACTTCAGAGATATTTCTGAGTGAGAGAACGTTCTGGGGGAAGGAAGTCTTAGAAATAAAAAGGGTAACATTCCAGGCATCTCCAAAATAGGTTAAGTATCTACCAACACTTAGAAGAAAATTTTGTAAGAAAAATTTTTGTCCTCCTTGGTGCAGAAGTAATTTGACACAAGCGAATACCTTGGAGAGTCCATGGGAAGCTAAAAGCCCCAACTCTAGTGAACATCTAAGAATATTCTCTTGGAAAGGTTGAGACTGTAGACAAATAAAGCTCTAAGGGGTGAATGCAGAGGCAGCACTCTTAACTAAGACCGTGGGACGGAGCAAAGCAAAACCCAACCATCCACAATGTTTGCTTCTAGAAGGTCCATTTCATTTGCCTTTGTTGCCTGGAAACACCAACATCTGGTGAAACAAGTGCTGGGGAGAGAGCTGCAGGGTGCACACTGAACTGCATCCCGTGCTGCCCTGCGTGGAGACCTCCGCTGGACTCTGCAACAGTCTGACCTTGTTCCTACCACCTCTTCCATTCCTCTGAGGCTTGCTGGGTTACTCCATCAGATTTCTATGAACAGGTTGACTCTGTGTGCACTGAATGCAAAAGTTTTTTTAAAAAGTTAAAAACAAAAGAGCAAAGCTTCTGGGAAAAAGGCAGGAGACTACTTAGAAAATGGAGTCCGTTCACTCCCTGGGAAGCAGCTGTCATGGGCACAGTGTGACCTAAACATGCTCACTCCCGGGACCTCTGGGGCTTTTCTTGCTGGTTCTTTATAGTCGCTGCTGTGGAAACAGACCCAGTTTTTTATTTGGGGGCAACATAACAATGTAAAGATCATAGAGGATAAAAGCAGCTCATTCTTTAAGGTTCAGCATGTGTAGGGAGAATCCTGGAAGGACCAAACTTACTTTGATATGGTAAGAAAAAATACAGAGCACATGCACATATACATGTGTTCACTTAGACTCTTAGCTAATGCTGCCTACGCAGCCTTCTCTGGACATGGATTCAGTGCTCACTCCTTGACCAGGGCAGCCGTCTACACCTACCCAATTTTAGTATCTGCAACCTATTTCAAGTTATCTGGTAAACTTTGAATAGTGTGTCCCTGCATACAGCCAGCAAGCCATTAGCTGTGGACTCACAGAGACCCACATGTGGACCATGGGCCCCCTCTCTGCACTGCTTCCTCCTCCCTGACATACCTCCTGTGGTCATACCTCCTCTGCTCAGTGGACAGCTGGGCTCAGACTAAACTCCAGGTACCTGCACCGTGATACACACATTGTTCCCAAGCAGAGAGCTGGTGACCAGGGGGACCACCTTGTGGGCTTCCCTTCTGTTGAAAATTACTCCTGTGTTACCAGGTATTTAGAGATAACTTCCAGATGGATAAATTTAAAAACTGAAGTTAAACATGATTAGAAGAAAATATAGATAAATAGGTTTATAATTTTAAGAAAAGAAAGCCATCTCAGGCATAAAATGCAAAAAAGCATTAGAAAAGGATTGAGAAAATCAACCATATAAAGTTAAATTTCTGTATGACAAAAATTAAAAGTAATATATATATATATATATATATGGCAAATTACTAATACCGAAATGTATTTCTACAACCAATAAGAAGAAAAGAAACAATGCAAGTGAAAGCTGCCCAAGGAATGAACCAGTGATGCCCCGCAGGGGAAACACAAGTAGCTGGAAACACATAAAAAGGTGTTCAGTCTCACCAGAAATAAAACAAAACAAAAACTCAACAGTCTGGCAAAAATTAAAAAGACTGTTAATTCACAGAGTTAATGGAAATGTGGGGAAATACATATTCTTATATTGGCTGATGGAAATATAAATTTGTATAAACTTTTAGGAAGACAACTGGGTGCATTTTTTTTTAATGAAAACACAATCTGACCAAATAATTTCACATCTGGGTATCTGGACTAGAGGAAACCATCACACATCTGCCCAAAGACATACCTGTAAGAATGTTTACTTGGTCCTGGCCAAGCGGCTCAGTTGGTTGGAGTATCATCCCCATACGTCAAGGCGGAGGTTTTGATCCCTGATCAGGGCACATACAAGAATCAACCAATAGCCCTGGCTGGTGTGGCTCAGTGGATTGAGTGTAGGCCTGCAAACCAAAGGGTCGCTAGTTTGGTTCCCAGTCAGGGCAGATGCCTGTGCTGTGGGCCAGGTCGCTAGCAGGGGGCATACAACAGGCAACCACCACATAATGATGTTTCTTTCCCTCTCTCCTGTCCCTTTCTCTAAAAAAATAAAATAAAATAAAAAGAATCAACCAATGAATGCATAAATGGAATAAGTCGATGTTTCTCTCTCTCAAATCAATAAATTTTTAAAAAGTATGTCTAGAAAAAGAATGTTTACTGTAGCCATCACTGGTCAGAATGGAGAACTAAAAACATCCTACTAGTTAAACTAAGTAAACCTTTCGAGGGGTAAGTTTCATTTTAAAAAATCTGTAACTCAGTTTTCCAACCTGTAAATCTTATGAAGCTCATGGAAAAACTTTTGTTCTGATTTCTGATGAGTTTGCTATATGCATATGTTCTAGATACCTGGTTTTTCACTCATTATTGGATAAATGTCAACGTAGAAGGCTGGTCCTGTTCTTTTCCACATGATCTCCAACTAAGTGGAGGCAGTCTGGGTGGGGTGAAGAATGACAATGGAGACTCGGAACAGAGCAAGACTTCAGTAGGCCAGACACAGGGACACAGTTACGTGAGATAACATTTAACTTATTTCTTCTTCATCTTCTTCTTGGGCATATTTTCCAATTTTTCCACGATGACCATGTATTACTTTTACAATTAGGAAAAATAATACATTATTAAAATATTAATGACATCACACATTGTTTTATAATGAGTAAATAAGAATCTTAATAATTGTATGTTTCTATTTTGGACTAGATCCTGGAGTAATGCCTTCTTGGGTATTTTTTTCCCAAAAAAATTTCTGAGGAAGAAAAGTGAAGACTTGGTTATAGATGAGGGAAGAAATTGCAATTAAGAAGGCACTATAGCCCTGACCAGCGTGGCTCAGTTGGCTGGAGTGTCGTCCCATAACTGAAAGTTTGCAGGTTTGATTCCTGGTCAGGGCACACGTCTAGGTTACAGGTTTGATCCCCAGACTGGGCACAGATGTGTGTGACCCCTGGTCTGGGAGCCTATGGGAGGCAATGAGTTGATGCTTCTCTCTTCCACTGATGTTTCTTTCCCTCCTTTCCTCTCTCTCTCTAAAACCAATGAGGAAAAAAAAGAATGTGCTAGGAGGGCAGGCAAGAAATCTTAACATGTTTTTCCTTGTGTGAAAGATTAAAGGTAGCTAGTGATTCTCTGAAATCTTCCAGTTGAGAGGTGGAATCTGAGTCTCCTCTTGAATCTGAGCTGGCTGTAGTAATTTGCATGAAGGCAGAGGAAGTAACTTGGGTTTCCCAAGTCTAAGTCATGGGAAACTTTAAGCATCTTCCCAGAGCTCCTGAAACCCACTCTCTGGGAAACTTGAGGCTCCTGAGGTGTGTGGAAGTCCATGCTAGCCAAGGGATGAGGCTTTCTGAAAACAGACTGGTCAGACTGACTGGTCCAGCTTCTAGCCACATGAGGCCCTGGACATGGGGGAGCAGAGAGAAGAAGTCAGGCCTCAACAGCAGACACGTGAACAAAACAGAGGGCTGCAGTTTGTTACACAGCTACAGTTAACTTCCGAGGCAAGCGACTTCACTTTCACTTTACTTCTTTCATACCCTCAAGCAAAAACTATGGAGTTGCTTTGAAATTCCTTTTCTCTTAGGATCCTATTTGTATACTGCTTTAGCCATTTATTTCATCAAATCTGAAAACTTTTGCTTATCTATTAAGATTTTTTAAAAACATGGCCCTACTCAATCTAGTTAATGAAATATCTTTAACACTCTTAAATATAGGAACCACGTTCAGGCCTAAGGCGCTGTTTGTGTTGTCCATCCCGGAAAACCTGAGGTGGGCAGTGGGTGACGAGGTAGGAGACGTTCCACTCTGGCTTCATGATCACTAGTACAAATCTCCTTCATTATTGCTCTTTCTCAAAACATTCTCGGCCATTCTTGTTTGTTTCTCCACATAAATTTTAAATTACTTTAAGTTCAAAAGGAAAGAAATCCTCTTGGGATTTTAATTGGAATTTAATTAAAACTCCAATTTGGAACAGAGATTAATTCAGAATAACTTACTTTTTAAAAAACGATCACTCCGTCTCTTTCCAGCCAGTGCCAAGCCATGGGCATCTCTTGGGACAAATGGCACAATTGCTGCAAGAGCGGGGCAAGAGGAAGCCCTACCACGAGAAGCGAAAACAGGGGTGCTCTGCTGCCAACACTAAGATTGGCCCCCGATGCATACACACAGTTCATGTGCGAGGAGGCAGCAAGAAGTACTGAGCCTTGAGGCTGGACATGGGCAACTTCTCCTGGGGCTCAGAGTGTTGTACGCACAAAACAAGGATTGTTGATGTTGCCTACAAAGCATCCAACAATGAACTGCTCCACACCAAGACCCTTGTAAAGAACTGCATGGTGCTCACTGACACCACACTGCACTGACAGTGGTGCGAATCCCACTGTGCACATCCACTGGGCCGCAAGAAGAGGGCCAAGTTGACTCTTGAAGAGGAAAAGATTTTAAACAACAGAAAAGATCAAAGTAAATTCAGAAGAAATATGATGAAAGGAAAAAGAATGCCAAAATCAGCTGTCCTCTGGAGGAGCAGTTCCAGCAGGGCAAGCCTCTTGCACGTAGCGCTTCAAGAGCAGGCCAGTGTGGCAGAGCAGATGGCCACATGCTGCAAGGCAAAGAGCTGGAGTTCTACCTGAGGAAAATCAAGGCCTGGAAAGGCAAATACATCCTCCTCCCTCCTTTCTTTAAAGTTCATGTTAAAAAAAAGGGACTTCTGGGCAAGGTGGAGGCGTAGGTAGACAAGCTGCACCTCTTCACACAACCAAAATAAAAACAACAATTTAAAAACAAGAAACAACCAGTACTGACAGAAAACTGCACCGTATGGAAGCCCGACAACCAAGGAGTTAAAGCAGACACATCATCCAGATCAGTAGGAGGGGCCAAGTCGGGCAGCCAGACGGGGAAGGTTGGTGGCAAAACAAGGGCTGGTGGGCCCAGCAAAGCAGTGGATTATGGTGGGATGCAGAGCGCAAGGCAGCTGGCAGACTGGGTGGTCCCACATTCATGCACAGATAAACCAGGCAAAACTGGGGAGCAAGACAGACTGCGCAACCCAGGGTTCCAGCACCGGAAAATAAAGCCTCAAAACACCAGTTGAAAACACCTGTGGGGGTTGAGGAGTTGGGAGAAACTCACGGCCTCACAGGAGAGTTCTGGAGAAACCCACAGGGTCCTAGAATGTACACAAACCCACCCGCATGGGAATCAGCATGAGAAAGGCCCAGTTTGCTTGGAGGAAGTGGTGGAAGGGATTAAAATTTGGCAGAGAGCAGAGCAAGCACCATTGTTCCCTCTCGGACCCCTCCCCCACATGCTGCGTCACAACCCAGCAACTGGGTTGCCCCGCCTTGGTGAACACCTAAGGCTCTGCCACTCACTACATAACAGGAGAGTCAAGATTAAAAAAGAAATGACCCAAATGAAAGAACAGATCAAAGCCCCAGAAAAAACACAACTAAGTGATGAAGAGACAGCCAACCTATCAGATGCACAGTTCAAAACACTAGTAATCAGGATGTTCACAGAATTGGTTGAATTTGGTCACAAATTAGATGAAAAAATGAAGGCTACACTAAGTGAAATGAAGGAAAATGCACAGGGAATCAATAGTGATGGGAAGAAAACTGGGACTCAAATCAATGGAATGGATCAGAAGGAAGAAACAAACAACCAATCAGAAAAGAATGAAGAAATAAGAATTCAAAAAAAGGAGGAGAGGCTTAGAAACCTCCAGAACATCTTTAAACGTTCCAACATCTGAATTATAGTGCCAGAAGGAGAATAGGGAGAGCAAGAAATTGAAAACTTATTTGAACAAATAATGAAGAACTTCCCCAATCTGGCAAAGGAAATAGAATTCCAGGAAGTCCAGGAAGCTCAGAGAGTCCCAAAGAAGTTGGACCCAAGAAGGAACACACCAAGGTACATCATAATTACCTTAGCCAAAATTAAAGATAAGGAGAGAATCTTAAAAGCAGAAAGAGAAAAGGAGAGAGTTACCTCCAAAGGAGTGCCCATAAGACTGTCAGCTGATTTCTCAAAAGAGACCTTGCAGGCAAGAAGGGGCTGGAAAGAAGTATTCCCACTCATGAAGGGCAAGGACCTACATCCAAGATTGCTCTATCCAGCAAAGCTATCATTTAGAATGGAAGGGCAGATAAAGTACTTCTCAGATAAGGTCAAGTTAAAGGAATTCATGATCACCAAGCCCTTATTATATGAAACGTTAAAAGGACTTATCTAAGAAAAAGAAGATAAAAACATGTACAGTAAAATGACAGCAAACTCACAATTATTAACAACCCCACCTAAAACACAAACAAAAACAAAAACTAAGCAAATAACTAGAACAGGAACAAACCACAGAAATGGAGATCACATGGAGGGTTAGCAATAGGGAAGTGGGAGGAGAGAGGGAGAAAATGTACAGAGAATAAGTGGCATGGATTGTAGGTAGAAGATAGACAGGGGGAGGGTAAGAATAGTACGGGAAATGTAGAATCCAAACAACTTATAAGTATGACACAGGGACAAGAACTAAAGGGGGGGAATGTGGGAGGGAGGGGATGTGCAGGATTGGGGGGAGTGACGGGGGAAACGGGACAACTGTAATAGCATAATCAGTAAAATATATTTTTTAAAAAAGGATCATGTAATAAAGGTTTGCATTCTAGGGTTAACAAACAAACAAACAAAACAACTGATTCTTCCTTCTTCTTATCTCCGTTGAAAGAACTGAGGGTTTGAGACTTGAGAAAGAGTGGGCCAGAAGGCCATAAAAGGACCACCTTTTGCTTTGCATACACAGCAAAGACCAGATTGGTAAGGTACAATGAGGAAGAGAGCAGGAATACGCTCTACAGATGACAGCTTTCCAATGAGAGAGGGCTGCTCTGTCTGCAAAAACACACAGGCAGACATGGCACAATCTCTCCCTGGACACAGACTCAAAAGGATACTGACATCAGAAGAGTGACTGCAGCTACATCTTCCCTGCTTCTTCCTTTTTCATCTAACGTTACAGAACCCCCACCCACAACATTTCCTCCCCGAGGACCTCTGGCCTAGGCCTGGTGATGCCTGGTCTAGTTTCACTGCAACTGTGCTGTTGCCCAGCACCTTCTGAACCACCCAGCTGGGCCCACACCCACGCTGGTGCCACTCTGTGGTTTAGCACAGCCCATGATATGGACTGAAGATGCAACATGGTGTATGGAGCAGGGGAACTCGGGCCCTCCACTACAGCTCCATGAGCAGGCTTCTCTGTCCTCGGCTCAGCTCCCTAGATTCTCTGCCAGGTTCCAACCCCAGACCCAGATTCCTGGAGAAACACTCTGCTACAATTTCCTCCCCCTCCTTTCCTCTACTGCCTTTCCCTTGAGTTGATTACCTCATTTTCATTAATTTCACTCATTATCTTGGCTTACTTTTTCTAAAAAAGGTAATGGTAGTTTGCAAATCTGGTGGTTCCACCCATCCTACAATTACCCCATCACCCCCTTTCCAGATTATGTTAGCACCCCTAAAACCCACCCTTCTCCTAGCTAGTTGAGTGTTTATCTATAGCACCAGTCACCTAGGAAATGGTAAAGAAACTGTTTTATGAACCATTTGCACTAATGAGTCAACTCTCCAGGCTGAAAGTAGAGCCCAACCCATGGCTCTTTATAATTAGAACCAGCAAATGTTCATCAAGGCCCTCTCTGTGCACCGTGCTGAGGGGCAGACAAACAGGAAGCCTGGTCCTTGGCCTGTATGATTCACCACACAGTGGAGCAGGCAGAGCAAGACCAACTCTGCGTCTGGACCGTGGAGGCATGATGTGGTTTGGGCTGCAGAAAGAGAGTGCATGGCAGATATGGTGTGGTTCTGAAAACACTGCAGACAAAAGTCTGTTTTTTGTCTTTTTTTAAAAAAGCTGATAATCTGATTAAATAAAGCCTTGGAAAGCTAAGATGTAAATCACTGTAAGGAGGAAAAACCCAACTCAAATTGTGACTAGCTCCTAGTCCTGGATGTTCCTCTGTCACTAAAGCAACTGTGTGACTAAGACTATAGGCAAATGACTCAACTTTTCTGGATTTTTGTTTCTTCATCTCAGATGAAGTGGTGGGATTGTATTAGTGGTTTTGAAATGACTGGCTGTGACAAGTGCTGGTGAGGATGTGGAGAAAGAGAACTCTTTTGGACTTTTGGTGAGAATACAGGCTGGTGCAGCCACTGTGGAAAGCAGTATGGAGATACCGCAAAAAATTAAAAATGGAATTGCCTTATCACCCAGCAATTCCACTTCTGGGAATATATCTGAAGAAATGCAAAACACTAATTCGAAAGAACATAAGCGCCCCTATGTTCATTGTAGCACATTTACAATCGCCAAGATATGGAAGATGCCCAAGTGTCCATCAGTAGATGAGTGGATAAAACCACTATGGGACACTTATGCAATGGAATACTACTTGGCCATGAAAAGAACAAAATCTTACCCTTTGCAACAGTGTGTATGGACCTAGAGAACATTATGCTAAGTGAAATAAGCTAGTCAGAGAAAGACAAATACCATATGATTTCACTCATATGTGGACTCTAATGAGAAAACTGAACTAACATGCAAAATAAGAGACTCAGAGACAGCAGGCTGGAAGCTCTGGGGGCTTGGGGTAGGGAGTAGAAGGATCAAACAAAAAAGGACTCATGGACATGGACAACAGTGTGGTGATTGTGGTGGGGGTTATAAAGGGGAAAAATGGTAAAAGAAGAAATACAATAAAAAAAAAAGAAATGATTAGGTATGGAACCTAGTTCTTCCTACTAAAGTTGCTACAGAGCTTTTTCTAAAGTAGAGTTTGAAAACCACAAGATTAAAATGACCTTTTACCAGCTTCTTTTGCATTCCTCCATATATATTTATCGTGCATTGTCTGCTACAATAGTCACTAGCCACATGTGGCTATTTAAATTAGCTTAAATAAAATTTAAAATTCGGTTTCTCTGTAATGTCAGCCACATGTGGCCAGTGGCCACCCTTTTGGACAGTGCAGACCTAGAGCATCCCCCTCTTCACAGGAAGTTCTGTGGACAGCACAGCTCTGTACTTCCACAAACATATCTACACATTTCCCCTCTTCTTATGCAAATGATAGCACGTTATGCACACTGTTCTGCACTGCTCCACCCCTCCCCCCACTTACTAATAGCTAATGATATAGGTCCTTTCACAACACAGAGAGAGTTACATTGCAGAGACTAAGAGATTGGATTATGAAACCTGTCAAGCATTAAATTCCAGCTGATCACTTACTAGTTGTACAGCTGTGGTCATTTACTTAACCTCTTTATGCCCTAGTTTCCTCATCCTTAAAATGGGTCTGGAACAGACACCTAAGAGGATTGTAGTGAGATTATGGTACATGCACAAATAACCTCCAAAACATTTAGAGCAAGGCCTGTTCCGTGGCAAACAGTAAATACTAGCCCCCTTTTTATCACCATTAGCTCCTTTGTTCTTTTCTAATGGCTATGTATGGCTCATTGTAGAACAGATAAACAGTCTGTTTAGGGTGTGTCCAGCTTTTTGTATTTACTCTGCACACATGTGGGCTGAACTATGCTGGATTCTACCAAATTGCCCTTAAAGAGGTTCTTCCACCTTCCATCTTAAATATTCCTTGTCCTACAACATAAAAGACTACCTACGCATTCTTAAGAGAATCCACAACGTTTCAGAGAACCACATGATTTTTTCCACACTATGATGCTCTAGCACTCCAAATAGAATATTTTTAGTGCGGGGAACATTTTTCTTAAGGGAAATGGTACTTCCATATTTTTGGATGTGCTTACTAAGAACATAACATGTAATAAATGAACAATTTCTTCTGAAGAATTTAGTTCCAAGACCAAGTTTAATTTATACTAGACAATCTTCACCTCCTACCTCCCAGAAAGACTGGATTTAGCCTCTGAAATCACTGCTTGTGGCTAGACTACTTCTTTCCCCCAGATGAACATTTCATGAATAAGAGAACAGAAAAAATACTCTGTAGGTTCACTTGGGACTGTAATTGTCTAAATAGACTCCCATGCTGTCCTGGGGGACGGAAAGGGGATGGCGGTGAACATCAAGCCTCATTTTTCTAAACGACGGCAAAATGATCATTTCTGGTGCAGACGGCGCCATGCTGCAGTACCAGTGGCTGGCACATCCGAGCTACAGGAGCCCCTGCCGGGACCAATAATGAATAGGGAGGAGGGGAGGACAAAGGCTCCTTATATCACCCTCAGCCCAGAGAAAGAAAATATTCTCACAGGTTTTACTTTGAAAATCCTGTTTTACTTCCTGAAGCTGGCAGCACATCTAGCATTTCTATACCTATGAAAAAATGTGTGCACGGGCAACATCTGGATGCAGATGTTTCCTTTCAACCATCCTTTAGAGGCAGAAGACTCCGCTCACTCGCATCAAGAGCCTTTAACTGGAGTCTAGTTCTCCCTCTAACAGCCTGCCAGATTTCGCCCCCTTGTTTTCTCCTGTGTTTCGCTGGAATTCAGCAGGAAGTGACTCCCTGGGCCCCCAAGGCAGCTGAGCTGAGCCCTGCAGTTGGCTTCTGGTCTCCCCAGATGTGCCTGGGATTGGGGGTGTGTGGGGGCTACATTCCATACCTCTGAGAAAAGGGACAAAAACCCCTGCCAAATATCCATGTTAGGTAGGCAGATCCTCCCACACAAATATGGGTCTAATTCAGCCCACAGAGCTGTTGAAGGTTTTAAAGCCACGGTGGGGTGTGGCCTCCAGAGCTGTGGCTCTAGGAGACTGCAGGGTCCCTACTGAGTTCTCCCGGGATGAAGGCAAACAGACAGAAAAGCAGAATGAATGATACAGGTTGCCACACAGATGAACCTTGAAGACACTGTACTAAGTCAAACAACCCGGTGCTAGAAGGCCAGGCACTGCACAAGTCCACATAAGGTGCCTGGAATCGGTAAATTCAGACACAGAGAACAGGAGAGAGGTTGCCTTGGGCTGCGGGAGGGGAATGGGGACAGAGTGTCAGTTTGAGAAGGTGAAAAAGTTCTGAAGATGGCAGAAACTTTAGTTAGAAGAATAGGTTCCATACCTAATCATTTCTTTTTTTATTATATTTTTCCCCATTACAATTTATCCTTCTAATATCCCTACCCCTGCAATCACCCCTCTGTTGTCTATGAGTTCTTTATCCTTTTTGCTCAATCCCTCCACCCCCAACCCAAGCTGTCAGCCTGCTCTCTCTCCATCTGAGTCTGTCTCTATTTTGCTTGTTAGTTCTGTTTGTTCATTAGATTCCACATATGAGTGAAACCATATGGTATTTGTCTTTCTCTGACTGGCTTATTTCACTTAGCATAATGCTCTCCAGGTCCATCCACACTGTCACAAAGAGCACCACAACTACGTGAATGTACTTAATGCCATGGAACTTAGCACTACTGTTAAGATGGCAAATTTTATGTTACGTATGTTATTACGATAAAAGAAGAGATCAAGGACCCCAAGAACAGCTGAGCAAATGAGACAAATCTCATTCTATGCCCCCACAAACACCGATGAAATTAGCTCTGTGGATTTCACTGGACTATGAAGAAACCTCCCTGTACAATTAAACTTTCAAGAATATCCTGCCCTCTTTAGCAAACTGCAAAGTAATTTCACCCCATCTGAATGAGAAGTTTCCAGGTATTCCTTTAAATCACTGTTCCGTGGTTCTGTGTGGCTGTGCTGTTGTGGTTTTGTCCTGTGGACCCCAGTTCCAAGCAGTCTGGCAGAAGCATCACAGCCTCACGGGAATCCAACACCACGAGATATGCAGCACCCGTTCCTCCTCTCCTGCCCGAGCTTTCTCACCACCCTATCCCTTCCAGGTTGCTATCTGGCCCATCTATTCCATACTCCAGCTCACGAGGCTCCAGGTTTGTTACAGGGTCTTCCAAGCCCCTCTTCCTCCCAGGCACGACGACAGCTCTGGACTGCCTTCCCTTGGTGAGCAGCCTGTGTGTGTGGCCTCTGCAGGCGGCCAGAGCAGCTGGGCTGGCTCTGCCTGACGTCAGGCCCTCATGGGGCTTGCTGAACCATTTCTCATGACTCCAACGGGCTTTCTTTAGCTCTACATTTAAAAACTTTTGATTTGATGAAAAAGGACTATTTACTTAAATTTGGTGAGAACTGACTACTCCATTCTGCTACTCAGATTCTCAGGCAGAATGTCTCAGCTCTTCCCACCTTTTCACCCACACACCTCACATGTGTGTTGTTAGGTTATTGGGAATCAGAAAAAAGAAAACTGGTTAGAAAAGTTTACTAAAAATATAAAATAAGGTAGCTGAAATAAGACCCAATATGCACAAATAAGCTGCCAGAAATGTGGACGGCTAAATTTCCCTATTAGAGGAACTTTCAGATCATGCATGAAGCTCAACTATAAGAAATACACCTAATGCAGGCCACTCAGGGAAGACTGTACATAAAGTACAAAGATAAATAAAAGCTGAACAGAAATGGGAACAGCAGTGTTATATCATAACATGTAAACTTTTATGTCAAAAGGTTTAATTGAAAAAAAAGGTAAAATCTATGGAGAAAATATGAGCTACAAACTTTGTTTATTTTTGAACTATCTAAAGCAAAAACTCTTAGAAATCAATATTTTGATAATAACCACAATCAAAGGAAGAGCCTTGCATCACCCCACTCAGATTTCAGTACATCGACGGGCCCCACCCTGAAGGGCCAGTCTGGGCTCCAGCAAGGCCCACGAAACCAGTGAGGGGACCCGCCTTACATTTGTGTAACTGTGGTCCTAGCAAGGCCTGCTATTCATAGAAAAGAGCACCCAGTCCCAAGGAAAACTTAAGCCTTCACTTCTAGAGAACAGGAAAATTGAAAATTCTAAATGAGAGGCTTCCCAACTTCTACCCAACAAAATTCCAGAAAACCAGGTTTTTGTTTGTTGGAGCCATGTCAGAGTCTTGCATGGATCTGTCCTGTGCTCCAGAGCATAATATATTCCTTCTTGCCAGGAATTCACTCTGTCACAAACCTACTGGAGAAGGCAGCAAGATACTTACTGCATTTTTTGACCATGTACATATCATAGGGTTTTCTATTGATATATTTTTTTTAGAGACAGAAAGAAGGGAGAGTGAGAGGGAGAAAAAGAGAGGGAGACAGACAGACAGACAGACAGACACATACACAGAAACATCGATTTGTTGTTCCACGTATTTATGCATTTACTGGTTGATTCTTGTACGTACCCTGACCAGGATCCAACCTTGGCATATCAGGACAATGCTGTAACCAACTGAGCTACTTGGACAAAAGAGGATACATTTTTTGTGCTTGCTAACATCATAACAAAAAAATCAGGTGTTATTAATTTCATTTGTACCTAAACCAAGCAAAAAGGCAAATGCCCCTTTATTATTAATAGAGTATAAAAAATAATATACTTTGTATCAAAAAATAACCAAAAGCAGAATTACCCCCAGGTATAATATACCATAGTATATGCATATACTACGGCCAAGTTAGGATTTTATCCTTAAGAATATAAGAATGTTTCCCCCAATTAGGAAACTAATATATAATATAATACATATATATTAATTACATAAATAGCTTAAAAGAGAAAACACTTTATGGTTGCTCAACAAATGACAAAAGGAATTTAATACAACTCTTTCCTATTTCTGGATTTAAAAAACTCTCATTAAACTCAAAACTGAAGTTTCCTTTAGTTGACAGAGTATCAGGAAACAATAAAAAAATTATATGTAAAGATTAGATATTATAAATGGGAAACTATACATCATCAATAGCATTCAATATTTTCTGGACTTTCATGAATGCAATAAAAAAGGTACATGAAGCATAAATATTGGAAAGAAGTTATTTGCAATAGTCTAGCTTGAAAACCCTAGAAAATCAGCAAATATAATCAAATAATGAAAAATGTTGAGATGTGAAAATTATAACAAATATCAATAACAATGACAGCAAACATATAGGGCCCTGTCCTGTGGCCCAGCGCACTGGTAGATGTCCACTGGTCACTTTCTCATTTCTCTGCACAATAGCAGTCTGTGACAGAGGACTAAACTAACAGATCTGTGGAAGGGTCTAGAAAGTCCAGACACCTACTAAACTCCCATTTATGCCAGGATCTACCAAGTGGTTAAACAAAGACTGTTAAATAATGGTGCTAAAATAAATGACCCTATTCAGGAAAAAAGTTACAATACCATCTAGTAAAATAAACACAAACTGCAAGAAAAGAAAAGGTTTAAATACTGGAAAAAGATGATCTAGACCCCAGTGACAGATGAAGATTAATATTTTTAAGGTATAACAAGCTCTGACACTTTAAAGTAAAGACGGTGAATTGAACACATGAACTTTCATTCTCACTTAAAGCTCAACCAAAACCACTGAAAGATTTCTCCCCCCCACCCCAGAGGCATTAATTGATCGGGAAAGACAGAATAAAATTCTAGCAGTCGAAAAGCAGATAGACCAGAAAAAACTAACAAAAGAGACCTAAGAAAGCTAAACGTCAAGCTGGTAGTGGGGAAGAGCATAGACCTTATCTGATTTCACCACACAATCTCCCAAAAGCTCAAGAAACTGGTGGTGGGAGGTACTTCGGGAAGTGGGTAAGAGGTGGGTAACAAGAGCAGGACTGGGCTGCGGGTGCCCTTCTGTTTTGCACAGACAGAGGCTGGCCCTGCCCTTTACCTGAAGCCTGGGGAGTAAATGGGGTCCTCAGACAGGGGGCCCATTTTAAGTTGTACTTAATATGTTAAGTTACATTTATCTATTTCTGGATTTAAAGACAAATTCTCTGTGAACACAAAATAGAAGCAAGCTTCTTTTAGTTATCAGAGCATTTCAAGGTGAGCCGTGAGTGGGGGCCTGAAAACACACATCAGGGGTGGTACTGGGGCCCAAGCGGTCGACAGTCCCTCCTACCCCCCATTTCTTCTCTGCTTTGCTCCCCAAGTCCTGGTTGCCAGGCTGATGCCCACAGGCAGGTCCTAGGAAGTCCTCCTCAGGAGAATCTGGCCAGTCCAAGGGGAAAGCCTTGAAGACAGACATTAGGAGTCTTTCCTGGACGGGCACAGGTGCCAGCCTCCCACTGCAGGGATCTGCCCATGGAGCCCAGCATGCATGAGTCTTCTGAGGAAGTCTCCAACACACTGCTAGTGGCCGGAGACACCAAGGGAACAGAGGCACCTGCAGCAGAGCCACGGCACAAAGAAGATTTGGGGATACACACAACTTACGACTCTCAGCAAGGCGAACTGATGTCGCATCTGTGAAAAAACATCAGAATGCTATAAAATGTCCAGGGTCCAAAAGAGAACCCCTGGAACTTAAAAAAATGTGATAGCAGAAACATACAACAGGATATTAATCGGCTTTAAAACAAGATTCTGACATGTGGTACTACATGGGTGAACCTTGAGGGCATTCTGCTCAGTGAAGTAAACCAGTCACAAAGGGACAAACACTATCTGATGCCACTTCCATGAGGTCCCTAAAGCAGTCAGACTCATAGAGACAGAAAGTAAGATGGCTGCCAGGGGCTGGTGGGGAGGGGCGTGGGGAGCTGTTGCTTCAGGGGTATACAGTGTCAGTTCTGCGAGACGGAAGAGTTCTAGAGATGGTTACACAACAATGTGAGTATACTGCTTAAAACTAGAGAACTGCACACAAAAATGGTTAAGATGGTAAATTTTGTTATGTATATTTTACCACAATTATATTTAAAAAAATGAAATGATACAAAAAAATATAGCAGAAATGAAACATTTTAATAGATTTTAGAAGATTAAGTTAAGGAAATGTCTTAGAAAACAGAACTGCAAAGAGATGGCAAAAAGTTCAAAAAGATATAATTAGGGGACCAGGCTAGGAGTACCAGAGAAAGAAAACAGAGGAGCAAACATTACCAAAGAAATGATTTAAGAAAATTACATCATGAAGAGGTACAGCAGGCGCCCAGCAAGGCACGCCACCCTGAAATTTGAGAAAGTTGCAAGCAGCAGCTCTGATGAGCTTCTGCAGATGAAAAACGTGACATAACTATTTTGTTCTCCCCGCAACACTGGAAACTACGAGGTAACGAGGCAATGGCTACTACAAAATTTGAAAGGAAGATACTTCATGACCTAATTTTTTTTTATCCAACAAATCCATCATGTGTCAGGGTATGATAAAGACGCAAAGTAAAAAATTTTACCTTCCATGATCCCTTTCTCAGGAAGATACTGAAGGAACCAAAAAAAAAGAATGGAAAGAAAAGAGTAGGACCTGGGACACAGAGGATCAAAAAAAGAGAGAAGCAAAGATGTAACAGTAAAGGGATATCCTGGTCCGACAGCTGTGCACTAGCACACAGCGCGAGGCTGGTGAAATCCCTGACACCTATGGTGGATAGAGATGTTTCATAAGGGTTTGGGACTGAATTAGTGACATGTGCCTAGCATGTACCAAAACTCCAGGCTCCCAGAAGGAAAAAGAGTGTTCCTCAAAAACCACTGTATCTGTACCACCTATTAAGGCACAGTGGACCTCTGCCAGTGTGGCTCAGTTGGTTGGGCATCATCCTGCAAACCACAAGGTCACCAGTTCCATTCCTGGTCAGGGCACATGGCTGGGTTGAATGTTCCATCCCCAGCCAGGGCATGTATAAAAGGCAACTGAATGATGTTTCTTTCTCACATCAATGTTTCTCTCCATCTTTCTCTCACCCCTCACCTATCTCTAAAATAAAATTTAAGAAAAGGCAGAGTAAGTCTCCCTTATCAGTTCTGAGAATGGTGGGAACCCTTCTGAAATCCAAGTTAGCAGATGGCAGTCAAGAGCTAACCCTGAAAACAGCCTTTGTGTAGACAGCCATCAAGGGCCTGTCATGTTCACTCTTGTCTGCACAGTGGCCAAAATATGGCTGGCAACAGCATGGGCGCTCTGTATTCCAGAATCATCTTTCTCTCGGTTTTAGTTCCCAGGCTTCTGGGGAGGGGCTGTTGGGCTGAGCTCAGGCTGGGTGCCTGCCCTTGGACATATCAGTAGTGATTAGGACTGTCCCACTGCTTCCTGATCAGCCACATACAATACATGAAGGGGGAGAGGTTTCAGCCCATCTGCTATGTAAACAAACTCACTGGTATTTGTACACGCTTTAGTTTGGTATTTTTGTTAAAAAATATTTTTTTCTACTCAGAGTTTCATTTTATTAATTTTTTTTATTGTTCAAGTACAGTTAGTTGTTTCCATTGTCCTCCCCCACCCCCCACCCCAACCATCCCCACCTCTCATCCTCGATCCTAGCCCCCTTTGGTGTTATCCATGTGTCCTTTATACGTGTTTCTGAAAACCCTTCCCCCTTTTCCCCCCTTATCCCTTCCCACCTCCCTTCTGGTTACTGTCAGTTTGTTCTCAATTTCATTGTTTCTGGTTATATTTTGCTGGCTTGTTTGTTTTTTTGATTAGGTTGCACTTACAGGTGAGATATATGGTACTTGTCTTTCACTGCCTGGCTTATTTCACTTAGCATAATGCTCTTCAGATGTATCCATGCTGTCACAAAGGGTAGGAGCTCCTTCTTTCTTTCTGCTGTGTAGGATTCCACTGTGTAAACGTACCATAGTTTTTTTATCCACTCATTTACTGATGGGCACTTAGGTTGCTTCCAGCACTTGGCCATTGCAAATTCTGCTGCTATGAACATTGGCACAGGTTCTTTTGGATTGGTGTTCCAGGATTCTTAGGGTATAATCCAAGCAGTGGAACTGCTGGGTCAAAAGGCAGCTCCATTTTTAGTTTTCTGAGAAAATTTCATACTGTTTTCCACAGTGGCTATACCAGCCTGCATTCCCACCACCTTGCACCAGGGTTCACTTTCCTTCACATCCTTGTCGGCACTTGTTTATTGATTTGTTTATGATGGCCATTCTCACAGGTGTGAAGTGGTATTTCATTGTGGTTTTAATTTGCATCTCTCTGATGGCTAGTGAAGTTGAGCATCTTTTCATGTCCCCGGGCCCTCTGTATGTCCTCCTTGGAGAAATGTCTGTTCTAGTCCTTTGCCCATTTTTTAATTGGGTTATCTTCTTGGATGAAGTCATGTGAGTTCTTTATATATTTTGGAGACCAAACCCTTGTCTGAGGTATCACTGGCAAATATGTTTTCCTATATGGTTATTTCTCTTTTCATTTTAATGCTGTGTTCTTTAGCCATGCAGAAGCTTTCTATTTTGATGAGATCCCATTTGTTTATTCTTTCCTTTATGTCCCTTGCTGTAGGGGACACATTGGTGAAAACACTGCTGTGTGGAATATCTGAGATTTTCCTGCCTATGTTTTCCTCTAGGACTTAATTATTGTGTCATGACATATACTTAAGTTTTTTTTATCAAGTTTTATTAGGTTTTATCAAGTTTTTTACCTTGAGTTTATTTTTGTGTATGGTGTAAGTTGGTGATTTTCATTTTTTTTGCATGTAGCTGTCCAGATCTCCCAACACCATTTGTTGAAGAGGCTATTTTTACTCCACTTTATGCTTCTGCCCCCTTTGTCAAATATTAGTTGACCACAGAGACTTGGGTCTATTTCTGGGCTCTCTATTCTGGTCCATTAGTCTATGTGTCTGTTCTTATGCCAGTACCAGACTGTTTTGATTACAGTGGCCTTGTAATACAGTTTGATAACAGGCACTGTGATCCCTCTTACTTTGTTCTTCTTTCTCAAAATTGCTGTGGCTATTTGGGGTCATTTATGGTTCCATATTACTCACAGTTTCATATATAGACATAAAACTGAGACTGGGAAAGGGAGCACCTAAGCATGCTGGTTCAGGAGACAGAGCCAGATGGGAGTATGGGTTGCAAGAGTGACTTGCATATCTACCACAACATGGGAAATGTAGCTTTTCCTTCCTATTTTACCTATAAACTCTACTTGCTTCAGAATATGAGACAAGCTGGTGCCATTTAAATTGCCTGCACAAATCACTGTGTGGCTGGCCAAAAAGTTTGGTTTTTTTTTCCCCCATATAATAGCTCTAGTAGTGCTTAGTTGTCTTTAACTTCATTAGAAACAATTTTGTTAGATTGTATTGTGACAGCTGTCACATCAGCATGCTTTCAAAGAAAAACTTATCAAAACTGGTAAATTTTTGCATAGCCATTTTAATATTGAAGATGGGAGCAAACGTGCAACATTTTCTACATATTATGATTTATTATTTCAAGAAAGGTAAAAATGCAACTGAAACTCAAAAAAATATTTGTGCCATGTATGGAGAAGGCACTGTGACTGATCAAATTTGTCAAAAGTGGTTTGCGAAGTTTTGTGCTGGAGATTTTGCATTGGATGATGCTCCACAGTTGGGTAGACCAGTTGAAG